>JAKELP010000053.1:3605354-3989903 GCA_029929735.1 Mimosa pudica
AAGTCATTGTTCCTTATGGTAGCGCACTGCTTCTTATGATTACACCAGGTGGTTGCAGCAGTGACATCACCATGAGTTCTCTTCTTTGAGGCAAGAGGAACTCTTGATCTTCCTGCACAAGTAAGGCACTGGAAGGGAGTTTGCGCTACCCATTTGTACTTGGGTCCTACATGGTTAGCGCTGACCTACTTGTCCTTGGGATTCCATGCATATTTGTTTCCACATTTAAATTTTTCTTTTAAATTTGCATATTGAGAAATATGACCTGTTCTACACACAATAATAACAGACAATAGGATGATGTTCAGAATAAGATTTCTTGTCATTATTGTGTTGGTCAGTTTCGTTTCAAAGACACTATGTTTGTTAACTTTTGAAATCTCAGAGTATTTGAAAATTCTTTCTTTTAAGAATGGAACTGTGGACTCTTGGTTGTAGAAAGAGTAAGTTCCCAAGTTCCCTATTCCTATTTCTCAAGCCTAGAACTTCTTTTGCAAGTTTACAGAATTCAATATGTAACTCATTATAAATGTCTTGCAACTTAGAAGGTTCAGGTTCAGGTACCCTCATTTTCTTCCATTTTTGAATCTTCTAGGCATGGATTGACACTCTCTTCGCTGATGCTAGCTTCCACTACATCACCATCAGTAGCTCATCAAGTGTGGATTCACAGGGAGCACATAATGAGCTTGGACAGCCTTAACTTCAAGAAATTGATTAGAAGCATACATAGTATCAAGAGTGTTCCAAATATCTATAGCCCTAGAGCAATGTTTAATTTTCTGGTAATCATTGTCAGATAAACTTTTGTGCAAAATTTGCATTGCTCTAAGGTTTAAGTAAAATAAACTTTTGTCCTCTTCTGTCCAATTTACTTTTGGTTTGAAATCAGAGTCCTTTTCAAAGACATCCCACATTTTGAAATCTGTGGATAGTATAAAACTTTTCATCCTTCCCTTCCATAAGTAAAAATCAGCATTTTCTAACACGGGTGAGATAGTATGGTCAAAACCTTCAAAACACATTTTGTAACCCAAGTCAGCCTAGGTCTTTGCACTTGAGATCGTTGGATCCTTTAAACAAGTGACCTGGCTCTGATACCAAATGAAATGCGTGGCTGTCACCCAAGAGGGGGGTGTGATTGGGTGAGGGAATAAAAACTTTAACTCTTTTCGAAAGACTGCTTGTGCTTGATGATGATGTTAATAAGTAATGGTATGCACAAGTCAGTATGTTATGTGATGCAAAATAGAATGTTTAAATGTAAATTTATGCACACACAATTTATCCTGGTTCGGTCACCCAGACCTACATCCAGTCCCCAGGCTCCACCTGAGATTTCCAATCCACTATTCTTGTTTAAACCGGGCACAAGAGAAGCCTTTACACTTTAGGTTTTACGAACACGGGTTCACCTAACAACCCACAGGTTTTACAACGGGTTCACCTGCAAACCTTTACAACCACAAGTTTTGCGGGCTAACTTGCAACCTATGGAGATTTAGAGAATCTCTAAATGCTCCCCTTACAAATGTAAGACAACAATTATGTTCACTCTATGAACTGATTGTGATAAACACTTAAGTACAGATGACTCTCTCTAAGAGTAGATGATGTTACTCACTTAAGTACAAATAAATGACTCTCTAAGAATGTTACAATTTTAGATCTGAGAGAAGACGAGGAATGTAGAAGATGATATATCAGATAATATGCTCTGTTCTTCCCAACCATCTTCTGAATATAGATGTTCCTTTTATACTCGGCTTCTTGGGCGGCAGGTTGAATATGAACGTTTGAATATAGCCGTTAATCCCATGTTACCGTTGAGAAGTACATCTTCATTAACGCTTAGCAGGGTTGACTTGCTTTATCTCTGAAAAGTAGTCCTGACACCTCTGCTCTGACAAAAGCATTCTGACTTCTGAGTATGTGATGTTTACTCTTGTACTCTTGCTGACGGATGATCATCATTCATCCGCAAGTGGTAATCTGCTCCGTAAGTGTTAAGCTCTGAATCCCAATGCCAAGAGTCTTTCCATCCGGAAGCTCATTTGCATCCGGAAGTGTGACTAAGTTCTGCACATACTGGTTAGTCCAACATAGCAATATATATAAGAACTATACATGCTGTGGGAAGCTTGTTCGCTATGGGGAGTATGAAATTCGTGGCTGTCACCAAGAGGGGGGGTGAATTGGGTGAGGGAATAAAAACTTAAACTCTTTTCGAAAGACTGCTTGTGCTCGGTGATGATGATAATAAATAATGCTATGCACAAGTCAGTATGCTATGTGATGCAAAATAGAATGATCAAGTATAAATATATGCACACATAAATTTATCCTGGTTCGCGTCACCCAGACCTACATCCAGTCCCCAGGCTACACCTGAGATTTCCAATCCACTATTCTTGTTTAAACCGGGCACAAGAGAAGCCTTTACACTTTAGGTTTTACGAGCACGGGTTCACCTAACAACCCACAGGTTTTACAACGGTTCACCTGCAAACCTTACAAACGCAAGTTTTACGGGCTAACTTGCAACCTATGAGATTTAGAAAACTTCTAAATGCTCCCCCTTACAAAATGTAAGATTACAATTAAGTTCACTCTATGAACTGATTTTGTTAAACACTTAAGCTCAAAAACTAACTCTCTCAAAGAGTGGATGATGTTACTCACTTAAGTACAAATGAATCACTCTCTAAGAATATTACATATCAAAGTCCGAGAGTAGAAGATGAGAGGAATGTAGAATAGTGTTTCAGACAATAAGCTCTGTTCTCTCTCTCTTTTTCAAGCCCATTCAAGCTTACTTCTTCAGAAATGAAGAACATCCCTTTTATACCAGCCTCTGAATATCTAACCGTTGGAGAGGCAATAAGACCGTTTGATTATAGACGTTGGGGCCTTGTTTACGTTGTCCTCATTAATGCACAGCAGGGTTGACTTTGCTTTATCTGAAAAGGTGCTCTGACCATGCTGTTCTGTCAACACTGTTCTGACAATACTATTCTGACAAAAGTCGTTCTGACATCTGAACACTTTGTACGGTCCGACTCTTGCTTGCTGTCAGAGAGGACTTCGTTCCTCAAGCATAAGTCCAGGATGTTAAGAGACTCACTATCGGAAGCTCTCTTGCTATCTGAAGCTCGTGGACTCTAACATTTTGCTTGCTATCACATAGAGGAACTTTGTCTTCCAAGCACTTGTCCATGAATGATAAGAGTGCTTTGCTATTGGATCCTCTCTTGCTATCAGAAGCTCTCTTATGGACTCTGACTCTTGTGGGCAGTATGAGCTTTGACACCTTGAGTGAATCTTCAGATTATGTTCTCATACTCCTCATGCTTGGTAGGTAACAATGTTGTTTGAATATGTCTGTTATCCTCTTGTTACCGTTGGAAGAAACATCTTCTTAATGCTTCAGCAGGGTTGACTTGCTTTATCTCTGAAAAGTAGTCCTGACACCTCTGCTCTGTTAAAAGCATTCTGTCTTCTGAGTATGTGACGTTCACTCTTGTACTCTTGCTGACGGATGATCATCGTTCATCTGGAAGTGGCAATCTTGCTCTGCAAGGTTAGTCTCTGAAATCCAACGCCAAGAGTCTTCCATCCGGAAGCTCATTTGCATCCGCAAGTGTAACTAAGTTCTGCACATACTGGTTAGTCCAACATAGCAATATATATAATCAGATATAGTAAAACTACACATGTTGTGGGAAGTTTGCTATGGGAAGTAGTCTTACTTAGACTATGTTCTGACTTAGTGTAATGTCTACTGACTCTAAGGGATCTCTATTCCAATAGTCAGCTTAAGTCTCGTTAGTTTACTCTAAGTCTTCCTAAGTGACTCAGTGTGTCATTCATGCTATGTATATTAAGTCAACACACAATCACATGAAGTGGGAGTTTACTAGTCTAGGATGTATCCGGAAGCACTTCTCCATCCGGAAGTGAATTCACTTGATGAGGGATTTAGTTCACCATGACTTGCTCTCGCTTAGTCTATTTCATTCCATCACTCAGCGCTAGTCACTGAGCTATCGGAAGCACTTTTACTTGATGTGGTGAATTCACTGACGCTTAGGGTGAAATCTATTCTATCAGTCTGCGCCAGTCAAGATCTAACAGGAAGCAACTTCACTTGATGTTGCATTTCCGCTGACGCTCGGGGTTATATCTAGTCTATCAACCTGCGCCAGTCTAAATCTAATAGGAAGGGCTTTCGCTCGGCGAAGTAGACTTACTGACGCTTGGGGTAATAACTATTCTATTGCTCTACGCCAGTCTAAGTCTAACAGGAAGCGCTTTCACTTGGGGAAGTAGACTCACTGACGCTTGGGGTAATATCTATTCTGTCGCTCTGCGCCAGTCTAATTCTAACAGGAAGCGCTTTCACTTGGGGAAGTAGACTCACTGTCGCTTGGAGTAATATCTATTCTATCGCTCTGCGCCAGTCTAAGTCTAACAGGAAGCAAACTCACTTCCGATTGAAACATAGCTTAGTCTTAAGGTTTTGTGTACCTAATTCTCATGGACTAAGTTAAATCCCTAGTGATTTACTTGCTGACGCTGGGGATGAAAGCATTCATCCGCATGCGCAAGTCCTAATCTAACCGGAAGTGATCTTGCATTCTCAAGTGATCTAACTCAGGATTCTAACCATGTCATCTAATCCCTCCTAAGTGTTGATTATGTTCTCTTAAGTACTAGACCATATCATACCTTAGTCACCATCAAAACTTAAGATTCTAACATTCTCCCCCTTTTTGATGATGACAAACCCATAGATGACTAGAGAACATAATTAAAACTTAGATCACTTCCAGAGCTATATTTCATTCCCAGTTCTCTCCCCAGATATCTTATCTTTCAGCTCTAGACTTCTCATGTCTCATCTCTAGACATCTCGTGTCTCATTTCTCGCTAGACATCTTATATCTCATCTCTAGCTAGACATCTTATATCTCATCTCTAGACATCTCATCTCATCTCTAGACATCTCATCTCTCTCCCCCTTTTGGCTTCATCAAAATCCAATAGGTGCAAGCTAGCCTTAGGGATGGGGATACTTTTATCGTTCTCCTAGGAATGGGCTTTCTACCTAATATTTCTCCCTATGTATCGCTAATAAAGATTTGTTCTAGACTATTCAATACAATGTACGAGAATTAACAAGGAACAGCAATAATGGCTCATGATCCTAAATGATTGTATTCTCCCTAAACACTATGTAGGATAGTTAAACATGTTTTTCAAAGGAGATATTGATACATCAAATCTAATCATAATTAAATTAAGATCAAAACATACAAAACAGTTTTCTTTTTGAAGGTGAAAATTCTTTCCAAATGTAATTTTGATCCTCTCGAATTGATTAACATGATATCAAAAATAATTTTTGATGTGTTTAAAAATGATGATTATGATATCAAATGAAATATGTGATTTTAAATTCAAATGAGATGAAATCTGATACCTAATGAAATCAAATGAGATCTGAGTTTGAACTTGTGGTATCAAAGGAAATGATTGAATGCCAAATGAAATTTGTGATACCATATGAAATGAAATCAAATCAAATGAAATTTGTGTTTTTAAAAGTGCCAAAAATAATTTCCAAACAAATTGCATCACAGCATCTTAAGAGTTTATTATCGATGACAGCATGTGACTCTCTATTTTCAAGGATCATTAACAGGTAATGTCCACTTACTTCTCTTCTATATTAAGATTAATCATCATTAAATCAAGAAAGGAAGCATATAAGAGAGGTATGTTATCAATTACTTTCCAGCATGTCATTTAGAGGATACAGATGTGTGAGCTAGGATGATTTTCTAAGACAGTGAATGATTTTGAAGTCAATGCAGATTGAGAGAAACATCCTAAGTTGACACCCTTACCAATGCCATGTATGCATCATATGTAAGAGATGGTAAGGTGTAGATGTTACCACAGATGAGGGGTACTCATACTCTATTAGACTCAGGAATCTGAATCATACGCAGATAAGCATGCTTCCTGACATCTTCAAGAGGTGTGCTATCTCAAGTGGAAACCCCTAGCGCAAGTGCTTTGATGATTCGCTTCGGCAAGCTGAGCTACAACCACAAGCAGACATGACTGGGCAGTCACTCTACTCTTCCCATGGTTCAATAGTTGGCCTGCTATCGAAGGCGCTGATTGTTGTGAAAGCAACCTTGCTCAAACTTGATGATTGGTCCTGCATATGCTTGAGGAAACAAATGCTTTCTGATGGTCAGTGAAAGAACTTAAGATTTAACATTGAAGACCATCCTCAGGACATTCAAGTCAATCTGTGTTAATCAGCACAAGCTAATAATTTTAAGAAATCATGCTTGCTAATTGGTTTAAGAAAATATGAGCAATGATTATGTGAAAACTAATTTTGAAATTATCTATACCTTCACATAGTTTCACTATCAAGACATGAACTCTATTTATACTCTCATGGATAAATATCAATGTGATAGTACAGAGAATATTAAACAGGTGGCAGCTTTTCAGAGTTTCATAAGCAAGTATAGTTCAATACATATGCCTCAAGGATGTTCATGTTAGATCATGAAGACATGTGAATTAATAACATAATGAGATTTTGAAAAAGAGAATCTTCATCCTCACAAAATAATTTGATTAGGATTGAATTCGTTTTTCAAAAACAACCAAATTTCAGCATATGATTACGAGAATAATTTCCAAATTTTAGCTCAAGTTCTTCTAGATATGCTCAGTGTGATCTCATTGTTCTTAGGACATCAACAAGCTTGAAATTAATACAGATTATAGCATGCTTGTGATACTATGCCATGTTTTACAGATCTAGCAGAGTTTAATTCAAGGCATTTCCTAAGATTTCTAATGCATGTCAGACAAGAGAGAGACTATCCATTTAATTTCACAACAGAATATGTAAGGGATAGAAATGCTCATGTGTATTGGCGAGAGTTTCTCAGGTTTGGTATAGCCATTCCACACATCTTGATAAGAGACATTTTCGTTGCCATTCTCTCTTGGTTATATTCATTGTTCAAGCTTCAATAATCTGTGTCAACATTCTTAAACCACAAACTTGAACTGAGATCATTAGTAGATTGAGAACTTAAAGATGTAATTAAGAGGGATGTATTGTTCTCGAAATCATAGCTGCTTATGCATTGAAAACGTTGATGCAAGAGATACCACATGAAATGGAAAATCAGAAATAACTTTTGAGTGCTATCATGAGGTATAGTTGTCATGCAAGTTTGAAGAGGATCAGAATCTATTTTTGAAAGTTTGCATTTCAGAAGGATCTTTCAAAACTCAGGGTGAATGCATAAACTATTTTCTTTCATGACTATATGCATAAGGATATACAAGGTTTTTGATCAAGATAGTCATGGACAGCATGTAGATTATGAACATTACTTATTTCTTCAGTCCCCCTTTTTTTATGATGAATATAATGTTCACATCTTGGGATGCTTAATGTAAAATCTCAATAAGTCCATCTAACATTAGCATAGGAGATTTTACTATCAAATGCTTCGTTCCTAAGTGATCCCTTGCTTACCCAAGGAGATCTTCTATACTTATCCTTGGTTCGAAGCACTTTCTTCTGAGAGGTAGGATTCAAGAGCCTTTTCAATGATGATCGAGGAATCCACTCTCTCTTGTTCTTCTCAGGATAATTGAATGGAACTTTGTGATAGCTCATCCTTGAGACAGAACCATTGTCCCTTGTGGTGGCCGACAGCTTCTTATGATTGTACCAGTGGGATTCAGCAGTTGCATCACCACGAGTTCTCTTCTCTGGGATAAGAGGAACTCTTGATTTTTCCTGCACAAGTAAGGCACTAGGAGGATGTTTTGGTACCCATTTGTACTTGGGTCCTACATGGTTAGCACTGGACCTTACTTGTCCTTTAGGAATCCATACAAACTTATTTCTCACATTTGAATTTCTTCTAAGACTGCATGTGTGAGAAATATGTCCTAATCTACCACAATAATGACAGATAATGGAATGATAATCAAAATGAGGCTTCCTATCATTATCATGATTAGTTTTCTTTAGAAAGCTTTTTGTTCCTTTGAAATTTCAGTTTCTTTTGAAAGCTTTTCTTTTTCCTTCAACACGTGTTTACAATCAAAACATTTTTCAAGACATGTTGAAGTTTTCCCTACCGATAGTGGGCTAGCTATCGGAACCACTAGTTCTTTAAAAGAACCCTCGGAAACTTTAGATGTAGAAGAAGAAATTAGTTTTTCAAGTTTCCTATCTTTTTCTTTTAAGCCTAGAAGTTCTTTTGCAAGTTTACAATATTCAGTATATAACTCATTGTATGCATCTTGCAAATCAGAGAGTTCAATTTCAGATCCAGATACCTCACTTTCTGAATCTTCTAGGCAGAGATGGATACTCTCTTCACTGAAGTCTGCTTCCTCAATATCAGCTTCCAGAAGCTCATCAGTAGATGATCCACAAAGAGCACGAGTTGAGCTTTGGACAGCTGTGCTTTCAAGAGATGGGTTAGAAGCATATATCACATCAAGAGTATTCCAAATATCTCTAGCACTAGAGCAATGTTTGATTTTCTGGAAATCATTTTCAGTTAAGCCTTTGTATAAAATTTGCATTGCTCTAATGTTTAAGGAAAACAAATCTTTCTCCCTTTCAGTCCAGTTTCCTCTTGGTTTGAAATCAAAATCATTTTCAAAAATATCCCACATTTTCAAACTAGTGGATTTTATAAAACTTTCCATTCTTGCTTTCCACCAACAAAAATCAATATTTTCTAACACAGGTGGAATGGTATGATCAAAGCCTTTGGAAAACATTTTAACCCAAATCAGCCAAGGTCTTTGCACTTGAGATCGTTTGATCCTTTAAACAAGTGACCTGCTCTGATACCAAATGAAATTCGTGGCTGTCACCCAAGAGGGGGGGTGAATTGGGTGAGGGAATAAAAACTTAAACTCTTTTCGAAAGACTGCTTGTGCTCGGTGATGATGATAATAAATAATGCTATGCACAAGTCAGTATGCTATGTGATGCAAAATAGAATGATCAAGTATAAATATATGCACACATAAATTTATCCTGGTTCGGTCACCCAGACCTACATCCAGTCCCCAGGCTACACCTGAGATTTCCAATCCACTATTCTTGTTTAAACCGGGCACAAGAGAAGCCTTTACACTTTAGGTTTTACGAGCACGGGTTCACCTAACAACCCACAGGTTTTACAACGGGTTCACCTGCAAACCTTACAAACGCAAGTTTTACGGGCTAACTTGCAACCTATGGAGATTTAGAAAACTTCTAAATGCTCCCCCTTACAAAATGTAAGATTACAATTAAGTTCACTCTATGAACTGATTTTGTTAAACACTTAAGCTCAAAACTAACTCTCTCAAAGAGTGGATGATGTTACTCACTTAAGTACAAATGAATCACTCTCTAAGAATATTACATATCAAAGTCCGAGAGTAGAAGATGAGAGGAATGTAGAATAGTGTTTCAGACAATAAGCTCTGTTCTCTCTCTCTTTTTCAAGCCCATTCAAGCTTACTTCTTCAGAAATGAAGAACATCCCTTTTATACCAGCCTCTGAATATCTAACCGTTGGAGAGGCAATAAGACCGTTTGATTATAGACGTTGGGGCCTTGTTTACGTTGTCCTCATTAATGCACAGCAGGGTTGACTTTGCTTTATCTGAAAAGGTGCTCTGACCATGCTGTTCTGTCAACACTGTTCTGACAATACTATTCTGACAAAAGTCGTTCTGACATCTGAACACTTTGTACGGTCCGACTCTTGCTTGCTGTCAGAGAGGACTTCGTTCCTCAAGCATAAGTCCAGGATGTTAAGAGACTCACTATCGGAAGCTCTCTTGCTATCTGAAGCTCGTGGACTCTAACATTTTGCTTGCTATCACATAGAGGAACTTTGTCTTCCAAGCACTTGTCCATGAATGATAAGAGTGCTTTGCTATTGGATCCTCTCTTGCTATCAGAAGCTCTCTTATGGACTCTGACTCTTGTGGGCAGTATGAGCTTTGACACCTTGAGTGAATCTTCAGATTATGTTCTCATACTCCTCATGCTTGGTAGGTAACAATGTTGTTTGAATATGTCTGTTATCCTCTTGTTACCGTTGGAAGAAACATCTTCTTAAATGCTTCAGCAGGGTTGACTTGCTTTATCTCTGAAAAGTAGTCCTGACACCTCTGCTCTGTTAAAAGCATTCTGTCTTCTGAGTATGTGACGTTCACTCTTGTACTCTTGCTGACGGATGATCATCGTTCATCTGGAAGTGGCAATCTTGCTCTGCAAGGGTTAGTCTCTGAAATCCAACGCCAAGAGTCTTTCCATCCGGAAGCTCATTTGCATCCGCAAGTGTAACTAAGTTCTGCACATACTGGTTAGTCCAACATAGCAATATATATAATCAGATATAGTAAAACTACACATGTTGTGGGAAGTTTGCTATGGGAAGTAGTCTTACTTAGACTATGTTCTGACTTAGTGTAATGTCTACTGACTCTAAGGGATCTCTATTCCAATAGTCAGCTTAAGTCTCGTTAGTTTACTCTAAGTCTTCCTAAGTGACTCAGTGTGTCATTCATGCTATGTATATTAAGTCAACACACAATCACATGAAGTGGGAGTTTACTTAGTCTAGGATGTATCCGGAAGCACTTCTCCATCCGGAAGTGAATTCACTTGATGAGGGATTTAGTTCACCATGACTTGCTCTCGCTTAGTCTATTTCATTCCATCACTCAGCGCTAGTCACTGAGCTATCGGAAGCACTTTTACTTGATGTGGTGAATTCACTGACGCTTAGGGTGAAATCTATTCTATCAGTCTGCGCCAGTCAAGATCTAACAGGAAGCAACTTCACTTGATGTTGCATTTCCGCTGACGCTCGGGGTTATATCTAGTCTATCAACCTGCGCCAGTCTAAATCTAATAGGAAGGGCTTTCGCTCGGCGAAGTAGACTTACTGACGCTTGGGGTAATAACTATTCTATTGCTCTACGCCAGTCTAAGTCTAACAGGAAGCGCTTTCACTTGGGGAAGTAGACTCACTGACGCTTGGGGTAATATCTATTCTGTCGCTCTGCGCCAGTCTAATTCTAACAGGAAGCGCTTTCACTTGGGGAAGTAGACTCACTGTCGCTTGGAGTAATATCTATTCTATCGCTCTGCGCCAGTCTAAGTCTAACAGGAAGCAAACTCACTTCCGATTGAAACATAGCTTAGTCTTAAGGTTTTGTGTACCTAATTCTCATGGACTAAGTTAAATCCCTAGTGATTTACTTGCTGACGCTGGGGGATGAAAGCATTCATCCGCATGCGCAAGTCCTAATCTAACCGGAAGTGATCTTGCATTCTCAAGTGATCTAACTCAGGATTCTAACCATGTCATCTAATCCCTCCTAAGTGTTGATTATGTTCTCTTAAGTACTAGACCATATCATACCTTAGTCACCATCAAAACTTAAGATTCTAACAGAGTAGTCTTACTTAGACTGTGTTCTGACTTAGTCTATGATGTATCCGGAAGCACTTTTACATCCGGAAGTAAAACCACTGGATGAAGGATTTTGTTCACTATAACTCACTCTCGCTCGGTGTCCCTCAATCCAATAGTCAGCGCTAGTCACTGCGCTATCGGATGTACTTTCACTTGACGAGGTAGACTTACTGACGCTTAGGGTTACATCTATTCTATCAGTCTGCGCCAGTCAAAATCTATCAGGAAGCCATTTCACTTGATGTGGCTTTTTCACTGACGCTTGGGGTTATGCTATTCTGTCAGTCTGCGCCAGTCTAAATCTAACAGGAAGCACTTTCACTTCCGGTTGAATCATAGCTCAGTCTTAAGGTCTTGTGTACCTAATGCTCATGGACTAAGTTATTTCCCTAGTGAGTTACTCGCTGTCGCTGGGGGATAAATCATTCATCCGCGTGCGCGAGTCCTAGTCTATCCGGAAGTAAATCCACATCCGGTTGCACTCTTACTTGGGATCATATGTTATCCTATTGCTTCTTAGGCATTTGGTCTAATCCTTTATATTTTAGTCTTCATCAAAACTTAAGATTCTAACATCCAACACTATCCCTATATACATTCCACGCCATTCCAGATCAATGGCCACCACCAGGCAGGATAATAGTATATATAATGTGTAAAAAAAATCTTTTATACAGAAATAATCGTGTTTAAAAGGCACCCGATAGCCTGTTTTGTATAAAAATAACCTTTCAAAGATAAAATGTATATATATAGAGGGTGAGAAAGGATTTTACAAAATCCTAGCTAACATCACCCTCAATGTTATAGTAAGGTTAAGTGTGATTACCTGTCGCCCTTTAGCAATTTACGCTATTTTCTCAACCTTTCTTGATGCCACGAAAGCCTATATGCATCCACTCCTATAATAATATAGAGCAAAATGATAAATTAATATCATTTCCAATTTATAGTATTTCAACGTCTCTCTCATATTCCATGTTGCTACCCAATCCTTTCTTTTTAGTCATTTTATGAACCACTTCAATTCCTAAGCTTTAATTAATAAATACTTAAGGTCCTTTAATACTTCCCTATTTCATAGCAAGATCCTTCACCATGCAAAATCATTCACCAAACACTGACACACATAGCAAGTAAATATGAGGCAAGTTGATACTGCCATTCATAACCAAACAAAGAATTACTTCAATAAATTCTAACCAACAATTCTAAATCATAGTATATAGTCACCTATTTTCAAGCATGTAAATATTAAACATTCTTTTAATTAATATTTCTTTAGTTCTTACAACAAACCTTCAATTCCATTAAAATAAAATTAATATGACAATTAAAATGCTTTAGGACAGCTCTTTCAATTTAATCCAAGCATCATAAACATACTCTTCCAATTCAAATAATCAAATCATCATCATAAGTCAAAGAGGAGAACAAGTATGATAGGAAAATACACAGCTTGGTGAAAGCTCCAATGCTTATAAGTTATATCTCAATCAACCTTGATATACAACAAAACTAATAAGCCAGATATAATCTCACCTAAGCAAACTCCATTTAAAAGCAACAAGGAAGCCACCAAAACAGAAACATTTACAATGGCAACAACATGTATCCTTCAAATTCTTCACAATAAGCAAATACCAATTATCACTTCACTTCTTCATTATGATCCCATCACTTAAAGTGATTTAATAAATAAAGATCATAATACAGTCCACAACAGAACATATAATTGCATATCACAAAACCCCAACAAACTCCCAAAAGTAATAGTTTTAAAATCTGAAATTTAACATACAAGTTCACGGATAAATAAACCTTGTATTTCCTCATACTTCATTTGGAATTGCAACACTTGTATGTACAAATCAGGGAGGGCCAATTGCAGAAGAAAAACAGAAAAGTTTCACTTATATAAGTATCAGTTTTATACATTCATGTAACATCCAAACTTGTATACTCTCACTTCCTTACTCCTAAGCCCAAAGGAAACCTAAACAAAACTAAATAAACCAACAACTCCAACCATGAGCAGAAAAATTGTCAATCCAATAGTCAATTAGAATCTCCTCCATCTTCCACCAAAAATCAAACGGCCAATACAATAGAGAATACATGCAACCATTTAACTCCACAGAACAAAACAACAAAACAGCATTTATATATAAACTCCTATCAAAACAGAACTTACCTCTGCCTTAATGGAAATCAACAAATTCAGCAGCAAACAATTACTTATCAACTCTATCACACACCTATACAAGTTACATAAATTCTTAACTCCTTTAGACTTCTACCCAAGCAAATCTGAAATCATAATTTCATTCTCACACTAGCATCACACACGGATAAAACAAAAGGAGAATATGAAACTTTATGAAATCACCCACTTCAACAACAGACAAACAAGCAACAAAATCTTTCAACTCCATTACATTCCTATCAAAACAAATTAAAGATTTTTGAACTCAAATTCTCTTGAAAACCATCGGACCTAAACACCCAAATTGTTAGGTTTTTGTACAAACTCAACAAATCTTCAATCAATCACTCCTATCAAAACACCCAAATTGTTAGGTTTTTGTATTATGATAAATCAAAATTATTGAAATGCGTGGCTGTCACCCAAGAGGGGGGGGTGAATTGGGTGAGGGAATAAAAACTTATGATTTTTCCTTTTTTAAAAACTTTACTCCTTGTGCTTGATGAGAGTGACGATGAATCATTCCAAGCACAAGTGAGTATGTAGTGGTGTGGTGCTTGGTGTGAGATTTAAATAAGCAAAATATGCACAAACGAGTTTATCCTGGTTCGGTCACTCCCAGACCTACATCCAGTCCCCAGGCTCCACCTGAGATTTTCAATCCACTAAACTTCTTGTTTGAACCAGGCACAAGAAAGCCTTTACACTTTAGGTTTTACGAACACGGGTTCACCTAACAACCCACAGGTTTTACAACGGGTTCACCTGCAAACCTTTACAACCACAGGTTTTACAACGGGATGACCTGCAACCTTACAACCACAAGTTTTGCGGGCTAACTTGCAACCTATGGAGATTTAGAAAACTTCTAAATGCTCCCCCTTACTATTGTAAGATAACAATTATGTTCACTCTATGAACTGATTGTGATAAACACTTAAGTACAAATGACTCTCTCTAAGAGTAGATGATGTTGCTCACTTAAGTACAAATTGACTCTCTCTAAGAGTAGATGATGTTACTCACTTAAGTACAACAGAATCACTCTCTAATAATGTTACATATCTAAGATTGGAGAGTAGAAGATGAGAGGAATGTAGAATACAATGTTTCAGACAATGGGCTCTGTTCTCTCTCGTTTCTTCTGAATGTAGATGTTCCTTTTATACTCGGCTTCAAAAGCTTGGGCGGCAGGTTGAATATGAACGTTTGAATATAGCCGTTAATCCCATGTTACCGTTGAGAAGTACATCTTCATTAATGCTTAGCAGGGTTGACTTGCTTTATCTTTGAAAGGTAGTCCTGACACCTCTGCTCTGACAAAAGCATTCTGACTTCTGAGTATGTGACGTTTACTCTTGTACTCTTGCTGACGGATGATCATCGTTCATCCGGAAGTGGCAATCTTGCTCTGCAAGTGTTAATCTCTGAATCTCAATTCCAAGAGTCTTTGAATCCGGAAGCTCATTTGCATCCGGAAGTGGCTATCTTGCTCTGCAAGTGTTAATCTCTGAAATCCAATGTCAAGAGTCTTTGCATCCGGAAGCTCATTTGCATCCGGAAGTGTGACTAAGTTCTGCACATACTGGTTAGTCCAACATAGCAATATATATAATTAAATATAGTAAGAACTATACATGTTGTGGGAAGTTTGCTATGGGGAGTAGTCTTACTTAGACTATGTTCTGACTTAGTGTATTGTATATTTTGAACGTTAGTTCTCTTAGTCTATGATGTATTCGGAAGCACTTCTACATCCGGAAGTAAAACTACTGGTTGAAGGCTTTTGTTCACTATTACTCACTCTCACTCAGTGTCCTTCAATCCAACAGTCAGCGCTAGTCACTAAGCTATCGGAAGCACTTCCACTTGACGAGGTAAACTCACTGATGCTTAGGGTTATATCTCTTTTATCAGCCTGTGTCAGTCTAAATCTAACAGGAAGCAATTTCACTTGACAAGGCTGATTCACTGACGCTTGGGGTTATTCTATTTTATCAGTCTGCGCCAGTCAAAATCTAACAGGAAGCAATTTCACTTGACGTTTCATTTTCACTGACGCTTGGGGTTATATCTATTTTATCAACCTGCGCCAGTCAAAATCTATCAGGAAGCAATTTAACTTCCGGTTGAATCATAGCTTAGTCTTAAGGTTCTGTGTACCTAATGCTTCATGGACTAAGCTAATTCCCTAGTGAGTTACTTGCTGCCGCTGGGGGATGAATCATTCATCCGCGTGCGCAAGTCCTAGTCTATCCGGAAGTGATTCCGCATCCGGTTGTGATTCCGCTGTGGGATGAGTCTTTCATCCGTGAGCGCTAGTCTTAATTCATCCGGAAGTGAATCCGCATCCGGTTGTGTCTTAACTTAGGATTCAGTGTTAGCAATCTAGACTGGGTTCTAACCAAGTGTCTCACTTGCTTCCGTTTGCGTCCCCTATGGGATGTGTACTCCATCCGCGAGCTCTAGTGCTAATACTTCCGGAAGTGATCTTGCATTCGCAAGTGATCTAACTCAGGATTCTAACCATGTCATCTAATCCTTCCTAAGTGTTGATTATGTTCTTTTAAGTACTAGACCATATCATACCTTAGTCACCATCAAAACTTAAGATTCTAACATTCTCCCTCTTTTTGATGATGACAAACCCATAGATGACTAGAGAACATAATTAAACTTAGATCACTCCCATAGCTATATTTCTTTTCCCAGTTCTCTCCCCAGATATCTAGATATCTTATCTTATCTCTCAGCTCTAGACATCTCATGTCTCATCTCTAGCTAGACATTTTATATCTCATCTCTCGACATCTCATGTCTTATCTTTAGCTAGACATCGTATATCTCATCTCTCTCCCCCTTTTGGCTTCATCAAAATTCAACAAGTGCAAGCTAGCCTTAGGGATGGGGATACTTCTATCGTTCTCCTAGGAATGGGCTTTCTACCTAATATTTCTCCCTATGTACCGTTAATAAGGATTTGTTCTAGACTATTCAATACAACATACGAGAATTAACAAGGGATAACAATAATGATTCATGATCCTAAATGATTGTATTCTCCCTAAACATTATGTAGGATAGCTAATCATGATATCAAAATAATTTTGGTGCGTTTAAAATGATGATTATGATATCAATTGAAAATTTGTGATTTTAAATTCGTGATACCAAATGAAATCAAATGAAATATGTGAGTTTGAACTTGTGATATCAAATGAAATGATTGAATGCCAAGTGAAATTTGTGATACCATATGAAATGAAACCAAATCAAATGAAATTTGTGAGATTAAAATGCCAAAAG
Organism: Mimosa pudica; assembly: GCA_029929735.1. Lineage (NCBI taxonomy): Eukaryota > Viridiplantae > Streptophyta > Magnoliopsida > Fabales > Fabaceae > Mimosa > Mimosa pudica. The sequence continues at coordinate 3,622,422 of JAKELP010000053.1, forward strand.
TAATTTCCAAACAAATTGCATCACAGCATCTCAAGAGTTTATTATCGATGACAGCATGTAACTCTCTATTTTCAAGGGATCATTATCGAGTAATGTCCATCTACTTCTCTTCTATATTAAGATTAATCATCACAAAATCAAGAAAGGAAGCATATAAGAGAGGTATGTTATCAATTACTTTCCAGCGTGTCATATAAAGGATACAGATGTGTGAGCTAGGATGATTTTCTAAGACAGTGAATGATTTTGAAGTCAATGCAGATTGAGAAAAAACATCCTAAATTGACACCCTTACCAATGCCATGTATGCATCATATATAAGAGATGGTAAGGTGTAGATGTTACCACAGATGAGGAATCCTCATACTCTATTAGACTCATGAATCTTAATCATATGCAGATAAGCATGCTTCCTGACATCTTCAAGAGGTGTGCTGTCTCAAGTGGAAACCTCTAGCACAAGTGCTTTGATGATTCGCTTCGGCAAGCTGAGCTACAACCACAAGCAGACATGACTGAGCAGTCACTCTACTATTCCCATGGTTCAATAGTTGGCCTGCTATCGAAGACGCTGATTGTTGCGAAAGCAACCTTGCTCAAACTTGATGATTGATCCTGCATGTGCTTGAGGAAACAAGTGCTTCCTGATTGTCAGTGGAAGAACTTAAGATTTAACATTCAAGTCATGAGCAATGATTTTAAGAAATCTGGATCTGATTTAAGAAATCATGCTTGCTAATTGGGTTAAGAAAATATGAGCAATGATTATGTGAAAATTAATTTTGAAATTGTCTATACGTTCACATAGTTTCACTATCAAGACATGAACTCTATTTACTCTTATAGATAAATATCAATGTGATAGTACAGAGAGTATCAAACAGGTGGCATATTTTCAGAGTTTCATAAGCAAGTATAGTTCAATAAATATGCCGCAAGGATGTTCATGTTAGATCATGAAGACATGTGAATTATTAACACAATGAAATTTTGAAAAATCTTCACCCTCACAAAAATGGAATACTGGAAATCTTCATGCTCACAGAATAGTTTGTTTTTAAGACTAAATCCGGTTTACAAAAACAACCAAATTTCAGCATATGATTACGAGAATAATTTCCAAATTTTAGCTCAAGTTCTTCTAGATATGCTCAGTGTGATCTCATTGTTCTTAGGATATCAACAAGCTTGAAATTAATACAGATTATAGCATGCTTGTGATACTATGCCATGTTTTACAGATCCAGCAGAGTTTAATTTAAGGCATTTCCTAAGATTTCTAATGCATGTCAGACAAGAGAGAGACTATCCATTAAATTTCACAACAGAATGTGTAAGGGATAGAAATGCTCATGTGTATTGGCGAGAGTTTCTCCGGTTTAGTATAGCCATTCCACACATCTTGATAAGGGACATTTTCGTTGCCATTCTCTCTTGGTTATTCTCATTGTTCAAGCTTCAATAATCTGCGTCAACATTCTTAAACCACAAACTTGAACCGAGATCATTAGTAGATTGAGAACTTAAAGATCTAATTAAGAGGGATGTATTGTTCTTGAAGCCATAGCTGCTTATGCATTGAAAAACTTGATGCAAGAGATACCACATGAAATGGAAAATCAGAAATAACTTTTGAATGCTATCATGAGGTATGGTTGTTATGTAAGTTTAAAAAAAAAGATCGGAATCTGTTTTGAAAGTTTGCATTTCAAAAATGATCTTTCAAAAATCAAGGTGAATGCATAAACTATTTTCTTTCATGAAAGGCGCCCTTAAAAAGATTCGCTAAGCATATATGAGTAAAACTGTTAAGCCTATCATGCATTTACTACCCAAGTGATTATTCAAGTAAAGAGGAAGGTAGGAATGATATCACCATAGCTCCATTCGCATCAAGTAGTAGCTCGCTTGATTTTGGTTGGCAATGCAAGGATTCTATTTTCAGAGCAGCACCAAAATCTATGCGTGACGAATGCTTATCAAGACTTGACTGATTGTTCAGATGAGGTACAGTCCTGAGTCTTGCTGAACCTCAGAATTGCCTTTCCCAAGGAGATCTTCTATACTTATCCTTGGTTCGAAGCACTTTCTTCTGAGAGGTAGGATTCAAGTGCCTTTCCAATGTTGATCGAGGAATCCACTCTCTCTTGTTCTTCTCAGAATAGTTGAATGGAACTTTGTGATAGCTCATCCTTGAGACAGAACCATTGTTCCTGGTGGTTGCGCATTGCTTCTTATGATTGTACCAGGGGTTTTCAGCAGTTGCATCGCCACGAATTCTCTCCTTTGAGGTAAGAGGAACTCTTGATCTTTCCTGCACAAGTAAGGCACTAGGAGGATGTTTTGGTACCCATTTGTACTTGGGTCCTACTTGGTTAGCACTGGACCTTACTTGTCCTTTAGGAATCCATTCAAACTTGTTTCTCACATTTGAATTTCTTCTAAGACTTCATGTGTGAGAAATATGTCCTAATTTACCACAGTAATGACAAATAATGGAATGATAATCAAAATGGGGTTTTCGATCATTATCATGATTAGTTTTCTTTAGAAAAGCTTTTTCTTCCTTTGAAATCTCAGTTTCTTTTGAAAGCTTTTCTTTTTCCTTCAACAAGTGTTTACAATCAAAACATTTTTCAAGACATGTTAAAGTTTTCCCTGCCGATCGTGGGCTAACTATCGGAACCACTAGTTCTTTAAAAGAAACCTCGGAAACTTTGGACGTAGAAGAGGAAATTAGTTTTTCAAGTTTCCTATCCTTTTCTTTTAAGCCTAGAAGTTCTTTTGCAAGTTTACAATATTCGATATATAACTCATTGTATGCATCTTGCAATTCAGAGAGTTCAAGTTCAGATCAAGATTCCTTACTTTCTGAATCTTCTAGGCAGAAATGGATACTCTCTTCACTGAAGCCTGCTTCCTCAATATCAGCTTTCAGAAGCTCATCAGTAGATGATCCACAAAGAGCACGAGTTGAGCTTTGGACAGCTGTGCTTTCAAGAGATGGGTTAGAAGCATATATCACATCAAGAGTATTCCAAATATCTCTAGCACTAGAGCAATGTTTGATTTTCTGGAAATCATTTTCAGTTAAGCCTTTATATAAAATTTGCATTGCTCTAATGTTTAAGGAAAACAAATTTTTCTCCGTTTCAGTCCAGTTTCCTCTGGGTTTGAAATCAAAATCATTTTCAAAAATATCCCACATTTTCAAACTAGTGGATTGTATAAAACTTTCCATTCTTGCTTTCCACAAACAAAAATCAATGTTTTCTAACATAGGTGGAATGGTATGATCAAAGCTTTTGGAAAACATCTTAAACCAAATCAGCCAAGGTCTTTACACTTGAGATCGTTGGATCCTTTAAACAAGTGACCTGCTCTGATACCAAATGAAATGCGTAGCTGTCACCCAAGAGGGGGGGGTGAATTGGGTGAGGGAATAAAAACTTATGATTTTTCCTTTTTTAAAAACTTTACTCCTTGTGCTTGATGAGAGTGACGATGAATCATTCCAAGCACAAGTGAGTATGTAGTGGTGTGGTGCTTGGTGTGAGATTTAAATAAGCAAAATATGCACAAACGAGTTTATCCTGGTTCGGTCACTCCCAGACCTACATCCAGTCCCCAGGCTCCACCTGAGATTTTCAATCCACTAAACTTCTTGTTTGAACCAGGCACAAGAAAGCCTTTACACTTTAGGTTTTACGAACACGGGTTCACCTAACAACCCACAGGTTTTACAACGGGTTCACCTGCAAACCTTTACAACCACAGGTTTTACAACGGGATCACCTGCAACCTTACAACCACAAGTTTTGCGGGCTAACTTGCAACCTATGGAGATTTAGAAAACTTCTAAATGCTCCCCCTTACTATTGTAAGATAACAATTATGTTCACTCTATGAACTGATTGTGATAAACACTTAAGTACAAATGACTCTCTCTAAGAGTAGATGATGTTGCTCACTTAAGTACAAATTGACTCTCTCTAAGAGTAGATGATGTTACTCACTTAAGTACAACAGAATCACTCTCTAATAATGTTACATATCTAAGATTGGAGAGTAGAAGATGAGAGGAATGTAGAATACAATGTTTCAGACAATGGGCTCTGTTCTCTCTCGTTTCTTCTGAATGTAGATGTTCCTTTTATACTCGGCTTCAAAAGCTTGGGCGGCAGGTTGAATATGAACGTTTGAATATAGCCGTTAATCCCATGTTACCGTTGAGAAGTACATCTTCATTAATGCTTAGCAGGGTTGACTTGCTTTATCTTTGAAAGGTAGTCCTGACACCTCTGCTCTGACAAAAGCATTCTGACTTCTGAGTATGTGACGTTTACTCTTGTACTCTTGCTGACGGATGATCATCGTTCATCCGGAAGTGGCAATCTTGCTCTGCAAGTGTTAATCTCTGAATCTCAATTCCAAGAGTCTTTGAATCCGGAAGCTCATTTGCATCCGGAAGTGGCTATCTTGCTCTGCAAGTGTTAATCTCTGAAATCCAATGTCAAGAGTCTTTGCATCCGGAAGCTCATTTGCATCCGGAAGTGTGACTAAGTTCTGCACATACTGGTTAGTCCAACATAGCAATATATATAATTAAATATAGTAAGAACTATACATGTTGTGGGAAGTTTGCTATGGGGAGTAGTCTTACTTAGACTATGTTCTGACTTAGTGTATTGTATATTTTGAACGTTAGTTCTCTTAGTCTATGATGTATTCGGAAGCACTTCCACATCCGGAAGTAAAACTACTGGTTGAAGGATTTTGTTCACTATTACTCACTCTCACTCAGTGTCCTTCAATCCAACAGTCAGCGCTAGTCACTAAGCTATCGGAAGCACTTCCACTTGACGAGGTAAACTCACTGATGCTTAGGGTTATATCTCTTTTATCAGCCTGTGCCAGTCTAAATCTAACAGGAAGCAATTTCACTTGACAAGGCTGATTCACTGACGCTTGGGGTTATTCTATTTTATCAGTCTGCGCCAGTCAAAATCTAACAGGAAGCAATTTCACTTGACGTATCATTTTCACTGACGCTTGGGGTTATATCTATTTTATCAACCTGCGCCAGTCAAAATCTATCAGGAAGCAATTTAACTTCCGGTTGAATCATAGCTTAGTTTTAAGGTTCTGTGTACCTAATGCTTCATGGACTAAGCTAATTCCCTAGTGAGTTACTTGCTGCCGCTGGGGGATGAAACATTCATCCGCGTGCGCAAGTCCTAGTCTATCCGGAAGTGATTCCGCATCCGGTTGTGATTCCGCTGTGGGATGAGTCTTTCATCCGTGAGCGCTAGTCTTAATTCATCCGGAAGTGAATCCGCATCCAGTTGTGTCTTAACTTAGGATTCAGTGTTAGCAATCTAGACTGGGTTCTAACCAAGTGTCTCACTTGCTTCCGTTTGCGTCCCCTATGGGATGTGTACTCCATCCGCGAGCTCTAGTGCTAATACTTCCGGAAGTGATCTTGCATTCGCAAGTGATCTAACTCAGGATTCTAACCATGTCATCTAATCCTTCCTAAGTGTTGATTATGTTCTTTTAAGTACTAGACCATATCATACCTTAGTCACCATCAAAACTTAAGATTCTAACAGTTATAAGACCTGAAACTCAAAACCCCAACTTGGACTCCCTCTCAAATGTTGTTCGAGATGAAGAAAAGAAGAAGAAATCAGAGAAAAGAAGCTCACCTAATTTTGTTTCTGAGGTTGCATATGTGGTCGGCGCCGGAAAATGAACAACCCGTCGTAGCTTCGCCGGAAAAAGCTTCGCCGCCGTTGTTGGTGGCTGGGCGAAGGGAAGAAGAAGCGAGGAAAAGAAAAGAGAAACGGTTTTGGGTGAGGCTGAGGGGAGAAGTGAGAAAGGACGGCTTTGCCGTCGCCGTCGCCGTCAGCCCCTGGGTGGCCAGCGGCTGAAGAAGAAGAAGGATGGAAGGAGATCGAATGGTTGAAGAAGGATGGGGCAGCGGCTTTTATATTGTGGAAGGTAAGGGTGTGTTTGGTTTGGTGAAATAAGGGGGTTCTCTGATGATTTGTAGCCCAAACTTGCCATAGTGTACTCTTTTAATTCTAAAATCATTTAAATCAGCCTCCAATCTCCTTAAACTTCAAAATATTTTTAGCTTTACCACTCCCTCATATTTCAAACTCTTCATTTCTTAATTAATTACATGCACATTAATTACTCAAAATTTCCAAAAATATCCCAAAAATTCCTAAAAATTCCAAAATTCCCAAAACACTCTCTAATCCTGAATTAAATTTTTTTTCAGGATGTTACACATAGTAATTGGAATGTGATATTTTGCAATACTTGTTAGCTCTCGTGGAGGAGGAGAAATGAAAGAGTACAAGATGGTAATACTCTCACGGTAGCGGAAGCTCTAGCAGATAAAGCCAGTCACATGGAAACAGAAGCCTACCACTCTAACCTGGTCTAATTTGAGTTGACTACAACAAAATTGGTATGAGTCAGTTTTCTGAAGTATATGTTGACGAAGCATACTTGATGTCATTAGGATTTATTGGGCTGTGGGGGATTTTCTTTGAGCATAATGGTGAAATTTTAGAAGCCTTTACCTGCAGTGCTAATGTGAAAAACAGCTTGGAAGCGAACTATGGGGACTACTATGTGGTTTGAGGAAAGCTTGGAACATGGGTACTAGAACATACAGGTTGTGGACTGATGTGGTGATGGTCATGTAGCTGTTAGGCACAAATGACTATGAGAGACATGAGAGTATGAAACTGATTCCAGTGATCAAGATGCTGCTGAGCCAAAATTGGTGGGTACAGGTAGGCTGGAACAGCAGGGATAATAACGTGTATGTTGATTTTTTTGCTAAGCGGGCGTTGCATATGGGACTAGGACTACGTCTTCTGACACATGAAGAATTTTTTGTTATGCTAGCATAAGATGGAATAACTTGATTTTATTTTGATTTTTCCTTTGTTTTATACTATCCAATGTATCAAAAAAATTGTCTGAATTCGCATTTGTTACCAAGAATGCTACAAAAAAAGAAGGTTTGTGATCTGATATGATGTAAAAGATTTTCTTCCATTTTCATAAACTCAATATTGTAAACATTCAATCCAATATACTTTCACATTATGGTGAGCAAACTACCCAAAACCCAATGAGCGAGTCCGCTACCACAACTTTTTACCCATTTAAAACTCATCCAATTAAAGCCCATGATGGATGTGCAAAAAAATAAATTATGTTGCACCAACAAGCTACTTTCAAATTATGTTGCGCAACCAAACTACTAGACACTATTTCAACTAAGGTGGATTATTCTCAGAATTGTAACCACTAATAATTAGATTGATCATATGGTTGTTAACACTAATTATTTTGACTTCAACTGTGATGAGTTTATTTTATGTGAATACTTTAGTTACTCCACACCAATAATGAAAGTGGCTTCTTCCTTAAATGTGACTATGAGAATGCAAGATTATCTAACTAAAACTTCATTTGCCAAAGGGCAAAGGTGCAAATGTGATACTAAACTTTACCCATATGAGGGTTTCTAATACCAAAGTTTCACGAGTTGCACCAAAGATACCTATTTTTTGGACTAAATTTTAGACTCTCCGTTAATTTTAGACAACTATTAACTCAATATTTGGGGTAAGTAAAATCTATAAGTGAAAAGATTATTATGCCCCTTTTCTTCTTCAACCTCCCATCAATCATTCACTCTCTCTCCTGCCAGAATACTCTTCCACGGCCGCCGCCGCCACCGTGTTTATCATTATCTCTCTCACCATAGTCACCACAGTGTCTCCTCCCTTATCTCCATTGTCGGCGCTGTTCACCATCCTAAGCACTTGTCGCAAACATACTCTCACCCTCCGCCTTTGAAATCATCACCCTCAGCCCAGCACCATCAACTACCAGATCCGCTGTCAAATATGTCGACAGAACCTCCCTTTCCCTTTGATCCTTCTTAAATCATCACAATTTTTTCAAGATCATTGTTTTCTTTCATTCTAAGAATTTGTGTCGAATTTTTGCAACCATTCCCATGCTCCCCTCAAATATTTACGTTATTACTTCGATTAGGGTCATCTAAAGGTGAAATCTTGATGTTCTGTCTTCCATTGAACTCTAAATATTTCGCTGATATCCTTACTTTGTGAATCTTCTTGAAACAGATATGCTATGAACGAGCAGTGTGGTTCTTTGCTCCTTAACTCCCCAATACTGCGTTGACTGATATATCATTTCCTGGTCTGCATTGGAAATCGATTTTGTTGTGCAAATTGGTGTAGTTTAGGGTATCATGCATTGAGTAATGATGAACATGACTAGTTTGTTCTTTGCTTGTTAATTGGTTTTCTGGGAATCTCATTCAGGTTGCAACGTGTGTTAGAATTTTGAGTTTTGCTGATGCTACTGAGTTAATTATTGAAAAGAAGCATGCATATTGTCTTACTTAATACTATATTTGTTGATTAGACATATGTGTGCTTAGTCTGTGAAATAAATTGAGAATAATCATATAAGGCTAAGTTTAATATGAATAAGTTGTGACTGAGCATGATATGATTGTGTGCGAACAAATTATGTATGTACTCTGAGCTATTTGAGCTTGTGCTTGAAGTTTGCTATATCATTAGTCCAATGTTTAATATGTACTTCAAGAAATAGAAGTTATGTAACGACCATTTGTGCTTATGTGCTCGATAAGACTAACCATTATGTCGAAGCATTTGATAGTTGTGTTTATAATTGCAGGTTAATGCTTGCAGCATCTGTAACATCCCTAAATTTTGATTAAGGTTAATGGGAAATTATTGAGGTGATATTTAGGAAATTTGAGTTTTAGGGAGAAATTTATGGAGATTTATTGTTAGTAAATCTTAATTTTTGGAATTTAAGGAAATATAGTTAAAATAATTATTTGGAGTTAGAAACTTTCATAAACAAGTATTTGGGATAGTAGATAATATTATGATGGAAAGAAGGAGATATAGTAATATATACAGACTTCTGGGCTAGAAATATAATTACGAATGAACCTTAGGGTAGTTAATTGTAATTTTCCCCTAAATTATAAATAAATATACAATCTCCTTCCTTCCTTTTCATTTTTTTTTCTCTCTCTCTCTCTCTCACTCGAGCCCCTCCGCCCCACCGCCCTCTCTCACCAAATCCTCCATGCTCCTCTCACCGCCACTCATTTCCCACCGGCGAAGCGGCGGTGACGGCGAACTGAAGCGGTGGCACGGCGGCGCGGCCTCTCCTCCCTTCTTTTCCTCTTTATTCCATTGTGTTTCGCTCTCATCTCAAACCAAACGAACCCTTTTTGTCTCTCCTTGTGAATCCGGCGAGTTTTCCGGCGTACGACGGCGGAAATCATGGCGGACGGCGACGAGTGTTGGTGAGTTTCTCCTTTCTTGTTGTTCTTCAAGCTATTTCTTCTTTCAACTTCCTTCTCTTACCTTTATCCTTCTCCTCTTGCTTATCTGTTCGGCTAGCCACCTTGGTGGCCGATTTCCGGCTAGTTTCCGGCGACGGCAAGCTTGGGAAAGACTTGGAAAAACCGTATTCCAACATCGGTGAGTCTCTTGGAACCATTCTCACCCTTTCCCTTTAATTTTTCGCGTGAGTTATGTGAGGGAGCTGTGAGTGGGGTATGAGCTTTGGGTTTAAAAACCATTTAAAGAACATTTTAAGCTTTGATTTGAAGAGTAATTTGAGAATTAGTTAAGTTGTTTACAAACCCTAGACTTTGGGGTTTTATTAATTCCAATGAGATCAAAGATGATTTGGAGCTAAACATCTTAAATAAATTGACTCAGAAACTTCTTTAGAATGTGATTCATAGTATGGCATTTTTATTTTATAAAGATTTCGAGTTCATGTTCTTTTCTTTCTTACATGTACTATCGGGTCTTCAAGTTTAGAGGCTTAGGCAGAATTTGAGACTTGGGTTCCTGCATAAGCTTGCTTGTTATTTTGTTGGATTGATGGATGTATAAATGTTTGCCCTTTTTGTGTCTTACTGGCCAAACAAATTTGAACAAAGAAAACGATTAAGGCTGGATTTAGATTTTAGTTAAGGAGAGGTAAAAATCTGTTTTTAAGCATGTAAGCTAATTATATGTGAAAGGTGTTAGTTTTTCATCTTATTTGGCTGAACTTTTCTGTTTTATTTCTTTGCTCGTGTTAGTAGTTTTGATGGGTTTCAGGATGAACATGACTTATTCTGTTTGTTGGATTTTCTGCCTTCTTGAGTAAAGAAGAAAGATTGTTAAGGTGTATAATTGATTATCTTGTAGACTTTAAAGTATGCAGTGACTGGTAGTTAGTTTCCTTTGCTTGTGTGTGGACTGTCTTGGCTAAATGAGGTTGGAAGAAACCGAAGTACTTATTTTGGTTGAATGGGATTCTTTGGTTTTGATTTAAGGAAGTGAAATAAGAGGTGTTTTCTTCTTGCTGAATTTTCACATGAATTGTATAAAAGTAGAATGAGTAATTTTGTGGTGATTTAAGTGTTTTACATGCATGTGAACTTGGAAGTTTCCAAAGATTCAGTTCTGAGCATGGAAGTATGTCTTGTGTGAGTTCCTTACAGTGTTAGGATGTAAATGGGATGCTTGCAAGTGGAATTTTGCTTGGACTGTTTGTGTGAAAGCTAAATTGGAAGCTTTGTGATAATGATTTCCTTTATCTTTCAAGAAAAGTTTACATCCTTGTATATCTTTAAAACAAATTGGGATGAAGCAATGTGTTCTATTCTTTTGTTTTTCCCTGTCTTGGCCAAATTGATTAATGAAGGATTTGAGTGGCTTTCATTTGATTTTTATTTTGCTAGTGATTAGTAACTAAATACTCTATTTATTTGGATATGGATCTAGTTGACATATGAGGTATTATATGTGGTAGTATCTGTTTTAATACTCGTGTAGTGAGTTGGTGACAATTATGGATAGGCAGTAACCTTAAGATAAATGCATGATTCTAAATCTTGCCACTCTTCTTCTTTCATAGGTCGTTTTCATTGTTCTAAAAGAAGGTGTTGAAGTTTGTGTTTACGCTTTATAAGGGAAATATTGATAATGGTTGTATGCTTGTGGGAGAATCTAATTGAGGCTTGATGTTGATATATATAAACTTACGTAAAAATCATCTATCACATAGTCTATTAATATGGAACATGTTAAGGATGTAGGATAGTGCTTGTTGAACTTGTTTTTCTTTTGATTGCCTTGTTGGGGATTTCTTTGATTTATGATTTCTTATGTCAGTTATTGGATTCTAGTTATCGGAGATGTGAATGTTGGTTTGCTTTATAATAACTACTTGATTTTGATTGTGATGGTTAAAGATACTTGGACTAAACAATAATGAAAATATTTCATAAGAGAATGTAAAAGGGGAAAATGGGTAGTAAGAAAGGATACGAGAGAGACGTTTAATTATGATAAAGGGAAATGATATTAATTTATCATTTTGCTCTATATTATTATAGGAGCGGATGCAAGTAGGCTTTCATGGCATCAAGAAAGGAAGGTTGAGAAATTTCGTAAATTGCTAAGGGCGACAGGTAATCACACTTAACCTTGCTATAACATTGAGGGTGACGTTAGTTAGGGATTTTGTAAAATCCCTTTTCACCCTCTATATATATAAATTATCTTTTAAATGGTATTTTTATACAAAACAGGCTATCGGGTGCCTTTCAAACACGATTATTTTCATATAAAAGATTTTGATACATTACATATGTAGTATCCTGCTGGTGATATTGTTGGATTGTGTATGTGAGTGTATAGATATTGGGATCTTGGTATTTTGATTTGACAAGGATATTGAGAGGTACAGTGGTTTGGGTGTATCGTAGGTTATGTAGAGAAAATTAAGGAGTTATGTTGATGGAATATAGAATAGGAATGGTGAGCATTGCATGACACTGATAGTACCGTCGGCCGATGTAACCTATCGATCTGCGCAATCGATAGGTTAATTGTACAGGTTCCTCGGATTTTAAAGGAGCCAGGGACGTTTTCACTTTTTATAGTGCTCCCTTTTCAGGGACGTTTTCACTATTTAAAGTGCTCCCTTTTTATGCTTTCAGATTTGAGACTGGGCACAGTGTCAATCACGTTTATTTTTGTTGTTGAGTTTGAGATAGTGGTGAGTTAGGTTGTGGGGAAATCATTTGATGTTGTTGATTAAAGTATTGACAAGTGATGTGGAATTGATGGAGGGATTTGAGAAATGAATGGAAGAAGAATTGACACGGATATATATATATATATATATATATATATATATATATATATATATATATATATATATTACTGGTTTTAAAATGAGGTACCCTTTAGACGCTCTCGCTACCGCACATCTCACTGTTATAGTGAGTTAAGCGGTGATTACTGGGACAAATTGTCTCATCCCACGATTACTGACATTTTTGCAGGTATTCATGCACTGATGCAAGCAGCAGGAAAGGGAATTAGGTAGTAGGAGCTATATAGGCTATTTAAATTGTATATTGCCAATTTGTATAGGCCTGCATTCGTTTCCGCATGTATATATATTTATATATGGTTAGATATTTATTAGTTTTGTTTATTAACCATGTTAGGCAAATCCTTTCTAACATGGTTAGCAATAAATTATCCATGATAGCAGTTATGTTGTATTAGTTTATTCTTTTCTATCATGGATAATATTTCAATCATTAGGATATTCTTTTTCTAACTATGATAGAGATATTGATATTATTGCAATTCCTTTTTCTATCATAGTTAGTAAAGATATTATTAAACTAAAAGAGATGTCACAGGTTAATTAGGGAATTAGTAACATAATGTTACAGCATCAATCAGAGCATATGATGGATACTATTATAGAAAGTTTCTGTTATGAAAGAAATCAAGTCGTTAGCTGATAGATTTTGATTGGATCACGTCCAGGATTATTTAGACAACTATATGAAGTTTTTCGTGTTAATTAGGATCTTCGTCAATCTCTGCTACAATGGTCAAGAATTAATTGAAGATTGATTTACAAGATTGTATTCAACGGTCATTTTAACGGAAGCTATATATTGAAGAACAACATGCAACAAGGAACACACAAACATCAAATATACTCTTTTACTCAATACTATTGTGATATTTTGTGAGTGATTAGTTTGTTAGTTTAAGTGTTTATCAAAATTGTTGTTGAGTGAGCGTGAATTTTGGTTCTTAAGTTGTGGAACTTAAGAGCTGGGATTATAAATCTTACTTTAGTAACGGGGAGTGATCCAAGTGACACTCTGTAAGGTTTCTGGTTAGCCCGTCCAAAACCGGTGGTAGCAGGAAAGCCAACAAATCCTGTAGATTGAAGTTGAATCTGTAAAAGCTTGGTTATAAATTCTCAACGAGGTATTGGTGACTGGACGTAGGCAGTGTGATTGGCCGAACCAGTGTAAATTGCTTGTGTGCTTTTATATTCCACAATTATTTGTATAGCACAATTCACCCTCTCTTGTGCGCTTCTGCAATTACAACATGAACATATTAAAGTTATTTGGCCTCCTTGGAATTTTATTGTTCACGATTCACTTGATAATTTTATGTTTTTTATGTCTAACTCTGGATTTGGCTATTTTATGTTGCATTGATTTGGAGTCTGATATGGTGGTGGAGAGGTAGTGTTGTTGATGATCTGATGGAGTTTTTGGCGAGAGAGAGAGAGAGAGTGAATGGAGGTGAATGGAGGTTGAAGAAGAAGAAGGGTATTTGAGTATTTTCAAATTTAGATTCCCCCCCTCCCCAAGTATTGAGTTAACAGAAGTCGTCCAAAATTAACGGTAAGTCTAAAGTTGCACTTAGTCCAAGAAATGGATATCATAGGTGCAACTCGCAAAACTTTGTTATTATTCAAAACACTCCTTGGGGTAAAGTTAAGTATTACATTTGCACCTTTGCCCTTTGCCAAATTCACTCTAGTTACTTCTTTGTTGAATAAGTCACTTCAATAGTGCCTTGTTTGTTGGAAAGGATTTCCAGATACTCTTACTGATCAAACTAGCCAATTCATCAAAGATTCTCTCTTTTGGTACCTCACATGTCTAAAAGGACTTCCAAATCAGAGTTCCGCATTGAAGTTTTGCAAGTTACTCACTATTTTCTTGGGTTTCTCTTTTATTATCTCATCTATTGGAAAGGATTTCCAAAGTTTAATTGTTATCAAGTTACTTTTAATGGTTTCATCTTCAAGTACCTGACTTGTTGGAAGGGATTCCCAAATCAATAAACCACGTTGATGATTCAGAATTTAGGCTGTCAATTCCTCCAAATACTTACACATCTCTATCAACTTGTCGGGAGTCAAGTTTTTCAAGTTAGGAAGAAATGTTGTTATATGATGTGATATTATGCTTTAGAGAAATAGACAGTTTTATTTTGATTTGATTGTTCTCAATTAGCATTAATTATGTCTTACATTTAAGTTTCTATTTTCTAGAATATTCTATCATTTAAGCATTAATTATGTCTCACCTCCGAGCTTAAAGAGCGCTTACAAAGGTACTTACAGATCGCTCGCCAACAAGGTCCACACATCGGCGGGATTCGAACTCACAACCACATAGTTATGAGTCAAACTCCTTTACCAACTGGACCAACCTTTGTTGGTCTATGTAACTTATTTATCTTGGTTATCTATAAAATTTCCTTTTAAAAAAAGTAATATATTTGGGTTAAATGTTTTTAAAAAATGAAATAGTCCTTATGTACTTAAACTTTCTTCAACTGATTCATATCTATTAAGGTTAAAATTTTCTTGTTTCTTGTCACAATTTCTCTCAAAACTACCAAGCTCATCCTTTTGAAAGTCCAGTTTGGAAAAAAAAAATTTGCCAAAAAATGTCTAGTTTGAAAAGAACTTGTTTTGTTATAAGTCCATATGGTCTTCTACATACGAAAACCGAACACGATTGAGTTCGATTTTTCATCCCTTCTTTTGATTTAAGATATGGGGATCTTGGATTTTATCTTGCTGCTTCCTTTCCTCATTAATATTGTTCTTTGTATACTGTTTTTCTTTTCTTTTTCTTATTGAATCAAAAAAGGAAAAAATAGGTTGAGAGCAATATGGACAAAAGTGAGATGTGTCCGTTATGTTTTTTAAGTTATTTTTCGTTTCCTCTCCTTTTACACACCTTTTGATTACATACAATTTTAAGGCCATTCTATCGCAGTATTCCTTCACGATATTCATAAGAGTCTTATGGTGATTTCATGTATCATGGCTTTGGAGGATTTTTTTATTTTTCATGAATGATTAAATGCACATTTTAATGAACACTCACTACGAATTTTAATTTGAATCTTTTCTAAACTGTAGATAAACATTCATCTCTATCTCAATCAATCATTATTCTTGTTACTTGAAGACTCATGGGGAACAAACCTAGCTGGATGGCAAGGTAGAATGATTACTACTAATTGGTGATGACTTGCATTGGCAGAATCAAGGTCCATATAACTTCTTAATTTGGATGATTAACAATATGACAATGCAATCATGGAATATATAACTATTAGTCAGAATATAGGTTTTTTTTATCTCTAGTTATGACATCAATACTAAAATATTCCAATCCACATTATAATTCAAAATCGATACATACATCAATCTTATTTTTGTTTTCTTTTCCCCTATTATAAGTTGTTTTTAGACTAGTTTGACATACTAATTTGCAATACATTAGTAGAGGATTCCCAAGTCTAATATCTTGATGAATAGATAGATATACTTAAATGGGTCAATAGCAGGAAGTATTTCCTCAATAAGGACCCAAAGTATTAGGTGATGTATATAACACCTGAAGTATTTTGTCATGTGTATTTGTCAGCTAAAGTTTTTGTTTTTGATTACAAAGAAGAGGAAACCTCTCAATCAAAACTACCCTGCATCAGCTAGGTACAAGTCCTGTAACAACAGATTTGTTACCTCAGCACAAGGAGTTGAAATAAAATGAAAACCTAGTGAAGCATGAATGTCTTTTTTAGCCATATAATCAGCAACCTTATTAGCATTTCGGGAGATATGTTTAATCTGGATCTGCCATTCTCTATTCATCATACGGACTATCTCACGAACAAGTCCTATCTCTTGGCTAACTGTTCTATCGTACTTTAGTATCCTATCCACAGCTTCCAAAGCATCTGATTCCACAACTGGCGTATCCCCTTATCCCACGCAATATTAAGTCCATGTGAAATTGCCCATAACTCCAAAAGAAAAATGTCATGTCCACTTTCCTTCCACGTGTAACCCATTACAAATACACCTCTATCATTCCTTATAATAACATCGCTAAAGTTTAACTTGTGCCTTTGTGATTTTCAATATTCCCTCAAGTCCTAATTATAAGATCATTTTCACTTTCTTTTTTAGAGAAATTAATAAAATCACACTAAATTATCTATAGTTATCTTTTTCAACAAAATTAATTTATTCTACTTATAAAGTAATAACATATATATATACAATCTAATAACATGTGGCATAAGGTGATCCTCTTGTCCTATTTATGGGGCATTTCATATATGTTTAACACAAAACAAGGAAAACTTTAAACATCATTAACTTCCACTTAAAATTCAACAAATCTATTCTACCAATAATTATAAATATCTATTATACCAAATAAAACCAAAGTCAACATATAATAAGGAGTTAAGGGTCAAATCTAACACTCTCTACTATTGTCAAAAGTTCACCCAATATAAACAAGAATTTGAAGGCTCAAATGTAGCACACATCTATTCAAAAATGACTCAAATCTAGCATTTCCGTCAATATTAACGGGTTTGACCATTAAGTTTGGCCCAATTATGCCACATCACCCGCCACGTCACGCAGTTAGGCCACGTGACCTGTCACGTCACCCAATGGGCCCACTTACTATCCATGATTGGCTGGCGTGGCAGGTGACGTGGCCTAACTGAGTGACGTGGCATGATTGGGTCAAATTTAACGGTCAAACCCGTTAAAATTGACGGAAATGCTAGATTTGAGTCATTTTTGAATAGATGTGTGCTACATTTGAGTTATCAAATTCTTGTTTATGTTGGGTGAACTTTTGGCAATGGTAGAGTGCTAGATTTGACCTTTAACCCTATAATAAATTAAATGTGAACTTGTACTTTCATAGTTCATAGTGAAGTGACTTATATATATAGGATCAAAAAACATCTCCTCTCTCTACCCTATAAATAGGGCCAGAGTAGTATAATTTAGTTGATTAATTTGTTTCATTTATTTATTTGTGCCCTATAAAATGGTCATATATGTTTGTCATAAGGAATGCTAAATGCATCGAGCCTAGAAGCATTTATAGAAGTTGCTTCAAATGTGCCAAAATGCACAAAAGAATATTAAAGACATGAATTCACATTGTTAACAAGTACACTATTATGATCAAGAGAACAAGAGAAACTAAAAAATGTGATGGAATCGCATTATTACAATTATGAAGTATACAAGTTGTAAGATTAGTATAAAGCCGAATTGATATGCATGGGAATGGGTTGAAGTATAGAAGGGATTCAATTCTTCTTATTTAGGGTCTAGAATTGACTTTTGATTTGTAAATTAAAAAATCATATTAGGCGAGCTATTTGGACTCATCCTAATACATATTAGGTGAGCTATTGGGTAAATGATATAATACATATTCATAGCGCAAAATTAATGAGCAATTTCTTCAAATAATAGTCATACAATAATTAATTCAAAATCAGACGCAAATCAGACTATAGACTACATATAGTTATCTTATGAAGTTGTTTGAATTAGTAAGATTAATCTAAGTCACAACAACATAAATAATAACTGTTTAATTTCCTCCACTCTCTGTCACAAGTGTCATGCACTTAATATATTACATATTTCAGTTGGGATCTGCTACGTAACTAAGAATAAAATGACAACAAAAAAAGCTATATATACCATAATTTTATACATGAGAAAACATTACCGCCATCATAAAACTATAACCGAATGAACAGGTAGAACTAAGAGGGGCGGTCCGGCGACCGTACTGCAATTCTTGCCGGTAAGGGTCGACCGGTTCCTGTTCCACCGCAACTGCTGCAAGCCATGCGGCCTGAACCGGCACAAGTCCGGCAACCAATATCGCCATCAGACCAGCGCGAGCACATGCAAGTGACTCGACCAGTTCCATTGCAAGTGGGACATCGAGGAAATGGACCGGCCATGGTTTTATGGTCCATCACTGATTTAACCAAAACCGCTCCGGCAAGCACGCTTAGGCCGGTGGCCACCTGGCTCAACACCATTGGAAACATATTTGGTCTATGGAGCTCAGAGAATCTCTAAGAAGAAGAGAGAGAGAGAGAGAGGGAATGTTGGGAGAGGTTGTGTTGATATTGTGTTGATTTTTTGTGGATGAAGAAAATAAATGAATGAATAAAAGTGGTTATGGAATTGTACACGTATGTGTCGTTATGTTTGGTGGCTGACATGTGATGAGAGTTTGTAGTTTAGTGGAACCAAAGATGATGTTTTTCTTGTTTTTGATTTCTTCTTTAAAAAGATTCATTCAGCTCTCCAGTTTGGACCGTCTCATTTGTGTGGCTTTCGAATTTTGTTCTGTTTCTCCGTCTACCTATCATGATTCCCATTTTCTTTTACTTTAAAAAACACTCATGATCAACCCAGCATGCAATTTTTTATACATCTTATAAAACTTCATCTTATTTCCTTAACTTAACTTACATGATGCATAAATTTAAGATATATTTAATTAGCTTATTTAATAAAATTAAATATGATAATGAAATTGGTTAAAATCACATTATATTACTTATAGAGCCCAACCATATATTTTTATTATTATGGTTCACTCAATTGTTTATAAGGATAATTTAGTGAAAGTTAAGTTTAACAAAAGCTTTATTATTTAATGGTACAACAATAACAACAACAAAATTTTATCACAATAGGTGGGGTCATAGATTATACTCCCTCTGATCCTAAATATAAGACCTAGTTGACTTTTTTTGGAGATGTTAAGGTTACAAAATATGTTATTAAATTATGGCAAATTTGATATATTTTTAGATCAGTTATTAGTTTATAGGTTAAATAAACTAGTTTAAGAAAAAAAATTAGGTAAATCAATTTATAATTGACTTATTTTGCTTTTTTAGGATTCTCCAAAAAAGTCAAGGTCTTATATTTAGGTCGGAGGGAGTACAACATTGTTGTGGTCAATTAATAGTCATGTTTTAAGATGGAGCTTATAAAATCAATCAACACAAGTCGAATCTTCACTTGGTGTAGGTATTGGGGAAGGGGACACATGGGAAGCGAGCTTTTCACTAAGCCAAGTCGGTCCTTCTTTCAGAATGGAATATGATATAATAAAATTAATATTATAACATACTAAAATGCTTGAAAAATACTTTGAATTGTTTTTGGGTTATACATACTCCTGCGTTCCTAAATTTAGGGTCTATTTGGGAGATGAACATAATCCTAAATATAATATAGATCTCTAATTGTTCTCAATTATTCCCAATCGTCCCTATAAATTTCTTTCAATAATAAATAAGCAAGAGTGGGAAATTGAGGATATAAAAGTATATGTTTATGATGCATTGATAATATTATGTGATTCAAACTAAATTATCTAACAAATTTAATCTTAATTTAATAAAATTTGGTGAATTTGGTAAATATTAGGTAAATAGACCATTGTTTAGAACCAAAGGAGAATACTTATACACAAACTATTTTTGGCAAATATAAATGTTTACTTATTCTCACATTAAGAAGGGGACACTTGGGCCGAAAAAAAGCTTTAAAATTCAAATCTAATAATGGTTGCCTAAATGAGGGTAGTTGAAAATTGGAATAGAATGTCAAATAGATAGTGAAGGCCAGTATAACATATAATTCATCCGGTCCTAAATATAAGATCTAATTGAAATTTTTTTAGAAAATCCTATAAAAAAGCAAAAATAAGTTAATTATAAATTGATTTCCCTAATTTTTTCTTTGGATTAGTTTATTTTACCTATAAACTAATGTATAATATAAAAATATATCAAATATATCATGATTTAATAGCTTATTTCGCAACCTTAACCTCTCCAAAAAAAGTCAATTAGGTCTTATATTCAGAACTGAATGTAGTATTTTACGTTCACGAGAGATGTAGTTAAGTTTTCAAAATGGATGAAGGTTTATGCAATTTAAATAAAATTAATGGGATGGGGTCAACATAGTTACTGTTTTTTTATTACTGGTCAACATAGTTACAATGTAATATTCATTTTATTTTAATATATTACATAAAAATGTAATTTAAATAAAACAGAAGGGCAGTCAAAATATTTTATTCCAAAAAGATGGCCGTATAAAAAAAAAATTATGAAAATTTGTTTCCCTTTGCTGGTTTCATTTTATACATAAATAATAATCTTGCACAGACCAACAAAATTTTAAATTTGGAATAAAAGAAACAACTAAATGTCAGCTTTTTCTACTAGTCTAGTATATAACCTTCGTGCAATAGTTGTGCCTCAAGATGGTTAATCTCATCTTTTTCTTTGTCCATGTAGATCCGAATACTGAAACTGCAATTTGATTCTGCAAAGGTCCATTCATTGGCCACAAGTGTGTTAAACAACCAAGACCACTGATTACTAATCATCTTTCTTCCTTATAAATTGATGAAACAATAATTAAATTGCAACATAGTAAACTAGCGTCTCAAAAAACTTGTCTGATATTGATATTGATTCTTGAAGTTTGAATATATTTCAAGAAACACACATCATCTTCATGAGATAGTTGAGCCTCAAGATGGCCAATTTCAGCATTTTCCTTGTCAGTGAAGATCCTAGGAACGCCTGCAAAACAACACATCAAATCAAATTTCCAATACATCATACCAAAAGCCATTGTCAGCAACAATCAGTAACAACTGAAACATGAACCACAGTCAGTGACCTCAGCTGTAAAGTAAACAAACAAATAAATTTCTTAAACCTTCCCAAATGAAAAGGCAAGTAAATATCCGCTAACAGCCCTTTCTATGCAAGAACAATTAACTTATGGTTTAATTATCATAATTGGTTGAAGTATAGCTTGGCTTTGATTATTAATGCTTAAATTATTACCAAGGGGAAACAGCACCAAATCATGCAGCTAAATCCAAAGATGATTGTAAGTTTGTAACACCTACCGTGAAAGCATTCCCTAGATTCTCCAGCCATGAGTACAACATCACCACTTCGGAGGAACATTGCCAGAGGAGGATCATCCCTGGATTTTCCTCCCAGAAGAAATATAGCTTTGCAGCCTAGACTGAACCAAAGGACCGGGGAGGGGGGGAGCATAATTAGAATCCAGAATGAAGTTTGAATTTCTTTTTCCCATGATCAAATTTATCAGTTTAAATACAAAACGAAATAAAAAATTGGCAATATACCTTAAACTAACAATAGGCTTGCTCCAATCTTCTTCCATGTCGTCAAGATGGCCACCCAGTGTGTCACCTCAAATAATAGCGAAGGCAAGGCCATAATTAGCAACTAAGAAACAAAAACAAGAAATATAACATATATGCATGTATTTAATTTGATAAAAATTTATCATAACATAGCATACCTAATGCAAAGTAGTTCACTATTGCGCCTTCAGGTTGGAATTCAACACCTACAGGCAATGCAGGTTTTGCCAACTGCTTAGCTAGCTTGGAGAGTGCATAGGGGATCTTGTTATGAGGGAGAGAAACATCATAGTTCCGCTGCACATAGCCAAGTTATCAAGAGACATTGCCAAAAGTCATATTTTTATCACCAGAACTTGAACACAACACATCAACCAAGAACTCTTGAATCATGACACAGGCTTAGGATGCAATGCTAAGGGCTTTATCACAATGAATCAGCTCATTAACTCAACTACATGATAAATAACATCCCTGAATATTCATATTGCCTAAACTTGAATTCTTGATATAATAATCATCTACCAAAAGAATTTTGGCTAGAAATGAGCTGGAATTTACTCCTTTTTTTATTACAGAATTTACTCCTACTTGTTGTATATTTTCCATAAAACACTAAACATATGGTTCATCCGTCCACAAGAAGTAGCAGATTATCTCTGAACCTAACCTAATAGTCACCTAGAGTTCTCATAGGTAAATGCACTCACACATCAATTTGAATAGCTAGGTTATAGAGGTTCCAGACGGAGAGAAAGACTAACCAATAAACTCAAGTTAATTAAGGCTTACCTTGGACCAATCAAATTGAAGGCCAAGAGTGCTCCATCGCAGCTTCCGCAATAAAGCAGAAGCAGCAACCGATTTGCAGTGTTTTTCAGACTCCCCATTTCCCGAAGAAAATCTCCACTTCTTGCCAACTTTATGGGTGATATCAGGATTAAATTCAGGTGAGTTTACTGGAGAATTGTCTTCAACAAGAACTTTTCCTTCTTTCGCAGCAAAGAATAAGTCATGGATAGGCCCATATATAGCATTATGGTTTGTCCTGTTGGGGGGTTGTGGGAAATCAGTTAAGCTTTCCCTCATCAATGTACATTGTTCCTCCACACTCAATGCTCCAGGAAGAAAATAAAACCCTTCAAAGCAAAACAGAAAATAAAGATGCTCCCTCAAATTCAACTTCAAAAGCTAAATTCAAAATCATCCCACACAATTAAATAACAAAATACAACTTTCAAGGCATTATATCAACCATGAGTCCATGAAATACACAGTAATAGGTTTAAGTTACTCGCTCCCGTCCTCAGTCTAAATATAAGACCTATTTCTATTTGGGGAGGTTGACCTTAAATGTAAAACCTCTTTCTAAATTTTCTCAATTTATTCGTATTAATACTCCTCAGTCCTCGATAATAAACAATTAAGAGTAACAGTGAGAATAAAGGTACATGGATAAGATATATTGGAAATATCATATAATTTAAACTAACTTAATTAATAACCTTAATCTAATCAAAGTAGCCAACTAAGTAATTAGGTCTTATAGTTATGATTTGAAGGGAGTAATTATTATACAGTAATTGATACCATATGACAAAAAAAGTTAAGCGTACCAGGACGATGTTGCAAACAAAAAACTGGGCATCTGAAATTTTCCTCAAAAAGGGTAACACCTGAAGGAAGTTGCCCATTTATTTTATGGCATTCCATAATATTCCTGAAATCGAGGACCTCTGACAAGTCCACCGGTTTTGGTTGTTTTTTCCTGTGAATTAAATTGAACATGTAATCAGAATTCGATGCATATCCATCAAATAGAATAAGCATGATGGCAAGAATGATAGAGGAGGGGAAGAAGAATACTTTTTGGAAGCATTATCGTAATAGAGCTTGTATTTCTTCTCTGATCTTCTAAAAGCAGTTCGTTCCGAGTCATCGGTAAGGTTTTGCGAATCGTACATTTAGAAGAAGTGTTGCCTGTGATGGAAAAGGAAATGACAAGGGTAGCAATGGACCCACCGGTTAACCGGAATTAGGCTTTTAAATGGGTTCAGACTTCAGAAGGCGTTTTGACCAATTTGGAAAATAAACATGAGAAAATCTCACAAAAATCTCTGTATAAAAATGGAAACCCTAAATATTCTTTTTTTCCTTTATTTTTGCATCAAATTTCAAGGTGATTAACTGGCCAAAAAAAACATTTAAGGAGATTAAACATCATCAATTCTTACCAATAGTAAGTAGGGGTGTCCAAACTGGGGAACAGGTGCGGGAATTGACATTCTCGCTCCAGTTCCTGGAGGGTGTAAGATACTGTTACTAATTCTCTAATTAACCAATTATAGTCATCAAGTAGAAATCTCAAACAAAACATGAGAGGGCCATTTGAGTTCCAAGATTCAAAACAAATGTCATTAAACTAACATGCAATTAGATACATAAATCACACAATCAAAGCATACAGCCCAAAATTCCAACAATCACACAAGTACAATGACCAAATCTTGAACCTAAAAAAATCACCAAGCTTAATCAGATTCACATACAAGTATGAAAGAATCATCAATAGTTCATTTATTATCTTCATTTCAAATGAAGAATTGCAGAAAAGAAAATCAAAACAGTTTCAAATAAAAACAAGAGAGCAATACACAATAACACTTGTAGCCCACTTCAGAATTTTAATAATACAAGCACAAAACAATAAGTTCCGCTTAATGTTCTTTGTTTTCTCTATTCACAAACAAACTTCTACTCATCAATCTCCTTACAATTAATAATTAACTCATACTTTACAACAGTCAGGCAATAACAATAATATAACAGTTAATAAGCCAAGTATTCAGATCACAAGAATTCAAACCAATTATAAACAACTATTGACAACACACTTAATTCACAACCAAACATAACAGCAACTTCAGAAACTAATCAGATCTGAAAACAAAAGCAATCGGTCCAAGCACAAAACACATAATGGGCAGCAATTGTGCAGCAATTAAGGCTGCAAAAACTCAATATAATAATAGTAGTTCAGCAGCAAAATATACGGCCAATCAAGTTTTCATACATACATATCAACTTGGTTACTTTTTCATTCAATATCCAACAAAGCCAACATTAAATATACTTCATCTCATTACACAATTATAAACCAAACAGAATCATACCCAACCTTGACAAGAACAATTGATACTTGCTGAATCCTCTCAGCCACAACAGTAAAAGAAATGCAAAACTTTAATAATCACATGCCACATCCTCATTGAGCTATGTCCATCTTTATACACACAAGTATTACCATTACTTTTATTTCTTCATGTACCAACAACAATCAAAACAGAGATGCACGAAGTTTTCCAACAAATACCCACAAGTTTAAAACATCTCCCACACATAAAGTTTAAGTTGCAAATTAAGGATATGTTCACAAACTCGATTAAATCAACCACACAATACACAAAATCAACTTCATAATATGTAGGCCGACCAAAAACCCAAAAGGGAAGGAAAGGGTAAGGAAAACGAAGTTTAGAAAAGGAAAATGGCTTGAGAAACCAAAAGAAACCGAAAAGCCTACCTCCAGTCGCCGTACGTCGTGATTTCCGCCGGAATCGACGAAGGCTCGCCGGGAAAATTTGGTGAGAATGTAGAGAAACAAAACATGAAAGATCTAGCTCAAGTTTGACAAGTTTATGGAGAAGAGAAGAAGCAAAAACGAAATGGGTGCAATGGAGGGTGAGAGAACAAAGTATGTGTGTGTGGTGATGGAAGGAAATGAAAAAGAAATATGGTGAAGGGGGGGAGGGTTCGGCCGATTTGCTTGAGGAAGGAGAAGGGAGTTGTTTTATTTTTATTTGCGCTGAAGTATATTTTGTTGCTATCAGGTTTCAATTTAATCCTTTATATTTAAAAAGTAGGAGTACATTTTTAATTCTTTTTTGTTAATCCTGTTAGTTTAAATTAATGAAGAATACTAACTTAACAATTTTAAATGATTATTAAAAACTAAAAAAATGTTCATATTAAAATATTTGAGTGTAAATATTCTTATATTTTCAAAATTTATTATTTTTGGTCCAATTTCATTATAAAATAATCATTTAAAATTGTTAAATTAGCATTTTCCGTGGTGTTAACAAAAAAAGGACTAAAAGTGTACTTTCCAAACATAAAGGACTAAATTGAAACTTGATTCAAATATAAGGGATCAAAAGAATACTTTAGTCTTTTGTTTATTTAAATGGGTTATGGTAACATATAGGAAAAATTACCAAAATGTCCTATTTAATTCTCAATTCACTAAGTTAAGCATCCAATCTTCTTAATTTCCAAAATATTGTAGATTTCACAAAACCCTCATACATTCTAATTTTCCAAACCATTTTAATGGATTATTTTGGACACTTACTTCACTAAAACTCCCCAAGATTATCCAAAATTTCCCAAAAATTCTAGTAATTTCGAATTTAATAAAAGTGTTTCTAATTCTGTATTAAATTTTTATGATGTTACATTAGGGGTGAAGGAATGGAAATCTTTTCAGCTCCTGGAAATTCTCATTATCGCTAGATCGGGAGTGAGATTTCCCAAGTTTTTTATTTCCGAAGTTATTATAAAAAAAATTTCAATCAATAACTACCGATTATCGAATTCATCTCTCTAAAATAGTCACACACTAACACACACTCATATAATTATAACATAAAGTCTAAATCAATATTATTTCTTTGGTGAAAAAAATCAATATTATTTCATTATAAAGTTATACCAATTTAATATTGAATGTATCATATTCTCCTTAGTAAAACAAAGGAATACAACTTGGGAACGGGAACGGGAACGGGAATGAGATTCCCAACGCTTATCCTAAATCTCGTCTCGTTCTAGGGGAATTCCCGGTCCCGTTTACCCGAGAACGGGATGTGATAGACAGCCCTAATAATAAGATACCATCAAAACCATTATTGAATCATTATATTATTATAACTTAGCAAACTTTGCCTCTAGAATATAATCTTAGGTCAAAAACTCATGTAACATCAAAATCAACCGTATATAAAATAAATCCAAGTCAAGCTCCAATAAACTACTCCCTCCCATCCTATTTATAGGCCACCAACCGCCCAAATTGTACATACCAAGGATGGAGGATAATGGAAGTTGCATCATTAAATTGGTCTTATTTTTTTGTCTTTTCCATTTTTGCCCCTCCCACCTTTATCACTACGACTCACTACCTTTTTCATCTTTATGAGTATACATGCATCTTTTTTATCTTTTCCCTCTTCTCATCTTCCAATGTTCATTTTCCAATGATAAGGTATATTGGGGAAATTTTAATAAATGAGTTAGTTAATGTTTGTTGGTGACTTATATTAAAGACCAAAATTAGAGGCGGTTGATGACTTATAATAAGGAGCGGAGGGAGTATTTAACAACGACAATTTGATTCAAAAGTGCTCCATACAAGGAAATATTTGTCAACTTAAAATAAATTGGCCCATCCCCAAACAAGTAACAAACTAAAACTCTCCTCTTGCCCTCTCTGTAACACCCTCCAAAATCATATACAATTTATAATAAAATTATATTTACACTCCCAAAAATCCAAGTCGTAGTGACAAATTTAAATAAAAAATAAAACATTTTAAAGTCTTAGGTCCATGACAAAATAAATATAACTCAACGTGCTTACTCCTCAAGTGTCTTCCCTTGCTTATTGTTAGATCATCCACCTAAAATTGTTAATACTGGAGTGAGATCGACATCTCAATAACTACTGAAAACATCTAACATACACTAACAAATGATGTACAATTATTTTACAAATAATTATATTCCACAAAATAATTTGTGGCCTCTAAATACATCAATATTACATTATTCATACATTTAGATAAATATAGTTTGCTCATGAATAAATGTATCATGCATGCCTCCCTTATATCGCCTCCGCCCTTATTCCGCTGACAGGAGCCATAGGCTAACACACAGTCCAAACAGAAACAGATCCAATTAACTAGATTGTCTCAAGCTCACCATACTTGAGATATACCCTGCCAAAGGTATAGAGCTCAAGCATGGACTATGGCTCCCCTCCTTAAAGAGCAAATATAAGGAGTTGTCACATGTCCCATAACTTCCATGCAATCCCTGGCAAAGGAAGACATAGAAGAAAGGGCCCTGACAAGTACCACTACCATCCACTGTGCACCGAGTGGTGGCATACCACATGGTAATAAAATTCACCATACAGATCTTCTCCCCTCTAAATTCTATCCCATCACCATGAATGCAAATGTTATGACAATTATATCCAATTTCAAAACCATATCAAATTCCAATTCATGATACCATAATCACGTTGCAATTCCATGATCACTCATCACATATATAATCATGCTTCACATAGGTTTAACTGACAAGTAAACTGTATCAATACATATAAGCATGCTTGAAAATGAACAAACCAGCATACATCTCACATAATATAGATAAAAAGCAAGCATGCTTAAAAGGATTATACCTCACATAATTTAAACAAATTATAATTATTTATAATATAACTATACACATATTTGCAAGTATCCATCAGAATTTTCCAGAGTTACCTGTTGATCCTTAGCTCACAGATAATCACAAAGTTACCTCAAAGCTCTAATTAATCAAATCTCTACAATATCACCAATATAAATATCTATTAATATATGAAGCAATACTAAGACACTAATTATCTTAAGAAACCCCTAAATATAGTATAAACTTCTTTTTACATAAATAAAATATTGTTAATTAGAAATCATTTTACAAAAGACTTTTATAATTGAACAATGATCAACGGTGGCAGGAAACTAGGAGGAATATAAAATAGATGGATTACATATGTGCATCTACGCTAATGTATATGGAGTCGGTGAAGAATTTCAAAGAGAATAAGTTCAACATAGTGAGTTCTTTTTTTTTCTAATATTTATTACTATACACGCCCCACTGCCACACAAAACCGAAGTGAACAAAAAGAGAGAGTGAGTAAATTAAATATTTTATATAAAAACTCTTAATAAATCAAGTGAGCACAAGGAGAAAAAGAAAACGGGCCGAGAGGTAAAAATAGATGCATGTCTCTTGAGTTGATGGCATATGATGTAATATAAACTAACAAGATGGGTGTTGTAAGTAAATAAATATTCTGATAAGACTAGAAGTAATGGGTCATTGAACAAATAATTTGAAAACGAAGGAAGAGGAATACCTTGGTGACAGATGCCCAGTGAATACTAGAATGAGAAAGAAAGAGACATGTGTGTATAGGAGAGAGGAAAAAGAAGATTATCTTGTGTACGGCAAATGTTGATGTGGTCAAAATTAGGGTGAGAGTAAAAGAGGATTTATATAGAAAAGGGTTTAGGGTTCCTCAATTGGGCTTTACTAACATATTTGGGCTTCCTTTAATAATTTTATTTTAATCCTAGACATTTTGACTCATATATTTAAATCTCTTTCCTTTAAAATTTATTCTCATAATGTAAAAGTAATCTTCATATAATATTTTCAAGCATTAAAATAACTTTTTATTATTTCTTTATATCATATTCTTAAATAATAATTTAAAATCTCTCAAAGACAATTTATTTCTAATTGTTAAAAATATGGGATGTTACACTCTCCAACCAAGCAAATATCATAGCCTCCAATGGATAGCAAAAATTTCAAGTAAACAAATGGCAAACAGAATCCTTATATTTGATGTGATTTTTATATAATTGCACACCCTAAATGTTAGCTAGCAAATTAATTTTTTTTCTCCAAACTACTAAATAATTTTTATGATATATAATTGGATTGAAATTTGTATGTAGGATTCTTTAGACTGCAAATAATAACAACATAAACCTTATCCCATTTAAGTGGGGTCGGCTACATGGATCACACGACGCCATTTTGCACGGTCACTAGTCATTAAGAGTTCTCTTTGGTCTCCCTCTATTTTTTAGACTGCAAATGACATGTTAAATTAGGTTCATACAATCTTCTTCATTTATTTTGGCAAAAAATATAATTTCTTCATTTTAGCTTGTGCCCCATTTATTTTTAAATCGTATATGCGCATTTGGGCAATTATATAGGGAAATTAACACAACATCCTTTGAGAATGCAAAAGACAAATAAGTTTATTAAGTTTGAGAAAAACCCAAATCAAACATATAGATAATTTTGTGATTTTAATAGACTATCAAATGTCACAAATGCCCTCAACAATTAGAGGTGTGTTTTGTTAAGGTAAGCTTCAAAATTGTTATAATTAAGTTAAAAATTTTTATGTCAAACTTATGAAGGATTCCCAATATGTGCTTTGTCAATTAGTACTAAAAATAGTTGAAGTTATGAATTATGAACATGAACATGAGTCATGATTAGGTTGATTGTCTTTTTTGTGAAAGTTATAAACACTAGTAATATGCCTTGTCTGTCTATTCTATTCAAAAGAAATGGTGATGATCAAGTTAAAAATCAAGTATTACATTTGTGAATGGTTATTATATAATATAGGGTGAAGGTGCAAAAATGATATTAAACTTTACCCAAAATTGCGTTTCTAATACTAAAATTTCGCGAGGAGTAAACTAGTACTCAATTTGAGGTCCAAGTGCAAATATAATATTCTCACTTGAGAGAAATAAAATTTAGATATGAAAAGACTCTTATACCCCTCATTAAATTTTAGGGCGAAGGCCCAAAAATGATACATAGCTATTGGCCAAGGAACAGAAGTAGTACATAACTATTTCGAGGTACAAAAATGATACCCAACTTTTCCATGTGATCAAAAATGATATTTTCACTAATATGACAATAATATTAGACATGAAATGTCCAAAATGCCCTGATAATTAAATAAACTTTTACCGACCGACGGTTAATTTAGGGCGGAGGCCCAAAAATAATACATGACTATTGGCCAAGGAACAAAAATGATACATAACTATTGCAAGGTACACCAATGGTACCCAACTTTTAACATGGAATCAAAAATGATATTTTCACTAATATGACAATAACATTACACATGAAAAGTCCAAAATGCGCTTATAAATTAAATAAATTTTCTTCCCCACCCTCTCCTTCCTTAGCTTCTTTCTTCTACCAATACTTCCTTCAATAAATAACTCGTCCACCAGCGGCTTCAACTCTCAGCAACTCGTTAGGGCGATCAGGTTGCAAAAACATGAAAACAGAGAAGTTAATCACCCACACTTACACATGTTAAAGCACATCATTTCATTCCATTTCATTACAACAGAGAAGTTAGATGAGAGCAAAAGAGCGGTGCGCGTAGCAAAATGAAATGAAATGATGTGCTTTAAGATGTGTAAGTGTGGGTGATTAACTTCTCTGTTTTCATGTTTTTGCAACCTGATCGCCCTAACGAGTTGCTGAGAGTTGAAGCCGCCGGTGGACGAGTTATATATTGGAGGAAGTGTTAGTAGAAGAAAGAAGCTAAGGAAGGGGAGGGTGAGGAAAGAAAATTTATTTAATTTATAAGCGCATTTTGGACTTTTCATGTGTAATCTTATTGTCATATTAGTGAAAATATCATTTTTGATTTCATGTTAAAAGTTGGGTACCATTGGTGTACCTTGCAATAGTTATGTATCATTTTTGTTCCTTGGCCAATAGTTATGTATCATTTTTGGGCCTTCGCCCTAAATTAATCGCCGGCAGGTAAAAGTTTATTTAATTATTAGGGCATTTTGGACATTTCATGTCTAATATTATTGTCATATTAGTGAAAATATCATTTTTGATTACATGGAAAAGTTGGGTATCATTTTTGTACCTCGAAATAGTTATGTACTACTTCTATTCCTTGGCCAATAGTTATGTATCATTTTTGGGCCTTCGCCCTAAATTTTATTTAAAGAGGTAGGAATGGGGGACATAACAGTCTTTTCATATCTAAATTTTATTTCTCTCAAGTGAAAATATTATATTTGCACTTGAAATCCAAGTTGGGTAATCTTTTTGCACCTAACGAAGCTTTAGTATTAGAAATGCAATTTTGGGTAAAGTTTAGTATCATTTTTGCACCTTCGCCCTATAATATAATACTACCTCCCTAAATATAAGACCTAATTGACTTTTTTTGGAGAGGTTAAGGTTGCAAAATAGGCTATTAAATCATGACATATTTGATATATTTTTAGATTATACATTAGTTTATAGGTAAAATAAACTAATCTAAGAGAAAAAAATTAGGTAAATCAATTTATAATTAACTTATTTTGTTTTTTATAGGATTTTCTAAAAAAGTCAATTAGGTCTTATATTTAAAACCGGAGGGAGTACTTGGCATTTGTGTCTTTACATATCAAAACCACTTATTTCTTCTTTGTATAAATCTGGATTTCTCAAAATTTAATGACTCATTTGTGCTTTCTAATTTTTAAAAAAGATTTTTATTTGATTTACATGTTCTAGTTATAGATGACTCTTAGTTTAGATTGTCAAAGGTTGGACATTTGATCATCTTGACAAGTGTTCAGTTGGAGAACATTACCTTATTATGCTTCCAGACACAGCGCTTGGGCTTACATCCCTACAACTAAGTGAAACTGGTTGAAATCAACCTGACTCTAATGAACTTTACCCTTAGACAAACTTGTTAGAATCTTAAGTGTTGATGAAGACTAAAACATGAAAGAACATAATGAACACTTAGGAAGAATTAGATGAAGTTAAAAATCCTAAGTTAGAACACTACAAGATGTAAAATCACAACCGGATGACTTAGAGCAAAAACAACGTAAGTAGTGCTTGCGGATGTAGTACACATCCCATAGCGGAAGTCAATTGAATACTAAGTCTGATCCTAGTTAACTTAGTTTAAGTGAAAAACTTCCCTTAGCTTGCAGGCACATCACCGAGCGCAAGTGACCTTAACACTAAGCCTAATCCAAGTCTAAGTAGAATAGCTTCCCATAGCAAAAATGCTTCCCATTGCACTTGATTATATTACTCTGTTGGAGTAACATTTGCGTGTAGAACTTAGCTCTCACTTGCGGTAGCAAAAGAGCATCCGATAGTGAATACTCTCTGTATTATTACACATACTTGCACTAACACTTGCAGAACGAAGCACTTACTTCCGGTAGCCAAAATCCATCCGACAGCAAGTACAATAGTCAGAGACCGTACAAGTGCTCAGATGTCAGAATTGCTTTTGTCAGAGCAGTATGGTCAGAGCTACTTTTCAGAGCTAAAGCAAGTTAACCCTGCTAAGCATTAATGAGGACAACGGTAACAATGGTTTAACAGATATATTCAAACGGACTTATTGCCGTTCAAACATCTGGTGTATTAGAAGCTACTATAAAAGGAACAACTTCATCATTTATGAAGCAGAACAACACACGAAGAACTCACAAAGAGCCAAAAGCATTCAAGCATAATACCCAGAGAATATTCATAAAGCTTTAGTGTTCTCATTGTACTTAAGTCTCTACATTTATTGAGAGCATTCATTGTACTTAAGTGTTTAACACAATCTGTTCATTAAGTGATCTTTGTAGTAAATCCTTTTTGTAAAGGTTGAACCCTTGCAGGTAGTAAGGGGGAGTGAGTAAGGTTGCAAGTTAGCCCGTAAAACTTGTGGTTGTAAAGGTTGTAAGTTAGCCCGTAAAACTTGTGGTTGTAAAGGTTGCAGGTGAACCTATTGAATACCTGTGGATTAGTGGAACTCAATCAAGGGATTGAGAACTGGACGTAGGTCAAGAGTTAGACCGAACCAGTATAAAAGAATTTGTGTTTGAGATTTTATCTTATTTTATTTAAGACACAATTCACCCGCCCTCTTGTGTCCTAAGCCCTTTTCATTTGGTATCAGAGCTAAGTCTTCTCTGTTAAGATTCCTACGAATCTGAGAGGTAAAGATCATGGCTAGACACATGAACATCCTACCAGAAGGAAGTTCTATTAATAGACCCCCAGGCTTTAATGGTGAAAACTATGCATTTTGGAAGATCAAGATGAGAACTTACATTAAAGCAAATGGCTTTAAGTTGTGGATAGTTGTGGAACGAGGAAACTTTGTTTCCTTGAATTTGGTTAGAGAACCCAAGGCAGAACATGAATGGACTGACCAAGATTATGCAGACATAGAGCTTAATGACAAAGCTATCTTGGTCCTTCAGAGTGCTCTCCAAGAAAAGGAGTTCTTCAGAGTTAGCAAACTGTCCACTGCCAAAAAAATGTGGGATGCTCTTGAGGTTGCTCATGAAGGAAGAAAGGAGGCTGCTCCTTTGTGCTTCGAATGTAAAAAGTCTGGTCATTTCAAGGCTGACTGTCCAAATCTCCAGAGATCCAAGGAGAAAGAAAATAAGGAATTTTCTAGTAGAAAGAAGAAAGCCTTTATGTCCTCCATCTGGGTCAACAGCTCCGATGAAGAAGTTGGTGATGAGGAAGAAGTTGCTAACCTCTGTTTCGTTGCTAAGGAGGATGGTGAAGAAGAAACCCTATCAGACTCTGAATCTATCCATGATGATGAGGTAAGCCTAACTGATCTTCAAGACGCTTACAATGATTTATATAGGGAGTTTCACAGAATGACTAAAGCCTTTCTAGTTTTAAAAAAGGAAAAACACATCACTTGAGATGACTGTGAACTCACTAAGTGATGAGCTTGCAGAAGCTAAAAGACTTCCGGAAGCAGACATCCAGGGAGATCTGTAACATCCCAAAATTTTAAGCAATAAATTAATTAATAATTAAATATAAATTTAAGGGTCTTATAGAATTTAGAAACTCAATTATGGATTGAAAATTAAATTAATGGTTAACTTTAAAAATTATTAAGAATTTCAAACGAAATTGATCCTATCTTAAGGTTATTAGTTGTGAGACTAAGCCATGAAAATTAGATATCATAAAATAGAAATATTGGATAAGACCCAAAGATTAGCTGATTGATTAATTTTAGGATGATTACAATTAGAAGTTAAAAAAAATTATTTGAATTCAATATGTGTGATTGAAAATGTAAAAAAAAAAAACTTATCACGGCCACCCACAACTGAATTTAAATGGGTCAAATAAGGCCGAAAGTGAACAACAACGTACTGCCCACTTGAGTCAATGTAAGGGGGCAAATCCCCTTATATATATATATATAAAAAGAGAAACAGAGTTGCTACTGAAAGAGTGAAGGGCGCTGAAATTCAAGATGAGAATGGAGGAGAGATGAAAATTAAGGGGTTCTTGAGTTTTATTCTGGAGGAAATCCAAGAATTCATAGATCTCAAATTTTGTAAGCAAATTCCCTTTCTTCCTTTCTTTCCTTTTAACTTTCATATTTTGAGCCAATATCTCAATTTGAAAGGCTAGGAAAATATCTAGGATTTGACAAAAAAATTCAAAATACTTATTGTAAGAGATGGTTTGATATTAGAAACAAGTTTGATGATGATTCTAAAATGTTGGATTTGTTGGGGAAATTCTTGAATCAAATCTTGAGTTTTAAAGTGTGGTTTCTTGCTTAGAATTTGTTGTTCTCTTAGAATCTGATTTCAATGGCTATTGTGTTCAATTTTGTTGTTTTAAAACTACATTGGGTAGATTTATAAGTAGTCTACAAGCTTGGATTACTTGATTTTGAGTTAGGATGGTGATTTGACAAGATTTATTTGTTGAAAAGTTAAGCTTTGGTGAGGATTTTGAAAAATCCTCTAATTGTTCATATTCTTGGTGCTTCCTTATGGTTTTCAACTTATTAAAAGATTATCCTAAAAAGTTGG
The DNA here is from genome assembly GCA_029929735.1 of Mimosa pudica. Taxonomy (NCBI): domain Eukaryota; kingdom Viridiplantae; phylum Streptophyta; class Magnoliopsida; order Fabales; family Fabaceae; genus Mimosa; species Mimosa pudica. The sequence continues at coordinate 3,657,744 of JAKELP010000053.1, forward strand.
GGTTGTTGGTGGAAACTCTTGAATCAAATTTTAAGTTTGAAAGTATGATTAAGTTGGGGTTTGATTGGGATAAATGTGATTTGATGATGAATACGACCAAATGGTTGACTTTAATATATTTATTGATGTTGATGAATAATCGTAGCATGTTGAGATTGAAGGAAGATTAGAGTAAATTGAGTTTTGGTGATTTTTAGGATGATTTATTGTTAATTTTGGATGTAAGTTGATCCATATAGATAATTTGAAAGTAAGTTTTTTTAATGGGTGATGTTTATAATGGCTAAAGTGGATACATGTAAGCTTGAGAAAAATCCTTGCTGATCTGTTTCAATTGTTGTTGGTCAATGATGAATTATAGGCTAAATTGTGAGTTGAGAAGAGGTTGAGAGGGAAGTCTATTAAATTGATTGATAATGAATGTTTTGATAGGGAATTGAATTCCCAAATTTGTATATATACACTTGATTAAAGTGCAATTTTGTGTGTGATTGTGGTGTAGAGTGTCACTTGTGTCAAATTGATCGCGGGAAAAATTCTTCTACTGTGGTAACCCTTAGTAACTGCATCCAGGTAACCACTTCCTTGTCTTATGGGTGTGTGTATGCATGATTGATAAATTAAAGAAGTTTTGTGAGCCTTTTGGTATATTGGTGATATTGGACTATATATTCTTTGTGATTGTCTATATATATATACTCTGCTATGGAAATTGGTAAATTGCTGTGGCATTTGAGACAATATTGTGATATTCACTACATAACTGTGATGGTATAAATGTCTAAATTCTTGTTGCAAATGTGTTATAATATATTTGGTAAATCTTTTGTTGATTTGGCGCCCTATGAGCTTTGGCTCACTCCCCTTCACGTGATGAGGTTACCCGATGACCATCGGGTTAACCTTTTGGGCTAATACTGACGTTTGGAACTGTTCTTTGGTGGTTCTGTCAGTACTTGGATCTGTCTCTATGGAGACGTTTGGATCTTATTGGATCTGCCATTTAGGGCCTTTGGATCTCACTGGATCTACCCTTTGGGGTGTTTGGATCATTCTTGTTAAAATGAATTGCTTATTATATGAATTATTGTTTTGACATATTATGGTTTCATGATAGATACCGATATTAGGACCCGATTGTTTTCATGAGTACCTTGTTGTACCTGTTGGCATGTAAGGCAAAATGGGAAGAATAAGTGTTACTGGGACTTTGTCTCACTGGTTGCTTTTTATTTCAGGTTCGAGTTCAATGTTAAATGAAAGGGCAAGGAACTAGAGGAAGCTCACAGAATGTGAGATAATTGAGTATTCTCTTGTATTATGTATATTGCCAAACACTAGGCTAGACATACATGCATATCCGCTTCCGCATTTTATTTGATGTTATGGATTACTGTATAGTGGTATATTCTAAGATATGTCCTCTTCTGGCAATCTGCGGCTTTAGACATTGCAGTTTATTTAATATGTTTGGTTTTGGCCACCATGGATTGAGTCAGTGACTCCTTTTGTGATGATAATCTTGTGTTGCAATTATGGTGTTTGAAATATGCTTCGTAAAGAAAGATGGTAGTCAGTTTTGACAGTGATTTTAATTACCATGTCAGGCATATTCTTTTTCTAACATGACATACTTACCTTTCATAAGGACATGGTTTCATATGTTACAAACTTTATAGCATTGTTAGATTAAATGAGTTACCCTTAAAAATTTAATAACCATGTTAGCATTTAACCTTTTCTAACATGGTTAATCTATTTAAATTTTACCAATCTTTTGTTATCCATGCTACCATTCCAAATTTTATTTAACAATGTCTTTTTCTATCATGGATAAACGATTCTTAAATATCATCTTGCTCTTAATAACTATGATAGATCCTTTTCTATCATAGTTAAACTTTGTAAATGATTATTCTACTTTTAACTACGATGAAGTTTTTTGATCTATGTATTTTTCTTCTTATGTATTTAAGACTAAACTTTTAATAACTATGATAGTATCTTTTCTATCATAGTTAAGGTTTAAATATACTTACCAAACATATAAATATATTTATATTGTGTTAAATTGTAATTACTTGGAAGGATATTACAAGATCCCCAAGTGGAACCCAACGTCCCAAGCTCAGAATGGTGTGCCAATTGTAGTAAGATCTCTAGTGAAAGAGATAGGCTATCCAATGCCTTACAAAAGTTCACCAAAGGTTCAGAAATGTTGGATATTATTTTAATGAACCAAAGAGCTTATAGGGATAGAAATGGTTTAGGCTATAAGCATAAGGAAAAGAAGTGGGCAGAACCCAAAGTGAAACCCTACTTGAAATTCTTTCATAAAGCCACTGGCTACATGTCATCACCGTTTAGCTTCTGCAATTATTGCAACAGGAAGGGACACACCAAGTCCACCTGTAATGCCAAGAAGCATGGTGCCAATAGCTCATATAAATGGGTTTTAAAAGGAACAAACATGCCTAAAGCCTTTCCAAGGCCAGAGGCACAGGTCACACACGAATCTAAGGTCAACATTGGACCAAAGGTTCCAAATACTAATGAAAGAGGACCCAATAAAGGTTGGGTACCTAAATCTATCTGATCTGTGCAGGTCTGTCTCAAAGCATCCAATAATCGCAAGTGGTACATCGATTGCGGATGCTCGAGACACATGAAGGGAGACAGGGACAAGTCCAACTCACTGGTGGTCAAAGATGGGCCAAGGTCAGCTTTGGTGGGAACCAAAGTGGGAAGATCACTGGCGTTGGTGAAGTTGGTCCTGTCCAAGATGTCTATCTTGTAGATGAACTCTGTCACAACCTGCTGAGTGTGAGTCAAAGCACAGACAAAGGCAACTGGGTAATATTTGACTCTCATGAATGCCTGATAATTGATAAGCATGATCTCAATATAGATAAATCCAATCTGAAATGCAAACTTAAGGCTAATAGAAATGGAAACATATATACCTTAGATCTATGCCAACAACTAAACGAAAAATGCATATCACTAGTGATGAAAATAGTTGGTTGTGACATAAACGGCTAGCACATGTAAACTTTACATAGCTTGACATGCTGATTAAAAAGGAGCTAGTCATAGGGATTCCATCATTTAAAGTTAAACATGATTTTGTTTGTGAATCCTGCCAAAGAGGAAAGCAAACAAAGTCCTCGTTCAAAACCAAGAAGAAAGTCTCTACAAGCAAGCCCTTGGAACTAATCCACATGGACTTAGTTGGGCCAGCAAGAGTTAAGAGCCTAGGTGGAAATCTTTATGCTCTTGTGGTAGTGGACGACTATTCAAGGTTCACTTGGACTATGTTTCTTCCCTCAAAGCATGATGCTTTTGATGCTTTTGTTGTCCTTGCCAAGAAAGTGCAGAATGAGAGGAATCTCAAAATAGCTGCAATAAGAACAGATCACGGTGGAGAGTTTGAAAATCATCACTTCTCTGAGCTGTGTGAGGAAAATGGAATTGATCACAACTTCTCAGCTCCTAGGACTCTACAACAAAATGACGTGGTCGAACGGAAGAACAGGGTTCTAACTGAGATGGCCAGAATTATGCTCAATGAGAAGGAAGTCTCCCAAGTATTCTGGGCTGACGCCATGAGCACCGCTTGCTACATCTCAAATAGAGCCTATATTCGCAAGGGCTTGGACAAGACACCATATGAGTTGTACAAGGGAAGGAAGCCCAATATCAGCCACTTGAAGATCTTTGGATCTAAATGCTACATCCACAACAACGGGAAAGTAAATTTGGGTAAGTTTGATCGAAAAGCGGATGTAGGAATCTTCATAGGTTATCCTCTTAGAAGTAAAGCATATAGTATGTACAACATGAGAACTAAGGCCGTAGAGGAATCTATACATGTTGTTTTTGATGAAAACTTCTCATGGGAAAGATCCACAGAAGATGATGAAAACCTAAAGATTTCAAAACCATCATCATCTTCACCACCCGTAGAAACACCAACAATGAATCCAAAAGAGGGTGATGATCCCATTGATGAGTCTAGAATGCAGATTGTACGTGATGAGGTACAAATGTCAACCGCTAGGAGACATCATAGGGATCATCCACTAGACCAAGTAATTGGTGATGTTTCTTCTGGTGTTAGGACTAGAAGGCAAGTTCAAAATGAAGTTGAGTATGGAGCGTTTCTATCTCAAGTTGAACCAACTTCAATTGAACAGGCCTTAGAAGATTGTGACTGGATCATTGCCATGCAGGAAGAGCTTAATCAATTTGAAAGAAATCAAGTCTAGGAACTAGTACCTAGACCATCTCACCAATCCATAGTTGGAATCAAATGGGTTTTTAAGAACAAGCTGGATGAGACTGGCCTAATTACTAGGAACAAAGCCAGATTAGTAGCAAAATGATATAACCAAGAAGAGGGCATAGACTATGAAGAAACTTTTGCTCCAGTCGCAAGACTTGAAGCCATAAGGATTCTTCTGACCTTCGCTTCCATGAAAATGTTTAAATTATATCAGATGGATGTAAAGAGTGCCTTTCTTAATGGCTATATCAAGGAAGAGGTGTATGTTGAACAACCTCCTGGCTTTGAGGATCCTAGACATCCTAATCATGTTTTTAAATTGAAGAAAGCTTTATATGGCCTAAAACAAGCTCCACGAGCTTGATATGAGAGACTTAGCAACTTCCTGCTAGGGAAAGGTTTCTTAAGAGGCAAATTAGATAATACTCTGTTCATACTGCATAAGGATAGACACATGTTAGTTGTTCAAATCTATGTTGATGATATTATATTTGGAACAACTAACGAGAAACTCTGTGAAGAGTTTTCAAAGACAATGTAGGGAGAATTTGAAATGTCAATGATGGGAGAGTTGAACTTCTTCCTAGGCCTGCAGATCAAACAAAGAAGAGATGACATCTTCATCTCCCAAACAAAGTATTGTAGAGAAATCCTCAAGAAGTTTGGGATGGATGAATGCAAGGAGTATGATACTCCCATGAGCACCACTGCCGCTCTCGATAATCAATGTATAGAGGAATGATAGGTTCTCTATTATATTTAACTGCTAGCAGACCTGATATACAATTTAGTGTTGACATGTGCGCTAGGTTTCAGGCTAACCCCAAGGAATCTCACCTTACATGTGTTAAACGAATTTTGAGATACCTTGAGGGAATACAAGAACTTGGTCTTTGGTATCCCAGAGGTAACCAAGAATTCTTGTGGGCTTACTTTGACGCTGACCATGCAGGTTATAAAACAGATAGGAAGAGCACTAGTGGTCAATGTGCCTTCCTTGGTGGCGGTCTAGTGTCATGGGCAAGCAAGAAGCAGACTTGCGTTTCACTATCATCCATAGAGGCAGAGTATATTGCTGCTGCAAGTTGCTGTGCCCAGGTGCTGTGGTTGAAAAAGCAACTTCGAGATCTTGGTTTAGAATTTCCAGAGGCTCCCATTCTATGTGACAACACAAGCACTATTAGCCTAGCCAAGAATCCAGTTCAGCACACAAGAACAAAGCGCATTAATGTCAGGCATCACTTAATTAGAGATCATGTTCAAAAGAAAGATGTCAAGGTGCAGTTTGTTCCAACCCAGCATCAACTTGTAAATATCTTTACCAAGCCTCTAGGGGTTGATCAATTTACCTACATAAGAGGCAATTTGGGAATGGTAAACCCAAATGAAGTTTAATTCTTCATTATAAACATGCGCTTAAATGTTAAAACCTGTAAACTATACTAACTTAGGCATTGGAGTGCCAATCTTTAGTTTTGCAGGTTCCCTTGTGAAAAGGTCATGTGAACTTACAATGTTAAATCTTTAAGTTTTTTTTTACATCCGGAAGCACATGCACTTTCACTAGCGCATGCAGGAACAATCCCTCAGCCTGAGCAAAGATGGTATTCACAAGCAATATTGCTATCTATAGCAAGGACAATTATTGAACCTTGGAAGGAGTAGAGTGGCTGGACGCCATTTCTTCTACTCAGCGTGGGATCATGTCCCTTGTGATTGCTGCTCAGCATCCGGAAGCGTCCTTACTTCAGAATGAAACGACACGTTTCAGCATTAAATGTTTACGTTTCTCATGCCTTCTCACATACTCCCATTCCCACTACAAGTTCTCCACCAACCTTTGGCCCAGAACTGCCTTCTTCCGCTCCCTTCCCAAGCACCTCCCTGACACTTGTAACTTTTGATGATGCCAAAAGGGGGAGAGATAATGGTTCAAGCGCTAGCCCCAGTCTTCCAGATATACAGACATATCAAGAAGGGGTTACCCTGAGACAGCCTTCACTATGGATGGACATGGACTTTGAAGCGATATGAGAAGGGCAATATAGGAATCCCTTGAGCGCAAAAGGAAAGAAAAGGAAAGGGCTGAGAGAGAGCATCTCGAGGACTTAACCAGAATCAGAGAGGCAGAGAAAGCAGAGTTGAAAGAAATTTGGGATAGATGTGAGGAGGGGAGTGAACAAATCAGAAGAGAGAGGAATAAACACCACAGACTTTAGAACCAAACCCCTCATGCATTATCATACTTATCATTCTGTTTTAATCATGTTTGTAATGTCTTTACTGTCTATCATACTTATTCTGTTTAATCAATGAATTTCACTTATATGAATACATACATATGTTAGACCGTTGTATCTAATTGTGATTATGCTTTCATAGTTAACTATAGGTTTAACATCATCAAAAGGGGGGAGAATGTTAGAATCTTAAGTTTTGATGAAGACTAAAACATGAACGAACATAATGAACACTTAGGAAGAATTAGATGAAGTTAAAAATCCTAAGTTAGAACATTACAGGATGTAAAATCACAACCGGATGACTTAGAGCAAAAACAACGTAAGTAGCGCTTGCGGATGTAGTACACATCCCATAGCGGAAGTCAATTGAATACTAAGTCTGATCCTAGTTAACTTAGTCTAAGTGAAAAACTTCCCTTGGCTTGCAGGCACATCACCGAGCGCAAGTGACCTTAACAATAAGCCTAATCCAAGTCTAAGTAGAATAGCTTCCCATAGCAAAAATGCTTCCCATTGCACTTGATTATATTACTCTGTTGGACTAACATTTACGTGCAGAACTTAGCTCTCACTTGCGGTAGCAAAAGAGCATCCGATAGTGAATACTCTCTATTACACATACTTGCACTAACACTTGCAGAACGAAGCACTTACTTCCGGTAGCCAAAATCCATCCAACAGCAAGTACAAAAGTCAGAGACCGTACAAGTGCTCAGATGTCAGAATTGCTTTTGTTAGAGTAGTATGGTCAGAGCTACTTTTCAGATCTAAAGCAAGTCAACCCTGCTAAGCATTAATGAGCATTAATGAGGACAACGGTAACAAGGGTTTAACGGATATATTCAAACGGACTTATTGCCGTTCAAACATCTGGTGTATTAGAAGCTACTATAAAAGGAACAACTTCATCATTTATGAAGCAGAACAACACACGAAGAACTTACAAAGAGCCAAGAGCATTCAAGCATAATACCCAGAGAATATTCATAAAGCTTTAGTGTTCTCATTGTACTTAAGTCTCTACATTTATTGAGAACATTCATTGTACTTAAGTGTTTAACACAATCTGTTCATTAAGTGATCTTTGTAGTAAATCCTTTTTGTAAAGGTTGAACCCTTGCAGGTAGTAAGGGGGAGTGAGTAAGGTTGCAAGTTAGCCCGTAAAACTTGTGGTTGTAAAGGTTGTAAGTTAGCCCGTAAAACTTGTGGTTGTAAAGGTTGCAGGTGAACCTGTTGAATACCTGTGGATTAGTGGAACTCAATCAAGGGATTGAGAACTGGACGTAGGTCAAGAGTTAGACCGAACCAGTATAAAAGAATTTGTGTTTGAGTTTTTATCTTATTTTATTTTAGACACAATTCACCCCCCTCTTGTGTCCTAAGCCCTTTTCAAAACTCTAGAGAGGTTTACTTGTCATATTTTAAAACACACATGGACAAACTAAGCAAACCCTACAAAGGTTTGCTTGTCATATTTTAAAGCACACAAGAACAAACTTTAATGAATTATGAGTTAGAACTCTATCCTTGGATGTTGGAACCATTTTTTAAAATTGATGTACTACCTCCGGTCTTAAATATAAGACCTAGTTGACTTTTTTGGAAAATGCTAAAAAAGGCAAAATAAGTTAATTATAAATTGATTTATCTAATTTTTTTCCTTAGACTAGTTTATTTTTTTATCCATGATCAAGGTATCCCCTCACTCGACAAGTGAGAGACTAATTCCCCGCTGATTTGTAGGCACCTCAAAGGGTGGGACAGCTGGCCTGGGAGATTTAATGCTTCTCCATACACAACGCCAGAGATTGAACCCCAAACAATTGGTTAAGGGTGAATGAGTCCTTTCCACTCAACCACACACCTCAGGTTTAGACTAGTTTATTTTATCTATAAACTAATGGATAATTTAAAAGTATATCAAATGTGTCATAATTTAGTAGTCTATTTCACAACCTTAACCTCTCCAAAAAAGTCAACTAGGTCTTATATTTATATTTAGGCCCGACGCCCGAGTATATTTTTTAAAAGTTTTCACGGCATAGAAAGAAGTACAGGACCAAGAAAGAAGGAAGGACACATTTATCTGAACAACAATAATATCTGATCGGAAGGAACTCCGTAGAGAAAACAAGAATAGCCACATCGAGCACAAAAATGGCGTGCAGGAGCATGCTTCGTTGTTCCGCAATTCTAGCTGAACCCTTCCGACCGCCTTCCCTCATTGATGTCTCCGCCGATAGGCTCAGTAGAACCATTCTTCTTCAGCCTCGCCGCTTTCACTCCGTCAAGCTTCCTCTTCGCTGCTCTCACAACCAATCTTCCTCTTCTGATTCTTCCTCTAACGATGAACAAGGCCCTCCTCAAGAAGCCGTTCTCAAGGCCATTTCAGGTCTGAACTCTTTCTTTTCCTAACTCTATTGTTCCATTAGTGGTTTTGTGAGAAATTGTATGGGATGATGATGAAATGATTAGATGGATAGATAACTTTTTTTTTTCATTTAAGTTAATATATTCTGTGATGACCAGAACGAGCTCTTATGATTCTGGGTTACGGTGTCTTGGTCATAGTTTAATTGTTTGGAGAATCCTATGAAAGCTAAATACTTTAGTTAATAATTGATTTGCCAGAATTTTTTCTCTAAACTATTTTATTTTGTTTGACTAACAAGCTAACATATAACCAAATAATACATATGATTAAGTGGTTCAATAATTTCTCAAAAAAATTAAGTGGACCACCAAGCACTTAAATCAACTGGGTGGGTAGGGTTGTTCTAGCTTAACTAGTGGGCTCGAGTTCGAGCACTGGTATGCAGCTGCGATAATTACTTAGAGGAAGTGAGGTTCCCCCATTGTGGGCCTACATTCCCGGCGAAGCGGATTAGTCGATTGCTAGTAGCGCCGGATACTGATGGATAAATACATAAAAAAAAGAAATGGGTTTGATTCCTCCACCTCCAAATTGTTGTGGTGCGTCTTATGGCTATTAGAATTCTGTTTTATCAATTACGGATTGTTTAAGTGTGTTAAGTTTTTAATTTTTTTGTAGTATAGTACAAAATATTTCAATGTTTTTTTACTGTGAGAAGCGTAAACAACTTTTATATTTTTTTAGAGGTGTCCAAGACTGAAGGAAGGGTCGGCCAAACAACAAACATGGTTATTGGAGGTACTGTGACAGATGATTCTACCAATGAATGGTTGGCTTTAGACCAGAAGGTATGGATTTAGTGCTTTATACATTTCTGGGCTTCCTTTTTGGGGGATTGTTTAGATATGCCTGCTTCGTTTTTCTAGTATTTGTTAAAAAATACACTTGCATGCATCATATGACAGTAGAGAAATAAGTATTATATTGATATTGTAATTGGTAAAATCCTCAATATAAATAAAAGCTGCAATACTTTTGTTTTTGTGTGCCACTAGGTGAACCAGTACCCCACTGTTCGAGGATTCACTGCCATTGGAACTGGTGGTGAGGACTTTGTGCAAGCCATGGTTGTTGCTGTTGAGTCTGTAATCCAAGAGCCAATTCCAGAGGTATTTGTCTAGAAGTATTTGCTATTTGAACTCTTAGGAAAATTTATTATCAATGCAGTAATTTTAAGTCTCATAATATGAATTCATTATTTATATTGTACACATGCTCGTATTTCTTACTGTAGGTACTCATTTTGCATATATTCTTTACAAGCTTTGGTTTCATATAGTATGCATTTATGGTTAATTCTAATTGTGATGGCTCTTGAACCTGTCTTGTAATGCAAATACAGCAGTATTTACAAACCTATACTTGCAACCCCATGCGTTGCACAACGCCTGATTACTTGAATTATAAGATTTTAGGTTCTTTTGGTTTTGAGGATTGGACAACCAGTGAGTGTGTGTGTGTGTGTGTGAGTGTGTGTGTGGTTATTATCCATCAATGTTAATCATATCAAATTTCATTAAGAGTACATCCGTGCAGAATATGATATAAACTGACTTGTTGATTGAGGACACTTCGTATACGACTGATCTATTAAGGGTACAGATTTTGGAAACCTCTCTTTGTACCACATTTGCTGTTGTTCTCACATTTGATCAGGCAGGAGGTTTAGGTGAACTTTAACTAATGGTTGAAGGGATCAAATGAAAAGAGTTTTCTCATATACCTAATACATTGAATAAAATTCTGCGTGTAAGTGGAGACTATGCTATCATTATATGTCATCATGTGATGCACCATTTGTTTGGATGAAAGAACGGGTAGTGTTATGCGATAATAATACAAGGTTTAGTTAGGAGTAAGTTACTGTTTGAAGATTATTAGGAAATAATTATAGAGTATTAGGAAATATTTAGATATAAGAATATTATGCTTTTATTAGGTAAACTTGTAGGAGAAATTTATTGTCTTTTTAGGAAACTTTTATATTATAAGTATGTAAGCACATCAATGAAATAATGAGAAGACTTTTATTTTTGTGAAACCCTTTTATTTTCAACATGGTATCAGAGCAGAGGCTCTCTTTCTGGCCGCCCTAGTTCGTTTCTGGTCTTCCCGGTTAGGAGTACTGTTCACGTGAACAGTACCAGAGTTGCCTAAGAAAATCCGTGTCCTTCCGGTCTTCTCCTTCGAACACGCGCCGGCCCATCAGCACCGTCAGGCTCCGGCGAACAAACCCCAGTCAATTCGGTCTCCATCCTCCTCCGCACGCGCCGCCACGTCCCTCCGCCGTACCCCCACGCGCCGCCGCACACGCCTACCGGAAAGTTCTGTTTTCTTCCGGCGAACGTTTGCCATCTGTTTCGGAGCCTAATTTGATCTTTTGTAGCTCTTGGTGAAGCTTGTTGGAATTTTATTTGGGTTTTTTGAATTGTTCTTGTGTTCAATGGTGAAAATAAAAGGTGTTCGTGGATCTTGTGGTTCCAGATTCTAGTTGTTTCAGATTTTTGGTGTTGGTTTGTGCCTCTTGTGATATGGAGTTTGTGATCTTGATGCGATTTCCATTGCGGTATGGAGTTTTGTAATTCGGAGTTCTGTTTGAACTTCGTGGTATGGAGTTTTGTAATTCGGAGTTCTGTTTGAACTTCGTGGTATGGAGTTGTTATCCCGTTCCGATGGATCCCAGTGGTGATTGCATTCGGGTTGTGTTGGGATGAGCTCCTGTTTGGTGCCTGTTTGGCATGGTTTGGTTGCTCTGTGTTGAGATGTTTGGATTTCAGATTTCAGCTTTGGTTTTGCATCAAGTTCACTGATTTGTTGCTCATGGGGAGTGTTGAGTTTTGTTTGTTTTTGGGATTATCTTTGTAACAAGTTGGATGTTCCAACTTGAGGGGGAGTGTTAGAAGATTATTAGGAAATAATTATGGGCGAAGGGGCAAAAATAACCACTGTAATTCTCCAAATGGACAACTTTGGCACCCGTAATTTCGATGGTGCAAAACCGTACATTATAAACAAAAATGGAACAAATTTAGCACTCTTAAACAGAGGTGTTAAGTTTGACCGTTAGTTGACTGGGAATGTTGATTTGGCATGATGACGTGGCGAAATAAGGAATTATGTGTCACATTGCATATGACATGACAAAAAAAATAAACATAAACATGTCATAATGGAGCCCACCCTAATACATATGTTAACTAAAAATAAAACAAAAACAACTTGATGCCCCAACAAAACACAAACATAACACACAAATTTCACTCGGAGAATGTGAGCCGAGGGAGAGAGGGTTGCGAAGCATTTGCCGACGGCGGAGAATGTGGTTCGGCGGCGGGGATTGGAGAAGAAAAGGGAGTGACGGGGACAATGGTGGTGCTTGAGGGTGAGAAGGGAGATGGTCTGATGACTGGTGTGAGGGGGGAGAGAGACTAATGTTAATTGGATGTTAAAGGTGAGGTTTTTTTAATGACACTTGGCATACTCTGAAAGGTGATGTGGTAGGGCTTCCCAACGTGGATTCATTTTACTTGCTGACTGTCATGCCACGTAGGTTAATGAATGTGGGACCCACGCAAAAACACACGTCTGTTAGCTTCAACTTAACGGCGTGGCTAGATTTGTCTCATTTTGGTTCATAATGTACGGTTTTGCACCATCGAAATTACGGGTGCCAAAGTTGTCCATTTGGAGAATTACGGTGGCTATTTTTGCCCCTTCGCCCAATAATTATAGAGTATTAGGAAATATTTAGATATAAGAATATTATGATTTTATTAGGTAATCAATCATATTAGGTAAACTTGTAGGAGAAGTTTATTGTCTTTTTAGGAAACTTTTATATTATAAGTATGTAAGCACATCAATGTAATAATGAGAAGACTTTTATTTTTGTGAAACCCTTTTATTTTCAACAGTTATAATATAACCCATAGAGTTAGAGTTGTTAGGCAGTATATTGGAACTCTAGGCTATAAATAGAGATGGCCAATTGTATTGTGTTACATTATAATATTTAAATATTGGGTTAAATATCATTCTGGCCAAAGAACTATTTTGAAAGGGTCACTCTGGCCAAAGAACAATAAAATGACTCATTCTGGCCAAAGAACTAATAAAATGGCTCATTTTGGCCAATAGCCCAAAGGAAAATACAAAAATACCCTTTTCAAAATTAAAAAAAATTCCCTCTTCCTTTCCTCCTTCCTCCATCTCCTTCTCTTTTTGAAACAACGTTCCCGCTGCTTCATCTTCTGAAAGCACAACAAAGCATCACTTGCAAGACCATTGGATGTGTACCCATGAAGCAAGAGATGTTAGGAAGTGATATCAGTGTGCGGCATTTTATCAAACATCCTGCGAGCATGGGTCATAGAGATGCATCGCACATGAAGCCAAATCCAAAGCTACACCTGAAAAAACCTTCCACACACCAATTCCCTTTCAACTCTTAATCTCATCTCAGACAGACCAACAGATCATCAACTCAACATTACTACTAAGAAAAAACATCACGCTGCAGTGAGTTTCTCACCTTTTTCCCCTTACATTGAAAAATAAATAAAAAACGAATTCAAAATTCCTTCGCATGCCATGATTTGATGCTTAAAGGGTGGAGGAGGGGAGGTGGTCAAGTCGGAGGAGATGGCGGAGGGGAGGACTTGAGGAGGAAGAAGATGGAGGAAGGAGGAAAGGAAGAGGGATTTTTTTTTTTATTTTAAAAAGGGTATTGTTGTATTTTCCTTTGGGCTATTGGCCAAAATGAGCCATTTTATTAGTTCTTTGGCCAGAATGAGTCATTTTATTGTTCTTTGGCCAGATTGACCCTTTCAAAATAATTCTTTGGCCAGAATGATATTTAATCCTTAAATATTAAATATTAAATTTTTTACTTACTTATGGTTTTGTAAACAAAGATGGAAATTAAAGACGACCTTGGGTAATGGGTAACTTTTCGGGTTATAAATTTAAAACATTTTTCAAGTTATTCATAAGTCTTCACTTATGATTCAGATCATTATTTTGTTAGGCTTTTATGTACTCCCTCCATTCCTAAATATAAGATCACTTTAGCTAATTTGGAGAGATTTTGGAAGACATTCAAATTATATGATCTCCCAAAAATACCCCTCACTAAAAGAAAAAACTCAAAAAAGGGAATAACGTCACCTTACACACTCAAACACCGTCAAATGCCGTTTTGGGAACAAGCATGGGAAGCTCCGACTCAACACTTTCACCACCGACTCAAATGCGTCGTGTTATTTGCCCACAATATGGACATGAAGATCGGCATTGACGGTCTCTCCGGCATGAGCCTCGCCGGAATTGTTCTAATCCATCCGTATTTTGTGAACGAGTATAGGAAGCTCTTGCGCCGCTTTCATATTCTTCTTTTCTCCTTCCTCTATCCCTCTTCCTCACCTTACACACTCTGGTACAATCTTCCTCAATTTCTGGACGACGTTGAATTTCGACGGCCGAAAAAACTTTGCCACTGCCGACGGCTGCCGTGACGGCGGCATCGGCTTACTTACAGATTATTACTCACAGATATTTTTTGTTTGATTACTTACATAATGTGCTGGTTATCTAATTCTGATTTTGGTGTACTAACCATTATAAGCCACAAGATCAGAGAAGGCAACAATCGAATAGCTCTTTTCTTCGGACGAACAACAAAGATCTGATTTTGGTGCAGCAAGGAGACTAATTTGCTTGTAAAAGGTGTGCAGGGGTAATTTAGGTAAAATTTGAGAAAAAATAGAAAATGATCTTATATTTAGGAACTAATCCACTTCCACAAAGTGATTTTATATTTAGGAACGGAGGGAGTAGTTCTTTGATACCTTCAAACAATTTTTTGAACTCGAGTTGTGTATTTTATCTTTTTTTGTTGGCTTATAATGGACATGGCTACTAAAGTTATTTAATCATTTTCTGATAGTCATATTTTTCCAAAATTAATGTGAAGGTTTATTCTCAAATTATATTTATAAATATTTTTTTGTCTATATATCTTATTTTATTATTGAAGTGACTTGATTCACTCAGGCAAGAGCTTCTTGCACAAGGTTTTGTGTAAATATTGCTTATGGAAGTTGTCTTCCATCTTTGAGGAAGCCTTCTCTTCTGCTAAGCCATTTTAATTGGGGCCTTATCAATCTTTCCATTTTAAGATTTATGGATGCAAAAGTTGTAGGAATTTGTGATATTCAACTTTAAATAATTTGGTAAATGTTAATGGCTTTGGGATATCGATGCAATTGTCCTATAAATATTTGGTTTGGGTTGGCTTACTTAGACCATATTTCCATTGTCAATCATCTCTATTGTGTAACTTTTGATAGTTTGGCTGCTTTGCTATTCATAAGTTCTGATTTACATGATTTCATGTGATTGACTGTTACAACTTATTACAAATTTAACTGCACATAGAAATCATATATTGAACATGCATTGACAAGGAAAAGTGATTAATCTTGACCACGTATTTGCATGATCAAAGACTCTGACTTAAGGGTCTCTGAACTTGATCCTGAAAAAAAAAACTTAAGCATTCACTCAAGCTCTGCTAATAAGGTGCCTAAAGCCTTTTCAAGTTGGTGCAAGGGAATGAAATGTATTAGCTTTATTTGAGAGTTTTCTGTTTTATCCCTGTAGAGATAAATTGAATAACATTAGCATCAATAGTATAAGATACGGTTACCCTCACATCTCATGCAAAGGACCATACACAGGCTCCTTAATCAGCGTTATTAACTACATAGATGGCAGGAAAAGTTAGAGTGCATTGCTTGCTGTCTTGTAAATGGGTCAAGAGTGTTTTTGGTTCATTAAGCTTTGAAATTTCCCCCAGATTTCGATAACAGATGGTTATCCAAGTTGAATGAGAAATCGCCCCTAAAAGCTAGTTATTGATATAGGATTACCAACTCAATTAAGTATCCCATAGAGCATTCTGTACTACCTCTGTCTTAAGCAACTGGTCTCCCTTGAAGCATCCTGCTGGTTACATTTTAAGACACTTGGTGCTTCCTAACTTGTTTGAACTATCCACTTATAAGAATCCTCCATGTTAGAAGATTATTAGGAAATAATTATAGAGTATTAGGAAATATTTAGATATAAGAATATTATGCTCTTATTAGGTAATCAATCATATTAGGTAAACTTGTAGGAGAAGTTTATTGTTTTTTTAGGAAACTTTTATGTTATAAGTATGTAAGCACATCAGTGAAATAAGTAGAAGACTTATTTTTGTGAAACCCTTTTAGTTTTCAACATGGTATCAGAGCGGAGGCTCTCTTTCTGGCCGCCCTAGTTCGTTTCTGGTCTTCCCCGATTCGGAGTACTGTTCACGTGAACAGTACCAGAGTTGCCTAAGCAGATCCGCGTCCTTCCGGTCTTCTCCTTTGAACACGCGCCGGCCCATCAGCACCGTCAGGCTCCGGCAAACAAACCCCAGCCAATCCGGTCTCCATCCTCCTCCGCACGCGCCGCCACGTCCCTCCTCCGTAACCCCACGCGCCGCCGCCGTCGTACACGCGCCGCCGCACGCGCCTGCCGGAAAATTCTGTTTTCTGCCGGCGAACGTTCGCCTGTCGTTTCTGACCCTGATTTGATCTTTTGTAGCTCCTGGTGAAGCTTGTTGGAATTTTATTTGGGATTTTTTGAATTGTTCTTGTGTTCAATGAAAAACGAAAAGAAAAAAAAGAAAAAAATAGAAAAAGAAAAAAGAAAAAAAAGGTGCTCTTGGATCTTTGGTTCCAGATTCTAGTTGTTTCAGATTGTTGGGTGTTGGTTTGTGCCTCTCGTGATTTGGAGTTTTGTAATTCGGAGTTCAGTTTGAACTTCGTGATTTGGAGTTTGTGATTCGGAGTTCAGTTTGAACTTCGTGATTTGGAGTTTTGTAATTCGGAGTTCAGTTTGAGCTTCGTGATTTGAAGTTTTGTAATTCGGAGTTTAGTTTGAACTTCGTGATTCGGAGTTGTCATCTCGTTCCGGTGGATCCTAGTGGTGATTGCATTCGGGTTGTGTTGGGATGAGCTCCTGTTTGGTGCCAGTTTGGCATGGTTTGGTTGCTCTGTGTTGAGCATGTTTGGATTTCAGATTTCAGCTTTGGTTTTGCATCAAGTTCACTGATTTGTTGCTCATGGGGAGTGTTGAGTTGTTTGTTTTTGGGATTATCTTTGTAACAAGTTGGATGTTCCAACTTGAGGGGGAGTGTTAGAAGATTATTAGGAAATAATTATAGAGTATTAGGAAATATTTAGATATAAGAATATTATGCTTTTATTAGGTAATCAATCATATTAGGTAAACTTGTAGGAGAAGTTTATTGTCTTTTTAGGAAACTTTTATGTTATAAGTATGTAAGCACATCAGTGAAATAAGTGGAAGACTTTTATTTTTGTGAAACCCTTTTAGTTTTCAACACTCCAGTTTGCACTTTTGAAATTGTTGGGTATTATGTTAAGTTGGTGTTAGAAATTATGAAAATAATGAATACTTGCCTGAGCTAGCTATTAAAGTAGGTATTTCATTTGGCATTCCATGTTAACTCAATACCTGCTGTACTCAGCAATTCCATACCACATGGTCTCCATCAATAAACAAATATTCAGATGGGCAGTGAGCCATTAATTTTATTTCAGGTTTATTTTACCCATGATGGATAGGAAAGGTTAGCTGAGTCAATGACGTCTCTTAACTGCTTTGAGAAAACATCACTAGTGGGTGAATAATACTAACATTGGATTGTAGTTGGAAGTGATTGTTTTCTATCCAGGTGGGAGAAGAATGCTTCCAGTGAATAAAATTGCTACTTGAAAGCGCACTGTGAAAATTGAGAACTATCATTGAGAAATTGCAAAACAGAACTAATTGCTCGTTTCTTACAAACCTACTGATCATATGCAGTATCTTGCCTTACTAATTTCAATTTAATCGGTATAATATCATGGATACTATTGCATGTTTTTATTACCATTTTTTTCGAATCTTATGAAGAATATCAAATATTTGAATTATTTACATAACTTGAATATGATTTTGCTAATTCACACCTATATATACTACCATTGTAAGATAGGTTTTGTTTTCCCAAATGGTGTCTGATGTCCATGAAACATAACATGTTTGTTTCAGGAGCGTGTGAAGCAGAAGGTATCGTCGAGGGGCAAATATGTATCTGTAAATATTGGGCCAATCCAAGTTGTTTCCAGTGAACAGGTTTTCATGTCTTTCGGATATTTATAATTTATCTTTGCTACATATGTGATCATTAGAAGGGTCGGTTTGCCTCAATGATAAGCTGGCTTGCCGTGGGGTCTTAGGTCGTGGGGTTGAATCAACTACTTTGCAAAAAAACAGGGATTAGATTGTCTAGTATATTCCCTTTCCCAACACCCTTATCAAGTGGGGACTAGAACTGAGTTAGCCCTTTATATATGTTATCATTAATGAGGAAAGAAAACATTTGTTACTCACCAGAAAAATAAGTAGTGCATATATATTTTTTCCTACAGTTCACTGAATCTTTTATACTACTTGCAGTCCTTAACTTAGTGCTAATTGACCAATTTTGGTAGATTAAGGAAATCATTTAGTTATTTTGGTATATTTTATACTACTTTCAGTCCTTAACAAATAGAAGTTGATTTTCCCAAGGTATTGATTTTAATGAGTAAATGACTATCCTTGGACGGAAGCCCCTTTTACATGTGTAATTAATTGGGATACTTGTAGAAAAACTTACAAATTTTGGAGGCATAGTGAATTAAAGTCTTATATTTCGGACCAAATAAAATTTCTTTCTTGCTTGTTTATTATTGGATATTACAAAGGATAATTTACAGAAAATGAAAAAAATAGAAAGAAGTCTTATATTTTGTGTTAGAATCTTAAGTTTTGATGAAGACTGATATATGAAAGAACAAGTTAAACACTTGGACAAAATTAGGTTAAACTAGAACCACAAGTAAGAGTACAACTGGATGTGGATTTACTTCCGGATGGACTAGGACTAGCGCTCGAGGATGAATGTCTCATCCCCCAGCGGAAGCAAGTAATACACTAAGTCATAACTCAGTCTAAGAACATTAGGAGTATAAAATCCTAGAGACTAAGTTAGGACACAACCGGATGCAGGAATGTTTCCGGATGGTTAGTGACTAGCGCTGCCTGTTGGGTTAGCAACACCAAGCGTCAGTGAGTATAACTCTAAGTCATAACTCAACGTCCAGTAGAAGTGCTTCCGGATGTGGAATCGCTTCCGGAAGTAAGTAAGCTCCCTTAGACTAAGTAAACTCCCACTGCATGTGACTATGTGCTATTGTTGCTAGACTAACGTTCAAGTGCAGCACACTGAGTGATGTTGCTTCCGGATGTGAATTTGCTTCCGCAAGCAATCAGAATGTCAGAACGTTCAGTAATGCAGAGCAGTGCAGTGTCAGAGTGCTTTTTGGCAGAGCAGAGTTGTCAGAACTACTTTTCAGAGATAAAGCAAGTCAACCCTGCTGAGCATTAATGGAGCATTTAATGGGCAAACGGTAACTTGGGATAAACGGCTATATTCAAACGACTATCCCGCCTACCAAGAGTGAGAATACTTGAAGACTATATAAACAAGCTCATCTTCATTTATGAAGATAACTTTGACATCTTGAAGAAAGCTAGAGTGAGAAATTGAGAATATCCTTCAAGCATTCAAAGCTGCCCAGAAAAGCAAGAGAGCATTTAACACATTGAGAGTTCTTTTCATCTACTTATCTTGTACTCTTTGTAGTTAAGTCTCTTCATTTATTAAGAGCATTCATTGTACTTAAGTGTGTAACATTATCCGTTCTTAAAGAGAACTTAGTTTAGAAAATCCTTTATTTGTAAAGGTTGAACCCTTGCAAGTTGTAAGGGGGAGTTAGTCAGAAAGGTTGCAAGTGAACCTGGTGTAAAACTTGTGGTTGTAAGGTTGCAAGTGATCCCGTTCTAAAACTTGCGGTTGTAAAGGTTCCAGGTGAACCCGTTTGTAAAACCTGGGGATAGTGGAACTCAACCTGGGTGGTTGAGAACTGGACGTAGGTCAGGTAGACCGAACCAGTATAAAATCTCGTGTTTCATTGTTTTAAGTTTTATTTGGTAGCACAATTCACCCCCCCTCTTGTGCATCCACCTCTTTCATTTGGTATCAGAGCGGGTCTTTCTGACTTGATTCCAACGAATCTAGAAAGTAAAGATCCAGTAATGGATGCAGATCACTCCTTGCCAGACGTTGCTATTCAGCCCAACAAGCCTCCTGGCTTTGATGACTATAACTATCCATTCTGGAAGTTCAGAATGGAGACCTACATCAAGTCCAGCGACATCCGCCTCTGGGATGTGATTGAACGTGGGAATAATGTCCCTCTAGATGATGAAGGTCTTGCAAAACAGCGACCCAGATACACCAATGAGGACTATGCTCTAGTACAGCTAAACTACAGGGCCATGCACTACATTCAATGTGCCCTTAGTCCTAAGGAGTTCCACAGGATCAGCCACCACAAAACAGCTAAGGATATGTGGGAGGCTCTTGAGGCTGCTCACTCTGGAACCAAGGGAGTGAAGGCAAGACGGGTCGAGATGTTGGTTGAGGAGTTCCACAAATTTGTCATGCTTAGTCCAACTGAGCCAATCAGAGAGTTGGAGCTCAGGTTCACTCATCTCATCAATAACCTGGCCTCCCTGGGTAAAGACATTCCTGAAGAAGAACAAGTCAGCAAGATCTTAAAAGTCTTGAAAGGTGATTGGATCACCAAAGTTACCATCTTGCAGGAAGTCAAGGAGAGTCAACCAGCTCTATCACTGCCCTGTTTGGTTCTCTGGCTGAATATGAACCAACCCTGCTGCCTCAGAGAGCTCCTCAAGCTACAGCAAAATCCAAGAACCTTGCACTTGTTGCTCCCAGCAAGGATAAGGATAATGATAATGATGAGGATGAGGATGATGAGGAGGACATAGATGATGAGGAGATGGCTATGATGGTAAGAAAGTTCAGAAAGTTCTTCAAGAAGAAAGGAGGCTTTCAGAAAGGTGAATCTAGCCACAAGAAAGGATATAAGAAGGAAAGGGCCCAGTGTGCTTTGAGTGTAAGAAGCTTGGCCACTTCAAAGCTGAATGCCCAAGCTTGCAGAGATCAAAAGGGAAGGACAAAAGGAAAGTCTTTGTGTCCTCCATCTTGGTGAATAGTTCTGATGAGGAAACAAGTGACGAAGAAGAGGTTGCCAACCTCTGTCTTGTTGCCCGAGAAGAAGCATCCTCAGAGTTTGACCACATCCAGGACAATGAGGTAACCTTTCCTGAACTACAAGAAGCATATAATGAGGTCCATGAAGAATTTTTCCGTTTATGTAAAGCCTATAAAACGTTGAGAATTAAAAAGGAATCACTTGAGTCCAAGGTGGACTCACTGAGTGTAGAGCTAGCGGAAGCCAGAAAGCTTCCGGTAGCGGATGACAAGGGTTCTCCCCAAGCAGAACCCAATGCCTCAACACTTGAGAGCTGCCCTAATTGCAGCAAAATCTCAGCTGAAAGAGATAAACTGCAAAATGCCCTGCAGAAGTTCACTAATGGATCTGAAATGTTAAATATCATTTTAATGAATCAGAGGGCATATAGGGACAAGACTGGTTTAGGACACAAACCTAAAGGGAAAAAGTGGGTGGAACCAAAAGTGAAGCCCTACTTAAAATTCTTTCATAAAGCCACTGATCACAGCTCCACACCTTTTAGCTTCTGTAATTATTGTAACAGGAAGGGACACTCCACGTCCACCTGTAATGCTAAGAAGCATGGAGCTAACAGCTCTTATAAATGGGTCCCAAAAGGAACCAAGACGACAAAGGATCCTCCTCCAAGAAAAGAAACTAAGGGAGGACAAGGATCCAGAGCTTGGAAACAATCCTCAAGGAAAGCCCAAGAGCCTAGAGCCCACACTAGGCCAGAGGCACAGATTAATCACAAGCCCAAGGTCAAGACCAACACTGGACCAAGGGCTCTGGGAACTAATGACAGAGGACCCAATAAAGGTTGGGTACCTAAGCTTGTCTGATTCTTGCAGTTTTGTCTCAAAGCATCCAAGAATAGAAAATGGTACATTGATAGCGGATGCTCGAGACATATGACTAGAGACCGAGACAAATTCAAATCCTTGGTGATCAAAGATGGAGCCACAGTAACCTTTATAGGAAATCAAAGTGGAAAGATCACCAGAGTTGGAGAAGTTGGACCAGTTAAAGACGTCTATCTGGTGGATGGTCTCTGTCACAACCTGCTGAGCGTGAGCCAAAGCACTGACAAAGGAAATTGGGTAATTTTTGATTCACATGAGTGCATGATAATAGACAAGCATGATCTGAATCTAGATAAGGCCAACCTAAAATGCAAACTTAAGGCTAATAGAAATGGAAACCTATACACTCTAGATTTATGTCAACAACTAGATGATAAATGCTTAATATCTAGTGATGAGAATAGTTGGCTTTGGCATGAAAGGCTAGCACATGTTAATTTTACTCAACTTGACATGCTGATTAAGAAAGAGCTAGCTATAGGGATTCCATCTTTTAAGGTTAAGCATGATTATATTTGTGAATCCTGCCAACGAGGGAAGCAAACAAAGTCCTCGTTTAAAACCAAGAAGAGAGTCTCCACCAGCAGGCCCTTGGAACTAATCCACATGGATTTGGTTGGGCCAGCAAGAGTGAAGAGCTTGGGTGGAAACCTATATGCTCTAGTTGTGGTGGATGACTATTCTAGGTTCACTTGTACAATGTTTCTTGCCTCTGAGCAAGATGCTTTTGATGCCTTTGTTGTCCTGGCTAAGAAAGTGCAGAATGAGAGAGATCTCAAGATCGCAGCCATAAGGACAGACCATGGAGGAGGATTTGAGAACCATAGCTTCTCTAAGCTGTGTGAGCAGAATGACATTGATCACAACTTCTCAGCTCCCAGAACTCCTCAGCAAAACGGTGTGGTCGGAAGAACAGGGTTCTAACTGAGATGGTCAAGAGCATGCTCAATGAGAAATAGGTTTCTCAAGTGTTCTGGGCGGACGCTATGTTCGCAAGGGCTTGGTCAAGACTCCCTATGAGATGTACAAAGGCAGAAAGCCCAACATCAGCCACCTCAGAATCTTTGGATCAAAATGCTATGTGCATAACAATAGAAAGGTAAATCTGGGTAAGTTTGATCCAAAAGCTGATATAGGTGTATTCATAGGGTATTCCCTTAGGAGTAAGACTTATAGAGTATACAACATGAGGACTAGAACTGTAGAAGAATCTATGCATGTTGTATTTGATGAAACTCCTACATGGGAACAATCCACAGAAGATGATGGGATACTAAACTTTCCAAAACCACCATCATCTTCACCACCAAAAGAAACACCAGCAAGCAATCCCAAAGAAGAAGATGAACCCAGTGATGAGCCTAGAGTGCAGGCGGTGCCTGATAAGGTACAGCTGCCAACAGCTAGGAGACATCACAGGGATCATCCTCTTGATCAAGTGCTTGGTGATGTTTCTTCTGGTGTCAGAACCAGAAGACAAGTTCAAAATGAGGTTGAGTTTGGAGCCTTCTTGTCACAAATTGAACCAACCTCAGTTGAACAAGCTCTTGAGGACTATGATTGGATTATTGCCATGCAGGAAGAGCTTAATCAGTTTGAAAGAAGCCAAGTATGGGAACTAGTCCCAAGGCCGTCTCATCAATCCATAGTTGGGACCAAATGGGTCTTCAAGAACTAACTAGATGAAACTGGTCCGATAACAAGAAACAAAGCCAGATTGGTAGCCAAAGGGTATAACCAAGAAGAAGGCATAGACTATGAGGAAACTTTTGCTCCAGTCGCAAGACTTGAAGCAATAAGGATTCTTCTAGCCTTTGCATCCATGAAAGGTTTTAAATTATATCAAATGGATGTCAAGAGTACATTTCTTAATGGTTATATTAAAGAAGAGGTTTATGTAGAACAACCTCCTGGCTTTGAGGATCACAAGCATCCTAAACATGTGTATAGGCTAAAGAAAGCTTTGTATGGCCTGAAACATGCTCCTCGAGCTTGATATGAGAGACTCAGCAGCTTTTTGCTGGGCAAAGGTTTCTCAAGAGGCAAACTAGATAATACACTGTTTATTCTGCACAAAGATAGAAACATGCTAATTGTCCAGATTTATGTTGATGATATTATTTTTGGGGCAACTAATGAAAAACTTTGTGAAGAATTTTCTAAGACAATGCAGGGAGAATTTGAGACGTTAATGATGGGAGAACTAACGTTCTTCCTTGGCCTGCAAATTAAGCAAAAGAAGGATGGCATTTTCATCTCCCAAACAAAGTATTGCAGAGAGCTCCTCAAGAAGTTTGGGATGGATGAGTGCAAGGAGTATGACACTCCCATGAGCACCACTGCCGCACTCGATGCTGATGTTAAGGGAAAATCAGTCAGCCTGCCCATGTACAGGGGAATGATAGGTTCCCTACTGTATTTAACGGCAAGCAGGCCTGACATCCAATTTAGTGTAGGCATGTGTGCTAGATTTCAAGCCAACCCCAAGGAGTCACATCTAACTTGTGTTAAACGTATCTTAAGATACCTTGAGGGAACACAAGAACTTGGTCTTTGGTATCCCAGAGGTAACCAAGAGTTCTTGTGGGCTTATTCTGATGCTGACCATGCAGGTTATAAAACTGATAGGAAGAGTACCAGTGGACAATGCGCCTTCCTTGGTGGTTGTCTGGTTTCTTGGGCTAGCAAGAAGCAAACTTGCGTGTCTTTATCATCCACAGAGGCAGAGTACATTGCTGCCGCAAGCTGTTGTGCCCAAGTGCTGTGGCTGAAGAACCAACTGAGGGATCTTGGCCTGGAGTTTCCTGAGGCTCCAATTCTTTGTGACAACACAATCACCATCAGCCTTGCCAAGAATCCTGTGCAGCACACAAGAACAAAGCACATTGACATCAGACATCACTTCATCAGAGATCATGTTCAAAAGAAGGATGTCAAGGTGCAGTTTGTTCCCACTCAGCATCAGCTTGCGATATCTTCACCAAGCCTCTGGGGGTTGATCAATTTACATTCATAAGAGGTGAATTGGGAATGGTAAACCTAAATGAAGTTTAATTCTTCAAAATAAACTTGTGCTTAATTGATTAAAACCTGCAACTATACTAACTTAGGCATCGGAGTGCCAATCTTTAGTTTTGCAGGTCCCCAATGTTAAATCTTAAGTCCAACCGGAAGCAAAACCACTTCCGGATGTTCTTTTGCTGGCGCTGGGTGATGACTTAAAGCAACCAGAAGCACCAGTGTCTGGGAAAAGACACGTCACTTCACAAAACATTTCATCTTCCTCCATGGGAAGTTGTGTCTCCTCTGACAAAGTGAAGCGACACGTGTAAAAAGGTGCGCCATTCCTATTAAATGTTTACGTTACCCAATGAACAAACGCATGTTTTCAATGTAGAGTCATTATGTGCATTACATCGTTGTGACATTGCATATAAATAGGGTGCGTCAGTCACATTTCACACTTCTCACACAACTCACACCCACAAACTCTCTGAATTCATTCATCACATCTTCATAGTGTTCATCTTGTTCTTCATCTTCTTCTTCTACATTTATTCGCATTTCATCACATTTACACCTTAAACCCTCACATAAAATGGCCGGCTCACATGAATCTAACCCCAACATTGAGATAACAACCACTTCCAAGAAATCCAAGTCAAAATCTGGGCATTCTGGGCAATCATGTTCTGGGAAATCTGGGCAAATTCAAGAACAGCAAGAACAGTCTGGGCATTCTGGGCAACATCATGAACAGTCCAAGAAAAGGGGTAAGAAGAGGGTACAGTTCAGAGAAGAATCCCCTTCAAAGAGACAGCGAGTCGAGGAAGATGATCCATCAGTTTACAAGGATGGGCCACTAGAGACTGTTTCTGGGTAACTCGAGAATGCCAAGCCCTACTTCACAAATGGCATGTTCATCGACCTGGATAAAATTGATGAATTAGGGTTTCCACATCTGAGAGTATTTCTCCAGAAGTATATGTGCTGGCTGGGGATCAACAAGGAATACACCATCCACGTCCTGCGGGTGTTCTGCCAGTCCCTCACAGCCAAGACCAAGTATAAGAAGGTGAATGGGAAGGAGCACATTCGCAGAGTCACCTTTACAGCCACAGTGAGGGGGAGGACTTTCAGCTTTACTTGGAGAGATATTAACCGCCTGCTCGGGGTCACTGAGGAAGAGATGAACGAATGGATATACCCTGAGAAACTCAGCCAGGCAGAGCTTGAGAAAGTCTATGACACTAAGGGAAAAAAGGTGTCTGGAATGTCTGATTCCAACCGGGTCCTTCAATATGTCTACTCCCGGATGATGACTCACAAAGGGGGAAACTTCAACGAGTTCACTCAACTTGACAACCCCTGGCTCCCAAGATTCCTCTCCCAGCAGCTGATTAACCCTAGGCAGTTGATAAGTTTGGAGCTGCACAGGTGGATTGAAAACAAGAAGTCTGGGAATCTTCCATACCCAACTGTCATCGCCTTCCTCCTGGAAAAATTCCTGATCAAATCCACTGAGGAGGCTGACAATGTCAAATGCTTGCCCATAAGCGCAGTAAACATCAGCAAGATGGCATCAAGTACATCAAGCCAACAAGGGCTACTCGATCTGGCTCTCAGGCTGGAAGTGCCTCACATACTACGGCTCCCTCTGTATCTGGCGCAGGGGATCAAGAGGTTGATTCTCATCCTGACCCAATCCGTGCTCCAAGGGTATCTGCTGCTCAGACGGGTCTAGTGAATGAGCTCAGAGAAGAGCTCCTGTTCAAGCTTCTCGATCCCCTGATGGCCCCTTTGCGAGCAGAGTTTGAAGAGCGACTTCAGCGGCTGGAGGATCGGATCGATGAGGTGGATACCAAGCTGGACCTCATCCTTACCATACTTGTACCTGGCACCTCAAACCCTCCCTCATCTCATTCTCCACCAAATGACCCACCTCCACCACCTCCACAAAATGACCAACCTCCACTCAATGACCAACCTCAACCTCCTCCTCAGATTAACCAACAACCCCAAACTTCACCCAGAAATGACCATCAACCATCACCCCAACACTCCCCTCGCCAATCACCCCTTAACTTTACTTCACCAAATAACTCTCAATCTCCACATAACTCCCCAAACCATTCACCACCCCCGAACCCCATAAGGCCCTCCAATCCACTTCCTAACACTTGCCCCACCATAGCTCAATCTCTTGGATTTACCTCTCCTGATCACCCACTTCATACCTTCTACCTCAGAGACTTTCCCCCTCTTCGGAGGATAGCTGAACAACCTACCTCTTACTCCTCTACCTACCCCTTAGATGGCCTATTCACCGACCCCACTTTCTTCCAAAGAAACAAAGCCTTCTTCACCCAGCCCCTCTACTTCACCATAAAACACCACATCCACATCCTCACCTGAAACCTCACCACCCAGAACATTTGGCCCTGATCCTCCACCCTCCACTTCACCCAATCCTTCCTCCCTGGCCCTCGCCCTTATTGATGATGCCAAAAGGGGGAGAGAAATCCTAACTCAACCCTCTTTATGGCTAGATGAAGATATAGCTGCAGCCCTCCGCCGAGCCATGGACCTTTAGAGACTGGGTAGTGCTGAACGTCTTATCCATGGGGAAGCCATCCGATTTATGCAACAGCAACGTTCAAACGAGCAGAGGTCAAAATGGGCAATGGTATTGGTTGAACAACCCAATGAAATCCCACAGCCTGAGCCAGAGCCTTCATCTTTTGAGCCTCCTCCCTCTGTGCCTGGCCGAAACATAATCGAAGAGATCATGATGAAGTATGGGTTGAAGAGGCAAAACAATCCACCTATTGTGATAGCCAAGCCAATCCTTCCTTCTAAGTCAACTCCTCCTCCTCCTCCTCCTCCTTCAGTAGTCAGATACAGCAGATCAAGGAAGATGTCCTGTATTAAAAAGGGTGCTGCTACTGCTGAGTCTTCTGAGAGTGAAGAGGAACCTCGTGGTCGCTCTGAGGATCATGAGTCGGAGAGGGTATCTGAGAGGGAAACATCTGAGCCCCAGTCCTCCACCCAAGCGCATCTAGTTCCCCCACTTGTGGAAGTCAAGTTAGAGGTAGAAGATATGACTCCCGAAGAATTTGAGCGCTTTGGTTACACTGATAGACTCACAGAAGAGCAATTCTTCGTTCTGGATGCTGAGAGGGCTAAGGCTCAAAGGAAAGGGAAAGACAAAGTAAAGGGAAAAGGGAAAGCAAGCTCAAGTCAGGCTGATGACCCCAACTATCCAGTATGGAATGTCAAGGTCAAAGTCATCCATTATCCCTTTGGATCCATACCTATGTCTGACTTGCCTTATGGAGAATTTGCTGGGTTGACTGAAGTCAGTGACCTGAAGAGAGCTATTGATGCATCCATCGAGTCTGAGAGACTGAGAAGAGAGAAAGCCGAGGCAGAGCTTCAAGAAATGATTGCTCAGATTGACCAGAGTGAGAAGGATGCTCAGATAGCTAAATTGCAAGAAGAGTGTAACCAGAGGTAGTTAGAGAGGGAGAGGAAAAAGAGACACCCCCTATAAACTCCACTCTACCCTAGGCATTTAACTTAGAAATTTTTTTTCTCTCATATTTTTCATGCATAGTTCACTTTGCACAGCTTTGATTACTTGTGAACTTTATCTGTTATTATATTTCTAACTTGTAATCTTTTGCTCATCAATGATAATTATCTTTGAGTTCAGTTGTGCCCTTTATTTGATTATTGCTTTCATATGAACTTAATTAGATAACTTAGTTTGTCATCATCAAAAAGGGGGAGAATGTTAGAATCTTAAGTTTTGATGAAGACTGATATATAAAAGAACAAGTTAAACACTTGGACAAAATTAGGTTAAACTAGAACCACAAGTAAGAGTACAACCAGATGTGAATTTACTTCCGGATGGACTAGGAGTAGCGCTCGCGCATAAATGTCTCATCCCCTAGCGGAAGCAAGTAATACACTAAGTCATAACTCAGTCTAAGAACATTAGGAGTAGGGTGAAGGCCCAAAAATGATACACAACTATTGGCCAAGGAACAAAAATAGTACATAACTATTTCAAGGTACAAAAATGATACCCAACTATTGGGCATGAATCAAAAATGATATTTTCACTAATATGACAATAAGATTGGATGTGAAAAGTCCAAAATGCCCTTATAAATTAGTGAAAATATTTTTAAAAAATAAAATTTTATAAGGGCATTTTATACTTTTCACGTCTACTCTTATTGTCATATTAGTGAAAATATCATTTTTGATCCATGCCCAATAATTGGGTATCATTTTTGTACCTTGAAATAATTATGTACTGTTTTTGTTCCTTGGCCAATAGTTAGGTATCATTTTTGAACATTCGCCCTTAGGAGTATAAAATCCTTGAGACTAAGTTAGGACGCAACCGGATGCAGGAATGTTTCCGGATGGTTAGTGACTAGCGCTGCCTGTTGGGTTAGGCAACACCAAGCGTCAGTGAGTATAACTCTAAGCCATAACTCAACGTCCAGTAGAAGTGCTTCCGGATGTGGAATCGCTTCCTGAAGTAAGTAAGCTCCCTTAGACTAAGTAAACTCGCACTGCATGTGACTATGTGCTATTGTTGCTAGACTAACGTTCAAGTGCAGCACATTGAGTGATGTTGCTTCCGGATGTGAATTTGCTTCCGCAAGCAATCAGAATGTCAGAACGTTCAGAAATGCAGAGCAGTGCAGTGTCAGAGTGCTTTTTGGCAGAGCAGAGTTGTCAGAACTACTTTTCAGAGATAAAGCAAGTCAACCCTGCTGAGCATTAATGGAGCATTTAATGGGCAAACGGTAACTTGGGATAAACGGCTATATTCAAACGACTATCCCACCTACCAAGAGTGAGAATACTTGAAGACTATATAAACAAGCTCATCTTCATTTATGAAGATAACTTTGACATCTTGAAGAAAGCTAGAGTGAGAAATTGAGAATATCTTTCAAGCATTCAAAGCTGCCCAGAAAAGCAAGAGAGCATTTAACACATTGAGAGTTCTTTTCATCTACTTATCTTGTACTCTTTGTAGTTAAGTCTCTTCATTTATTAAGAGCATTCATTGTACTTAAGTGTGTAACATTATCCGTTCTTAAAGAGAACTTAGTTTAGAAAATTCTTTATTTGTAAAGGTTGAACCCTTGCAAGTTGTAAGGGGGAGTTAGTCAGAAAGGTTGCAAGTGAACCTAGTGTAAAACTTGTGGTTGTAAGGTTGCAAGTGATCCCGTTCTAAAACTTGTGGTTGTAAAGGTTCCAGGTGAACCCGTTTGTAAAACCTGGGGATAGTGGAACTCAACCTGGGTGGTTGAGAACTGGACGTAGGTCAGGTAGACCGAACCAGTATAAAATCTCGTGTTTCATTGTTTTAAGTTTTATTTGGTAGCACAATTCACCCCCCTCTTGTGCATCCACCTCTTTCATTTTGGAATAAATTCAACTCTTCGGATAGGTCTTATAATCAGGAATGAAGAGAATACATATTAATTATTTCAATCTCTTATTTTTTACTAAGCTCAACTGTAAGTATTTTATCAATGCCTAAAGCACATTGAATGTATAAAAATGACTATAAGAGTTTCCATGATTCATGATAATAGCAATTGGAGGAGGAATGTTTTTGTGCTGCACTAACACTTTAATAACTACATTTTTTCTCTGTTTTTGATAGGGACGTGATAAATATGTATTACTCTATGAAGTCTCCCAACAAGAATATTACCTATCAGTAAAATAAATTATGTTCCACAATGAATTTTAGAGAGAAAAGCCTCGGTAATATATACACCAAAAGGTAACAATAACTCCCTTGAATTGTGGTTTATTAATGTAATAGAAAATAACCCCTATCAAACTATTTCAAAAAAATATGTTTAAATTAACAAATAATCCCAGTAATCCTAAAACTAAGGGCTGGACCAGTTCCATAGACGTTAAATCTTTGATAATTCCATCATAAATACATGATATGTACATGATATAGTTGCAAAAAGCCAAAAACACACACATAAAATTTGCTCACACATTATATATGTTTATTAAATAATTGCAAAAACAGTGGCATCTCAAACGTTTTACTTTTTTCATATGTTTTCATTCACAAAGTAAAAACCCTAAAATCACCCACATGTTTGATTGAACAATAGGCCGGGCTCATCCAATTTTAACCAATATTAAATGTTCAATTTTTACTTAAACATGGAACACATTAAAATTAATGGTGAATTTTCCCACCTATCGAGGTGTCCACAATCATCAAATCAAAATTTGTCTTCGTGGTTGTGTACCTGGAAAAAAAGCCTATCTTATACTCCCTCCGGTCCCTAATGTAAGAGCTAGCCGTAAAAAAAACGCTTCTTAAGAAAACATGTGAATGTTAGTTGGGTGTCTGGAGTTAATGCTTCTTTTCCAAAATTGCTCATATTTATTATGGTACTTTTAAGAGAGAGAAATGCATAAGCATTAATAAATATGAAAGAGAGTTAGGGGTAAAGTAGGAAAAAATGCATTAAATGAGGAGAGAATATGGGGTGAGCTCTTACATTAGGGACCAAAACCATTCAAATTTTGGACTCTTACATTAGGGACCGGAGGGAGTATATAAATGTGAAATAAAAAAATAGGAAAAACCTAAGATCTTACTCCCTCCGGTCCTATTTATAAGTCACCAACCGCCTCTAAATTTTGGTCCTAAATATAAGTCACTAACTACCATTAACTAACATATTTATTAAAGTTTTCCCAATATACCCTTATCATTGGAAAATGAACATTGGAAAATGAGAAGAGAGAGAAGTTGAAAAAGACACATGTAAACTAATAAAGATAGATGATTAATGAAGAGAGAGAACAAGTAGTATGTCATAGTGATAAAAGTGGGAGAGACAAAAATGGAAAAGACAAAATAAATAAGACCAATTTAATGATATAACTTCCATTAATCTCCTTTCCTTGGTATGTACAATTTGGGCGGTTGATGACTTATAAATAGGACCAGAGGGAGTATAAATCTTTTCCAATATTCCAAACATAGAGAAATTATGACCACGTCAGATGTGATCCGGCCAACAACAACTAAACATGTAAGACCTTATGTGTAATATCCTATTTGACTTGGTGTCCTTAAAAATCTAAGGCATTAAAAGAATTTTAAATGACATGTTTTCCATGTTTTTTATTTTGCAGATTGAAAAAATATTGTTTTTAGTTAGTGATTTGAGCCTTAGTCTTTACGTCTTGGGGTTCAAATGCAAATATAATTATTTACCAAGTATATCTTGTAACTTCACCATTGTTTATATTTAGTCTCAAACCCGAGTAAAGGAAGAGAGTTGTGGTAGGCCCTAACAGCTAATGTGAAACTTGTCGAATCTCATGATCATGAAATAACTACAATAACATAATATGATTTATGTAGTTGACACCACTTAGTGGGATAATATATTGCTACAATTATTGTTGTGCATACTATCGTTCGTGCTTGATGTAAGACATATTGTGGAGTTAATAGTAGTCATAAATATATAATTTAAGGACAATGACTCTATTTTACCCT
This sequence comes from Mimosa pudica, assembly GCA_029929735.1. Lineage (NCBI taxonomy): Eukaryota > Viridiplantae > Streptophyta > Magnoliopsida > Fabales > Fabaceae > Mimosa > Mimosa pudica. The sequence continues at coordinate 3,690,396 of JAKELP010000053.1, forward strand.
TAAATTAATCACACTGGACCACTAGACACCCTAAACTAACATCGGATGCAATTTTACCTTGAAGTACCCAAAGTGATCCAATTTTACCCTCTGGCGAATGTAATGTTGACACGTGTCTACGTGTCAACATTACATTCATCAGAGGATAAAAATTGACCACTTTCACTACTTCAAGGGTAAAATTGTACCCGATGTTAGTTTAGGGTGCCCAGTGGTCCAAGGTTGTTACTTGATAGGGCAAAATAGGGCAATTACCCATAATTTAATTCTAATTTTGTCAATTTTTAAATTGCTAGTCTCTCAATTAAGAGGTGAAACTGTGGAAGAAGTTATTTAATAATGGGGAAAATGACACATAAAGTCTGTCCAATTGGAAAAAGGACAATTGAGGTGGGTAAATTGTGGAAATGACAAGTTGGGTCATTTGAACTTAAAACAAATTACCACATTTGGGGAAAAGACTAAAGTGCCCTTTACTAATCTAATATATTACAACACAACCAAACATGAATCACACACTAAACAAAAAGAAAAAACATGATGCCCACACCCACTAGAAAGCAAAAATGAAACAAAGAATGAACACAAAACCTAATGGTGACGGTGACGGTGACGGAGCTAACAACGGTGGACGTTGGGTGACGGAGCTAAAGTATTTATACTTATTGGGTGGAGGTTAGGAGATATTTACACATCAACAACTTTGTTTTCTTCTTCCTTTTTGGGTTGAAAATTGTTGAGAACTATAATAATTCATGATCAAAAGAAAAGCTAATACAAGATGAAGATTGAAAAACTACTTTCTTCAAGTTTGTTTGGTCATTGTGTCTTTTAGGGTATGAAATAGAAAAATTATGTATATGTATTGTATAACCTAAAACCTTGTCTGGAATTTAATGGTGGAAGAAGAAGTTTAGGTGGACTTAGATGTAATGAAGATGATGAAGTAGATGTTCATTCACTGTTGCATTGATTAGGTTTTGGAAATAAAAATGCATGCGACAGTGGTTAATACGCATGTTACTATGGTTATTCGGCATGTTACAGGGAAGCAAAAATAGCACATCAAGTTAAAGAACTATGTTGTTAGTTCCATATTGGAGGGAAGTTTGAAATTAATGTTGAAGGCGTTGTGCAATACAATGGCAGTTACTTGAAGATGAAATCAATGAGGGAGGGAATAACATTTGATGCTTTGAGGTCCATGATAGCAGCATGGCTTGAGTTAGATTGCAATATTTGTGACATGAAATATACTGTGAGACATAATGAGAAGATGCTTATCAATTTAGATGATGATGACAAGGTTATGAAACAGTTTGCCTATAATGAAATATATTGTATATCTAAGGTCTCGACAATGTTCTTGTGCTGCGTGGCAACAATCAGCCATTCCATGTCCACATGCTTGTTTGGCGATCAAGCATTTTCATGGTTATATTTATGATTATGTTGATGAATGCTTCAAAGTCACATCCCAGCAAAAAATATATGACGAAGGCATGATTCCAGTTGTGACTATTGACATGCCGGACTTAAGCAGCTACATGTTATTGGAGGACGTCACGTCTCTTCCATTGTTGTATCTATCTAAAACCAGCCGAGCTTCTGGGCGGCCTAAAAGTAAGAGGCGTGAGTCGCAATATCAAGACAAGAAGATTTATCATTGTGGAAGATGCAATGAAGTTGGTCACACCCGAAGGTCTTACCGGAATCCAAATCCAAGCTAAAGTTTCATGCATTTTGTGGTGATTTTTTGGAGAAGCAACATTGGTTGTAGCTAATTACCCCATATATGTATTTTTGGGAAAGCAACTATGTCTATTTTTTGGAGTTACAACATTGGTTATAGCTGATTACACCATATATGTCTGAACTGCATGTCTTTTATGTATTGTTGGGTTACATATTTTTGAAAATTTTGATGTGGCAACTTCAGTGACGTTGTTGTGGTTAAATGGGATGATAGTATAGTTAATATGTATATTTACGTGGTAAATACCGATGATGATTAACAATGAACATATCCAGGGTCCTGGCAACCCCAAAGAACCGGGGAAGTGAACGTGGTTTAAATGGGCAGTAGGTGTGGTTATTATGCACGATGTCGTGGTTAAAATGAAAGCGTAATTGGTTTAACCATTCCACGTCCACAGACACCTAGCAACCCCACCAAAGACTCAAGGAAGTTAACGTGGTTAAAGGGGAAGCTGGTGTGGGTATTTTGGACGATGCGGTGGTTAAAATGGAAGCTTAATTAGTTAAACCATTCCACGTCCACAGGCACCTGACAACCTCACCAAAGACTCAGGGAAGTTAACGTGGTTAAAGGGGAAGCTGGTGTGGGTATTTTGGACGATGCAGTGGTTAAAATGGAAGCGTAATTGGTTAAACCATTCCACGTCCACTTGGACCAAACTGTAAAAACAAACCCACCAAAAACTCAGCTACATAACAATGGTTATTTGAGAAAACAAGCAAAATATTGTTACAGAGAGGCCACAATACAAGGCTCCAGTATTTTGTACAAAAAATCAAGGCAATGCATAATGCTACATCAAGGTCATACGTAATGTTTTTTAACTACATGATAGCCCACGTAATATCAAAGTTATTAACAAAATGGCCTAACAATGCTACATCAGTCAATATCCTCATTGTGCATTCCTCTGCCTCTTTGATTGTGTAGGCCCATCAAGCAGCGCAAATGTTTTTTCTTTTGCAAGGTTCCAAGGGTGTGTAATAAGCCAATGCATCAAGTCAGACATGAACTTGGAGACGTCGTCCTACATACAGCCAAATCTCAAGTAAATGTCACCAACACGGTACGCCAATAATTAAATAACCATACAGCCAAATCTCATGATTCTCTATAACTCCATTCTCACATTGTTAATTGCTATAAAATCACTTCAAAAATCCCCAAAAATTCCTATATTATTTTGAGCTAACTACACTAAACTTAATTATCTAACTAAACATTTAAGCAAATAGAGCTCAAAACCAAGGGGAGGGAGTACCGATTTGCAAAGAGAGAATGGAGTAACCACAGATGATTTGAAAAATGCTAATCGGACCTTAGGAGACCAGGGGACGACCGACAGTGAGGAAGAGAGGAGTTGGAGGATGACTGAGGCTGTGGGCGAAGGAGATCGAAGAAGGATTTGGTGGCTAGCAGTGTGAAGTGAGTTTTATAAGAGAGAGGAAGGGGGAGAGAGGTATAGTGAGTCGGCGGATGGCGAGGCCGACGACGAGGAAGCGCCGGAGATTGGCGACGGCAGCTGCGCGAGGAAGGAGTAAGATGTGGGGTTTCAAAGAGATTTAGGATGATGTGTGGGGCAGGAAGTGGGAGCTTGATGAAGGGAGTGGCTGGCCGGCGGAGTGGAAGGGTGACCGATATGGTGGGTTTTGAAGTGAGAGTGAGGTGAGATGATGGAGAGATGAGGAAGACAGAGAGATGATGATGGGTGGGGGTGGGCTAAGCTAGGGTTTGATTGTTGTTTAGAGAGAGGGGATGAGTAAGTGAGATTTTAAGGGTAATTAAGTCTTTTCACCAAATGTGTTAATTTGTTTTAGGTTCAAATGACCCAACTTGTCATTTCCACAATTTACCCACCTCAATTGTCATTTTTCCAATTGGGCAGACTTTATCTGTCATTTTCCCATAATAATGATCATTTTAGTGTTAAAATATGTATTAACTACTCCCTCCAGTTTATAATATAAGAGATAAAAATGTGAATGACTTTAGTCAAAAATAAAGAGATCATCTTACATTCTCTACTCATTTAATTCATTTTTTCTTACTTTGCCCATAAGTCTCTTTATATTTATTAATGTTATATATTTATCTCTTTTAAAAGTATTATGATAAATGTAGGCAATATTAGAAAAAACATTAATTTTGATATCCAACTAACTTTCACATGTTTTCTTAATAAAGTATGTTTTGATGGCTGCACTATTATATTACGAATCATAGGAAGTAGATTTTAACGAGTGTCATTAATCTAATTGAGTTAAGTAAATAGATTTTATATTGCAATTGGAGTAAATAGTACCGAAAGAGTTCATAGATATTGTCTTGGTGGTATGTATTTTTTTATACTCCCTCCAGTCCCTAATGTAAGAGCCCAAAATTTGAATGGTTTTCGTCCCTAATGTAAGAGCTCACCCCATATTCTCTCCTCATTTAAAGCATTTTTTCCTACTTTACCCCTAACTCTCTTTCATATTTATTAATGCTTATGTATTTCTCTCTCTTAAAAGTACCATAATAAATATGGGCAATTTTGGAAAAGAAGCATTAACTCCAAACACCCAACTAACATTCACAAGTTTTCTTAAGAAGCGTTTTTTTACGGCTAGCTATTACATTAGGGACCGGAGGGAGTACAGATAAGAAGAGATAGGGACGCAAAAAATTGACATGATCGGAGGACTAGTTTGGTTTTGAATTTTTCAACATTTTTTTGTCAGCAAATTTTTTCTCAACAATTTGAATAAATGAACTATGGAATAGCGGGCTGAGTCTATGTTTTAAAATTAAATGTACGTATACGGTTAAAAATAATAATAAATGTACGTAACTTTCAAGTTTCCAAGATGCCGCGGTACTACTAGAAAATAGGCCTTTCACGACCATAATTAACGACTAAAAAGCCAATGTTGGTCGTTGATAAAAAACGCGGTGGCATAACATGTAAATAACTGTCCAGGCGGAGATCTTTCACGACCACATTTGTATATGTGGTCGTGGAAGGGTCCCCTTCCACGTCCACACATATAAAGGTGTGGACGTGGAAGGGGACCCTTCCATGACCACATATACCCAAGTGTGGTCGTGAAAGGTGGGCAATTTTTTTCCCACTGGCGCCAAAGCCCTTTTTTATTTCCCTCCAACAATTTGGCACTCACTACCACTTTGGCACTCACTCTCTGCGCCTCCCTTTCTCTCTTCTTCTCTCACACTTTGGCACTCACTTATCTCCGCCGCCTCTCTCCTCCCTCTCTCCAACCACCGCCGCCTCTCTCCTCCCTCTCTCCAACCACCGCCTCGCCCTCGCCGCCGCCCTCGCCTCTCGCCCTCTCTCAGGTAATATCCACTCCTCCCTCCCTCTCGCCTCCCTCCCTCGCCTCGCCCTCGCCTCCCTCCCTCCCTCGCCTCGCCCTCGCCTCCCTCCCTCCCTCCCTCGCCTCGCCCTCCCTCGCCTCGCCTCGCCTCGCCCTCGCCTCCCTCCCTCCCTCGCCTCGCCCTCGCCTCGCCCTCGCCTCGCCTCTCTCGCTTTTTTCTGCTGAGAGTTTTACTCCCCTCCTCCCCCTCCCCCTCCTCCTCCCTCCTCTTCAAGATAATACTCTCTGATTTTTTTTTACTTTTCGCAGGGCATTTTGGGGACAAATTAATTGGGTTTCTTTAAGTTTTTTCGCTACATCTTCAACATCAACTTCTGTTGCTGTTTCAGCGTCAACATCCTCCCAAGTAAGGTGAGTTTTTTTTTTATTTTTTTTTTATTTTTCTCTCATTGTATTTTCTTTGTTTTTTTATTTTTTGTATTTGCTTTTTAATATAGTTTGTGCCCACTGTAAGACATTTTAAGCATTGAAATATTGTTTGACTGATTTTATAAGCTCAATGGAATTACTGATTTTATTTGGTTTTGGTAATAGATTGTTAATTGTTATTTTGATTATTGTGATTATATTTGGTTCATTTGCTGGCTTAAATATTGCTTCTATTGTTGAATATCAAATTCTAGCTTTTGGTTTGTGCATTTGTGGTAAATTCTGATTTGCACTTAATTTGGTACACTGTTTGGTTGACTATTCTGGACATTTTAAGAGTGTTTTGGGCTGCTCTATTTAGCAATAATTGCTGGAAAAAGCTTGTTTTCTTTGCTGGAAGGGGTAGTAAAAATTGCATGCAAATAGGCTCTAGTTTCTTGGAGAGGTTGTTATTGGTTGTTGATTAGGACTGTGTAGAGAGAGTGGAGTTGTTACAGGCACATCTATACATCTTGAATAACATGAAAGAAGTGCAACCTTATTTGGCTGAGCATAAAAGGCTTTTGAAAGAGAATAACCCAAAGAAGAGTGATATGCAGATTTCAAATGAACATAACAAGTCATTTATTGGTTGGTTCGAGGAGTATGCGCGAAAACAAAAGGATGTGTCTGACACAGTAAGTTTGCTAGCTGTGAAGCCTCAGTTTATTGTTTTTTCATGGGGTGGTTATGAAATAAATGGGTATTCTTTCTCTACTAAGGTCATTGATGGCAAGCGCACCACACAAAACAGCGGGGTGATGGTTGAAGCTGAGGCAACCCATTTTTCTAGCTCTAGAGACAAAAACCCAAAATTGGCTACAACTACATATTATGGGGTTATTGAAGAAATTTGGGAAATCATCTACGCACCGCATTTTAAGGTTCCCATATTTAAATGTAAGTGGGTACATAGTAATGCGGTTGTGATTGAGCGCCAAAGTGGCATGATATCTATTGATCTTAATAGGGTCGGCTACAAGGATGAACCATTTATTCTAGCAAGTCATGCGAAACAAGTGTTTTATGTATCAGACCCTACAAATGTTAAGCTTTCCATTACCTTGCAAAATAGAAATCAAATGGATTGTGCTCTCACAGTAAATGATGGTGATGATGATGAGATACAATTATTAGGCAAAACAACAAGAAGTTTGTTAGATGATGATGATGATGATGACTTCTGTGCGGTCAGAAATGATCATACTGAGGGTATATGGGACATATGGGACGACAACACATAATGTTAGAAAATGTATTGATTATTGTTATTGTTTTTCATTTAATAATCTATCTAATATTATTAATTGTTCTGTGCTAATGTATGTAATTGTTCCTCTTTCACAGGTTATAATGGCAGAAAATGACTCCGATCGCGAGCAAGAGTATCATGAGGAGGCCCAACCACCCCCTGTGAAGAAGAAGCAAAGAGGGCCTACAAAACTTTCGAAAGTGATTGCTCTGACAGCTGAGCATAAGAAGAAAAATCACTTGGAACTAGATGCAAAAAATAGGCCTAAAGGGTCAACTGCAAAGCCATTTTCAAGTTATCTTGGAACAGTGGCGAGAAACAGAGTTGACATCACAATAAATGAGTGGAAACACGTTAATGACGATGTTAAGCAACAATGTTGGTTGGATGTATATGTATGTACATTCGTATTTTAACTCCATATTTGTGAGATATTGTGGTGACTAATCACTAATCATATTTGTTTGTTCATTGCAGCAATATTGGGATGTGCCGGATACCAAAGATTTCAAAGAGTTCGTTTGGCAAAAAATTGCAAAAAGGTTTAGTGAATTCAAATATAACCTTGCCAAGGACTACATATTTGGGGGGTCTAAAATGGGTGAGGATCCATGTTTAGCATATCCCAATATTGAACCAGAGAAATGGAATGAGTTTGTTAAATATCGGACGTCTGAAGCATTTAAGGTATATCTACTATACATGTATAGTTCATAACTTGGTTTTAATCTGTGTACCTGCATTATTAATATTTTATTATTGTGGTACATAGGAGATAAGCAAAAAACAAGCAGAGATTCGGGCTAAAAATGAGTATAATCATACCATGTCCCGTGGGGGGTATGATTGGATGACTGATTATGTGGAAGCCGAGCGGCAAAAAAAGTGGGAGGAGCAGCGGAAATCTATGGAAGCTGAGTCATCTTCCACTGTTTTAGAACCTTTACCTGACCTCCAACGCCATGAAACATGGGCAGCGGCCCGAAGGAAGAGACCAACTGGAAAATATACCAGTGACAAGGCTGAAGCGGTGGCAAACCGAATTGTAAGTGCTATATAAATTGTATTTAAACACTTACGTAGGATATTATTGTATATTAATCAATGTTTGTTCACTTTTGTAACAGAATGAACTAGAGGAGCAATCTTCTCAGGGGTCTTGGACACCGCAGGACCCCAGAATGGACATCCTAGCAACTTCGCTAGGGAGATTAGACAACCCTAGCCGAGTTGTAGGAGTTTCTGGGAGAGTTGGGGCAAAGGAATTTTTTGGGCCCAAAAAACGAGTGGTGTCTCGACCTAAAATGTCCACTGAGGAGCTTGATGCAATGGTGAATGCACGGGTGGACGAACGGATGGAAGAACGGGAGAGCCAATGGCAAATGAGGTTTGAATATCTTGCATCACAGTTAGAGGCTCTTCAAGCTTCCCAAAGAACAACTTCAACAATGAATGAGCCAAGTGCACCTGATCCTCTTGATGACTACCACGAGGAGTGCTACTTGCATCTTGACGAGCCTTACCTACACCCTGTTGCTAAGGCTCTCAAGTACCCATATCACACCACCATTCATAACAGGTCTATCCGGGATGATCAAGTAAAAGTGACAGTCATTTCCGTGATAAAGGGCCAAGAAATGACATGTGTTCCATTTCGTACTAAAGAGGTCACAACTTTAGGGCAAGCAATGAAGGGCTTTATTGTTTGGCCTAAAAGGCTTGTGTTCGATACTGCTCAAGAAGCTCAAGAAGCTCAACCACCAATTCTTCTCCCACAGGTACTCAAATTGTCTATGAATTGACCTTTATTAACAATGTTGTTGATATATGTGTGTACTGATGATGTGTTTCTTATTTTCAGAATTTTAACGGTGAGAAGTACCCATATCTGAATCTGCTGTGGACGATGCAACCTGGATTTGAGCGTAATCTTTCAATACCTGCTGGAGTCGTCAATCCACTAGTAGAGGAGAAGATTTGGTTGCAAGGTTCTCGAGACGTTAAGGAGTTCTTGATGATGGAGGAGCTTGAGCAAAGCTGGCTTGATTTGGCCGTCTGGTAAGTGTGTCATATTTTTACCAATATAGTTGAATATTGTAATGAGGCTTTAAGTTCTAATCCATTTCGCCATGTCTAATAGGTACTGTCACAGTTTATGTCAAAGAACCCCAAAGGAGAAGTTTTGCCGGTTTCTATGCCCTTCTAGACTGGCTTATAATGAAAACGCCTTGAAATTACTTAAAAAGAGTAAGAAGGATCATTTTTGGGAGATGCAATGTTACGTGGAGCTGCAGATGGGCCTTGATTGCGGCACTCTTTATTTCGCCCCCGTTTTGAATTGGTAATGAGTTATCTTTTACACAATATTAAATGTTATGTCTTAGGTTAATTAACATTTATTTTCACTTATATCTTTCAGTGGACATTGGACTCTGGCTATACTTTGCCCGAAAGAGTTCAGGATTTTTTGGTTTGACTCTTTAGAGGGATTTATTAGCAACGATCACAGAAAAGTCTTCCACAAGTAAGTTTCTCTTTTTTTTTTACTTTTATGGTTGATAATAATATATCTTTATACTATATATAACATTATTGTTATGATTTTGTCTCTTTTGAAGAGGAATATTAAAATGGCATGATGCTCAAGATACTGATTATTACACAGCTAGTCAGACTTCGATTAATGTTATAAACGTAAAGGTAAAAGCAATTTTTATATTCATTTTCATTTATATTGCTTTTAGTCATATCCGAACTACCATGATAATTGCTGATATTATCTGTGATTTATCAGTGTCCAAGACAGCGGGGCGCTGTAGAGTGCGGATACTATGTCTGCAAATACATGCTGGATATTGTATATCAAGATCAAATTAAGCAAGGGAGGAAATTCCAAAAGGTATGCACACTTCTAACATATATCTCCAAGAAAATAGTGATTTCTAATTGTAAGTGGTACTTTCCTTGTCTTTTTTAATATTGTTTAATTATGTTGCAGCTTTTGGAAGGACTTTATGGACTTAGTACTGACTCGTTTAAACAAGATGAAGATATTGACTTTGTACGAAACGCACTTGCAGAATTTTTAATCACTATGTGAGGCAGAAATTGTATAGGCTTAGATTGTTGTAGCTAAATTTTGAACTTATATTACTAGTAAGGCAAAGATATAAAACTTAGATTATGCCTTTTGTATTTTGTTGTCTAAGTAATAAGGTAATATTTATGGGATACGTTTTTGCAATTGCTCTGGTATTCTGTATTGTGCTGTAGTATGGTATTGACAGTGGTTTGTAAATGATCTGCAAGAATGCAGATGACTATAAAATGCATTTACAAAAAGTAAAAAAAAAAAAAAACCCCCTTTCACGTCCACACATAAGGGAGTGTGGACGTGATACCCTATCACGTCCACACTTAGGAAGTGTGGACGTGATAGGGGGGACCTATCACGTCCACACCTTATAAGGTGTGGACGTGATAGGTCCCCCCTATCACGTCCACACTTCCTAAGTGTGGACGTGATAGGGTATCACGTCCACCTACCACGTCCACACTTGATAGGTGTGGACGTGGTAGCCTCTTAGTAAGAGGCTACCACGTCCACACTTATCAAGTGTGGACGTGGTAGCCTCTTAGGAGGCACCAAATTTGGTGCCTCCTAAGAGGCTACCACGTCCATTTTTATCCAACTGTGGACGTGATAGGTCCTATCTATCACGACCACAAACATGTGGTCGTGAAAAACACACTTTTTTACGACGCGGGATTCCACGACCACCTATTTGTGGTCGTGAAAAGCCCAAAATTGTGGTCGTGAAAGACCTTATTTCCAGTAGTATGCCCACAACTTCCTGTTTTGTTAGGTTGAAAATCAGAAACTACGAAAGGGACATCATTTGTGGAGCTTTGAGCTTTCAAAACCCAATAAGTTTAGTCTAGCAACATAGAGTTTAGTGACGAGGAAGTTGAACAATGAGTGATGGGTTATGCCACCACGTCATAAGTTCGATTCATGGGAAGGACCTTTTGTGATTTGAATGTCTCCATTGAGGCTCTAGGTAGGCGATTTGTGGTTTGAATGTCTCCATTGAGGCTCTAGGTAGGCAATCTCGGCTGGTGGTGAAGCGAGTGTCTCTGGGGAAAGGTGTCAAAGTGCTTCCTGCCCCAGAGGAAGCGGAGGCGTATGTACTCTCCCACATGGACTATGGTCCCGTGGAGCTGCTAGTACCTTGCCCTGACATGGAATAGGTTAAGCCAACACCCTACTCTAAACTTTTTCTATAACCAAAACAAAAAACCAAATAAGTTTAAGATATCATTCCAAATTGATTGCTTATGTTTGAGTAGTTGGTCTATCGGTGTGAGACACCGCTACATCTCTTGAGTCTTTAGTTTTTTTTTTTATGTTAATCTTACCATCTTGGGATCTTAAGTTAAAGTCATAGAAGAGAAACTTATATAGGAAGCCATAAACGTCAAAATTAGAGTAATCAACTAGTCAAAAAGCATACCTTATTTGCAAATAATATATAACAAAAATTTGAAAAATCAATTATTCTGTGCTAGTTTAACTATTGCATGTTGTTAATTTGATTGAATTTTTTTTCCATAGTCTAGATTTAAGGGAGGGCCACATTGATAAAAACAAAAAAGGGGGCAGGTCATTCTACTTTTCTATATACTTAAAATTTAGATTGATAAATCGTTATAAAAATATACCAATCAAAACAAAAATTCAATTAAATAAGAATCAACAATAAAATTAATATTGAATGTGCAACATTCAATGATGGTTCTTGCGTGAAGGATATATGCTGGCTCTTTCTAATACTGCATTGCATTACCAATTCATCAATTCAATGGATCACGTTTAGTCCAACCCGACAAGGCTCATTCTGGATCGGATTAGACCAAATGCAATTGGATCCCATCTAATATTCCTAAAACAAATTAAACATGGGGGTTAAAGTGTCTCTAATTAGAAAGGTAAACGATAACGACACATGATGCTATGAAATTGAATTGAACCCATAACCAACAGGGACGAATAATTTCAATACGTTTGTTAGGCAGCTCTATTTGGAGAATTGGAGCAAACTAAGCACCCCATATATCAAAGTAGTGACACTAACAGGTGGCGGAATTATAGGGAGAGCAGAGGAGAAAGAGAAAGACAATGAAAATTAAAACAAGTTAGAAAAGTAAACGACGTACGGGCTGAAATAACGCGTACTCCCTCCGATCCTATTTATAAGTTATCAACCGCCCATATTAACCAAAGAATGACGGTTAGTGGTGGTTACATCATTAAATTGGTCTTATTTTATTTTTCATTTTCATCTTTGTCATTCCCCACAACTATTAAATGAGTCATAATGAGGCAAGCAAAAGTAAATGTAGGGATATCTTTTTCAATGACATGAGCATATTTGGAAAATTTTAATTAATGAGTTAGTTAGTAGTAGTTGGCGACTTATATTAAGGACCAAAAGTTAGTGGCGGTTGACGACTTATAAATAGGATCGGAGGGTGTCTCTTTGTGATGGCCCGTCATAACATAGCAAACCCCCAATTGTACTAATAATTAAATACATTGCCTTCCATTGCTTCCCACGTTGCTTCCTTCACGCACCCTCTGTTACCTTTTATATTGGTACGAAACTACGAATCACCTTTTTTATTATATACATGTTACTATTAAATAAAATAAAATAAATCCATACAATTGACTTGAGTAGTCAATGTTTTTATTTTTTCCCTCTCCCCTCTCTCTATGGTTGCATCTTTCTCTTTAATTGTATAAATCTTTTGCGAATAATTCTTATTCTTACTCTTTTTTGTTAAATATAAGATTTTTTTTTAATTTGATTAAATTAAAGGATATTAATTAAGTTAATTTTTAACATATGATATTACTAATTTATCATAAACTATAACTTTATCCCTTCTCTTGCTCCTTCCCTCTCTTGGAGAATTGAGAGAGTGAGAAGTGAGGTGACTAAGGAGTATAAGAGTGATTTGCATAAAAGTTGAGATAAAATTGAAATAATCTTATATTTAAGAACTTACCTGTAATGGGAGTATTTCCTTAATCATTAACTGTGTAATCAATTTGCGATTTAGCTTGCAGGCTGCAGCTTAACCTTATCAGTTATCAGTACTTAAAAGAAATTAAACAAAAAGGATAAATCCAAAAAAATATTAAAGTAGACACAAATATCTTATCACTATTTTTGCCAACAATAGATCTATCCTCTCACTCCCCCATTTCATATATATTCACATGAAAATATTCCCCAAGTCGGCAAAAGAAAACACAAAGAACAGACATCCAAAGGAAGGTGAAAACAAAGACAGCGACATGAAAGTAATTTAAAACAACTCTGTAATTTTAGCTGGTCATCCCCACCACAGCCAATAATCCAAAATTACGTAAATATCCAAAACAAGAACAATAATAACAATAATAGCAATAATAATAATAGCCACCGAAAGAAACACAACAATTCTGGAAAAATCCCGTGCCCATTCGTTGGCAGTTAACAAAAACAAAAAAAAATAATAAAATCTAGCAGAACCTCGTGGAACTCCCGTGGGTCCCATTGAGCGTCACCGGCGGAATCTCAAAGTGCCAAAGCCTCCCAACCGCATCCTTCCTATACTTCCTACAAAGAAACTCCTCCGCATACGTCTTCTCCACCTTCCTATCCACATCGTGCAAAAACACATGCGTCACACCAGATCCCTTCCTCCCCCTCGCCATCACCGCCGCCGAAAATATTGCCGCCATCCTCCCCGGCGCCTCCGCGTAATACCCTTTAGGCGCATCGATCATAATCAGATCCCACTCCTTCTCATAAACCACGTCCGGCAAGTTATGAAGCGCAAGCTTACACTTCTCATTCCCACGTAAATAAGCTTTCTCCGGCAAACACTTAGGCTCCGTTTTATACCAAGAAAGAAGCCGATCCGCTTCCTTTAGCTGCGTGCGGTAGTAAACTGTGTGTGCATGAAGATAAGGCGCGTCCTTGAGGACTGTTTGGACCCACTTTGGGTCTTCTTCGAGAAACACTGTGGTTCCTCCAGGGTTTATGGATTCCCACATTTGAGAGTCGTGGCCGAGGCCGAAGACGAGGAAGTTGGCGGGGCGGTTTAGGGAACGGAGGACGTTGAAGGAGACTCGGATTTCAGAGAGGGATTGTTGGGGGACTATGCGGGTGGTGGCGTAGTGGAGGATTGCTTTGAGCTGGTTTGGCGTCGCCGGAGGGAAGTCCGACGTGGCGGCGCCGCCGGATCGGGCGGCGGTGAGGGAGCATAGTAAGGAGCTGTTGGAGGTGCGGGCGATGCTGGATATGTATAAGGCGCCGCCGAGTAATCCGATGAGGGCTAGAACTAAGAACCATGGTTTTTCTGGGAGGGGTAATCTGGTTTGGTTCATTTTTTGTTGTCCCGAGGATTGGGTCAACTGTCAGAAGATGAATGAGGACTTTGTTAGTTTTAGTAAATAGGTGTGATTAGTGATGGATTGATTAGTGGGAGGGATTAAGGAGATACTTGTTTGGGAGAGTTGAGAGGGTGATTTTGAAGAAGTACAAGTAATCTTAAAATTGATCCTAATTTTAGGGTATGGGGGAGAGAGATGAGGAGGGTGGTATGTGGGACCATGTTATCAAATATAAAATACTACCTTCGGTCCTAAATATAAACCCAGACAATTTTTTTTTGGAGAGATTAAGGTTGCGAAATATGTTATTAAATAATGACATATTTAATATATTTTTAGATAATCCATTAGTTTATAGGTATAATAGACTAGTTTAAAGGAAAAAATTAGGTAAATCAATTTATAATTAACTTATTTTTTGCTTTTTTTAGGATTTTCCAAAAAAGTTATCTATGTCCTATATTTAGAACCAGAGGGAGTAATAAATATGGGATGCAGAGTTTTAAATTTATTATTATTCGAATTACTCCCTCCGATCCCGAATATAGGAGCCAAAAATTGAATAGTTTTGGTTCAAAATATAGCTCATCTCAAGTTCTCTTCTCATTTAATGTGTTTTTTCCTACTTTGCTACTAATTCTCTTTCATATTTATTAATGCTTATGTATTTCTTTCTCTTAAAAGTATCATAATAAATATGAGCAATACTTGAAAAAAAAACATTAATTTTAGACACCCAACTAACATTCACATGTTTCCTTAAGAAACGTTTATTTGGTGACAGACTCTTATATTAGGAACCGAAGGGACATAGATAAATGATAGTGTCTATACTTAGTAAACTTAGTAAATGACAAGTATTTGCTCTAATACTTTGCATGCTACTTTTTTTTATCATAATGTATGCTACTTGAATTATAGAATTTATATAAAAATGATTCCTTTCTTGTTCAATTTTATAAAAGGACTAAATTAAAAGCTATAGTGTAAACATATATACATATACATACATATTTTATATTTGTCAAATTCATAAGTTCGATTAAATTTGTGACTTATGGCACACAATAATTAAATTTGTGACAAGATTGAACATTAAAGTAGAGTCTCAAGGATTGAGATGAAGGGGTAAAATAATAATTTAACTTTAAACATAAATAACGTTAAATCTATTGAAATTTTACTTTAATTTAAAGATTTGGATAGAAGTTAACTTGATAATGCTTCAAAAACTTGTAATTAATTCATAGAAGTTAACCTGATAATGCTCCTAAAACTTGTAATTAATTCACAGGTTAAATATTATTTTGGCCCATAAACTATTTTCAATGGCTCAATTTGGCTTACAAACAATAAAATGACTATTTTAAAAATAAAATATTATTTTTCAAATAAAATAATATTTTACTTTAAAAATAAAATATTATACACTCATCCGGTCATCCCATGGACCCACCCCACCACCACTCCCTCTCTCCTCCCTCCTTCCATCCCCACCCGCGGCCACATTAATTCCACATTGATTCCAGAGTCAACTACTGTTCCCATCTCTCCATTCTTCATCTCATCATGCAGAATAACTTTTCCACATATGAAGAAGGAAGACTTCTTGAACTGCAAAACGGAGATGGAGAATCATTTGGACTTTTCAAGTGTAATCTTATTGTCACGGGTAGCTTGATATTTTCCATTAGTCTATAGGCAAAAATGACCATTTTATTTTGTTTGTTTGTCTGAATGAGTCATTTTATTGTTTATACATTAAGTTGAGTCATTGGAAATAATTTATAGGCTAAAATAATATTTAATTCACGCAAGAAAAAAAAAAGAATTGGGATAATTTATTGTGATTTGCTTGTTTTACTATTGAAGCTTTCACAAGTTCCTTTGTCGGTACAGACGCGAGACGCCTATCTCATCGTGACATGTGATGATGTGACAGCCCAATTATTCATTTTATTTATTTATTCATTAATATCAAAATAATTTACCACAAGGTTTAAATAAATATAGGTCGAAGGCCCAAAAATGATACATAAGTATTCTATGGTACAAAAATGATACTCAACTATTGGGCATGGATCAAAAATGATATTTCACTAAAATGACAATAAGTTAAGACATGAAAAATTCAAAATGCCCTTATAAATTTTTATTATTTTAAAATTATTTCACTAACTTATAAGGGTATTTTGGATTTTTCATGTCTAATCTTATTGTCATATTAGTGAAAATATCATTTTTGATCCATGCCCAATACTTGGGTATCAGTTTTGTACCTTGCAACAGTTATGTACTATTTATATTCCTTGACTAATAGTTATGTATCATTTTTGGGTTTTTGCCCATAAATATATGTACAAAAATGTCCAGCAAACTTCCCAGCAATTTTGATTGAGAAGTTTTTTTAAACTATATTATCATAATATTAAAAGGAGAATTTTTATCTTTACATTTTAAATTATGATAGTCAATTTCATTATTTCAACCCTCAAAATTAAATTTAAAATGGGATAGGGTAATTTTGCTATGTTTAAATACTTGGGTGAAGGCCCAAAAATGATACATAATTATTGGCCAAGGAACAAAAGTAATACATAACTATTCTGAGGTACATCAATGATACCTAACTTTTACTTGAGATCAAAAATGATATTTTCACTAATATGACAATAAAATTGGACATGAAAAGTCCAAAATGCCCTAATAAATAAAATAAAGGGTGAAGGCCCAAAAATGATACATAACTATTGGTCAAGGAACAAAAGTAATACATAGCTATTCTGAGGTACATGAAAAGTCCAAAATGTCCTAATAAATAAAATAAAATAAAACATAGGGTTAAACCAACTTTTGGTCCTATAGTTTCCCTCATTTTGGGTTTTGGTCCCTATAGTTTTAAAGCTAAGGTTTTAATCCCTATAATTTCCTCCATTTAATAGAGTTAGTCCCTATAATTTTAAAAGGACCAACATATGACATTAACAGAGTTAAATATGATTACGTGACACTAATTCTGTTAGTTTTTGTCATGTGGCTTATGACTGGAGAGTATGAGTTGGAAATAATTATTTAAGGTGGATAAATGATTTTATTTATTAAGGAATATATTAAGAAAATAGAAGTCATCTCTATCACAAACCAAACTGGACGGAGAGGAGGAATTAGGGGAAGACAAAGAAGACATAGCCGAAGTAGTGGCCTTCTCGCTGGGGTGGGCGAAGGGGAATCTGAAAGTAATGGATGCACAAGGGGGGGTGAATTGTGCTTAAAAAATAAATGCTCAAATAAAACAACACAAGATTTATACTGGTTCGGTCTACCTGACCTACGTCCAGTCCTCAACCACCCAGGCCGAATTCCACTATATCTCAGGTTTTAAATCGGGTTCACCTACGTCCGTCAGAACCCTGTTCTTCCTTTCGACCACTCCATTTTGCTGAGGAGTTCTAGGAGTTGAGAAGTTATGTTCAATGCCGGTTAGCTCACATAGCTCAGAGAAGCTATGGTTCTCAAACTCTCCTCCATGGTCTGTCCTTATGGCTGTGATTTTGAGCTCTCTCTCATTCTGCACTTTCTTAGCCAGGACAACAAAAGCATCAAAAGCATCTTGCTTAGAGGCAAGAAACATAGTCCAAGTGAACCTTGAATAGTCATCCACCACTACTAGAGCATATAGGTTTCCACCCAAGCTCTTTACTCTCGCTGGCCCAACCAAATCCATGTGGATTAGTTCCAAGGGCCTGCTGGTGGAGACTCTCTTCTTGGTTTTAAACGAGGACTTTGTTTGCTTTCCTCGTTGGCAGGATTCACAAATAAAATCATGCTTAACTTTAAAAGAAGGAATACCTATAGCTAGCTCATTTTTAATTAGCATATCAAGTTGAGTAAAATTAACATGAGCTAACCTCTTATGCCAAAGCCAACTATTCTCGTCACTAGATATTAAACATTTTTCTTCTAGCTGTTGACATAAGTCCAGGGTATATAGGTTTCCGTTTCTATTTGCCTTAAGTTTGCATTTTAAATTGGCCTTGTCTAAATTCAGATCCTGCTTATCAACTATTAAGCACTCGTTTGAATCAAAGATTACCCAATTTCCTTTGTCAGTGCTCTGGCTTACGCTCAGCAGGTTGTGAAAAAGACCGTCCACTAGATAGACATCTTTGACTGGTCTGACTTCTCCAACTCCAGTGATCTTACCACTTTGATTTCCTCCAAAGGTCACTGTGGCTCCATCTTTGATCACCAGAGATTTGAACTTGTCTCTGTCTCCAGTCATATGTCTCGAGCATCCGCTATCGATGTACCATTTTCTGTTCTTGGATGCCTTGAGACATACCTGAAATAATCAAACAACCTTAGGTACCCAACCTCTCTTGGGTCCTCTGTCATTAGTTTTTAGTGCCCTTGGTCTAGTATTGGCCTTAACCTTGGGCTTATGATCATTTGGAGCCTCTGGCCTAGTGCTGGCTCTAGGCTCTTGGGTTTTCCCTATGGAATGGTTCCAGGCTCGGGATCCTTGTCCTCTCTTGGTTTCCTTTGCAGGTGGAGGATCCTTTGTAGCCTTGGTTCCTTTAGGGACCCATTTGTAAGAGCTACTAGCTCCATGCTTCTTGGCATTACAGGTGGACGTGGAGTGTCCTTTCCTGTTGCAGTAGTTACAGAAGCTGAAGGGTGAGGAGCTATGACTAGTGGCTTTATGGAAGAACTTTAAGTAGGGCTTTACTTTAGGTTCTACCCACTTTTTCCCTCTAGGAGTATATCCTAAGTCAGTCCTATCCCTATATGCCCTTTGATTCATTAAGATTATATTTAACATTTCTGAACCATTTGTAAACTTCTGCAGGGCATTTTGCAGCTTGTCTTTCTCAGCTGAGATTTTGCTGCAATTAGGGCAGCTCTCAAGTGTTGGGGCGTTGGGTTCTACTTGGGGAGAACCCTGGCCATCCACTACCGGAAGCTTTCTAGCTTCCGCTAGCTCTTCACTTAGTGAGTCCACCTTGGACTCAAGTGATTCCTTTTTAGTTTTCAACACTTTATAGGCTTTACATAGTCTAGAGAATTCTTCGTGAACCTCATTGTAAGCCTCTTGTAGTTCAGAAAGAGTTACCTCATGATCTTCGTTAGTGAGGTCAAGATCTGAAGATGCTTCCTCATCATCTTCTCTAGCTACCAGGCAGAGGTTGGCAACTTCTTCTTCATCACTTGCTTCGTCATCTGAGCTATTCACCCAAATGGAGGAGACGAAGGCCTTTCTTTTGTCTTTGCCTTTTGACCTCTGCAGGCTGGGACACTCAGCCTTGAAGTGACCTGGCTTCTTACATTCAAAGCACACAGGGACCTTTTCCTTCTTGTATCCCTTCTTCTGGCTGAAGTCACCTCTCTGATAGCCTCCTTTCTTTCTGAAAAACTTTCTGAATTTCCTCACCATCATAGCCATCTCCTCATCGTCATCATTGATCTCCTTGCTGGGAGCGACAAGAGCAAGGTTCTTGTTCTTGGATGAGACTTGAGGGGCTCTCATAGCCAGCAAGGTAGGTTCGTATTCAGCAAGAGAGCCAAATAGTGCGGTGATGGAGCTGGTTGATTCTCCTTGCACTTCCTGCAAGATAGTTACTTTGGTGATCCAGTCACCCTTCAAGATTTTTAGGATCTTGCTTACTTGTTCTCTTTCAGGAATATCCTTACCCAGCGAGGCCAAATTGTTGATGAGATGGGTGAACCTGAGCTTCAGCTCTCTGATAGGCTCAGTGGGACTTAGCATGGCAAACTTGTGAAATTCTTCCACCAGCATCTCAACACGTCTTGCTTTTACTCCCCTAGTTCCAGAGTGAGCAGCCTCAAGAGCCTCCCACATATCTTTAGCATTTTTGTGGTGGCTGATCCTGTGAAACTCTTTGGGACTGAAAGCACACTGGATGTAGTGCATGGCCCTATGGTTCAGTTGGACTAGAGCATAGTCCTCAGGAGTGTATCTGGCTCTCACCTTAGCAAATCCATCCTCATCTAAGGGAGTTTGATCCCCTCGTTCGATTACATCCCAGAGTCTAATGTCACTTGACTTGATATAAGTCTCCATTCTAAACTTCCAGAATGGATAGTTGTACCCATCGAAGCCTGGGGGCTTGTTGGGTTGAACAGAGACATCTGGTAGAGAGTAGTCTGTATCCATTACTGGATATTTGCTTTCTGGATTCGTTGGAATCAAGTGAGAAAGACCAGCTCTGATACCAAATGAAAGTAATGGATGCACAAGGGGGGGTGAATTGTGCTTCAAAAATAAATGCTCAAATAAAACAACACAAGATTTATACTGGTTCGGTCTACCTGACCTACGTCCAGTCCTCAACCACCCAGGCCGAGTTCCACTATATCTCAGGTTTTAAATCGGGTTCACCTGAAACCTTACAACCGCAAGTTTTGCACGGGATCACTTGTAACCTTACAACTACAAGTTTTACACAGGCTCACTTGTAACCTTTCTAACTAGCTCCCCCTCACACCAAGCAAGGGGTTAACCTTTACACTTAAAGGATTTTTCTGACTAAGTTCTCTCAAAGAACGAATGGTGTTACACACTTAAGTACAATCAATGCTCTTATAACAAGAAGAGACTTAACAACAAAGAGTATAGAATATGTAGATGAAAAGGATCACTCGATGTGTTAAATGCTCTTTACTTTTCTGGGCAGCTTTGAATGCTTGAAGGTGTTCTTAGTTTATCGCTCTAACTTCTCTCAAGAGTATTCAAAGATAATTGATTGCCTCATAAATGAAGTTGAGCTCCCTTATATAGTCTTCAAACATTTTGAACTCTTGGTAGGTGGGCTAGCCGTTTGAATATGGCCGTTTTTCCCATGTTACCGTTTGCCCAATAAATGCTTCATCAATGCATAGCAGGGTTGACTTGCTTTATCTCTGAAAAGTAGTCCTGACATCTCTGCTCTGACATAAGCATTCTGACACTGCATCTCTGAACGTTCTGACATTCTGATTGCTTGCGGAAGCAAAATCACATCCGGAAGCAACCTTACTTAGTGTGCTGCACTTGAACGTTAGTTTAGCAATATAAGCACATAGTCACATGCAGTGGGTGTTCTCTTAGTCTATGATGTATCCGGAAGCACTTCTACATCCGGAAGTAAAACCACTGGATGAAGGATTTTGTTCACTATTACTCACTCTCGCTCAGTGTCCTTCAATCCAACAGTCAGCGCTAGTCACTAAGCTATCGGAAGCACTTTCACTTGACGTGGTAAACTCACTGACGCTTAGGGTTATATCTATTCTATCAGTCTGCGCCAGTCACTAAGCTATCGGAAGCACTTTCACTTGACGTGGCTTATGTTTACTGACGCTTGGGGTTATTCTATTCTATCAGCCTGCGCCAGTCTAAATCTAACAGGAAGCAATTTCACTTCCGGTTGAATCATAGCTTAGTCTTAAGATTTTGTGTACCTAATGCTCATGGACTAAGTTAATTCCTTAGTGAGTTACTCGCTGCCGCTGGGGAATGAAACATTCATTCGCGTGTGCAAGTCCTAGTCTATCCGGAAGTAAATCCTCATCTGGTTGCACTCTTACTTGGGATTCTATGTTTACCTATTGCTTTCTAAGTACTTGGCCCATTCTTTCATATTTTAGTCTTCATCAAAACTTAAGATTCTAACAGAATCTGGTCTAGTCGTGGCTGCGGCTTCACCTTGGGCTTCACCGTTCTCTGCCACCATATGTCGCTGCTGGTTTCTAAGAGAGGAAGAGAAAAGATGATGGGATGAAAGAGAGAGAGAGAGAGAGAGAGAGAGAGAGTAAGAGATGTGGTGAAAAGATCTTTATTAGGAAGAGCAAACTGATCAGAGTGATATCAAAAGCCACCAAGAAGTAACATTTTTTATATTAAAGTTCTCAATTTGAGCACCAAACTTACAGCAGAACCACACCAATTGGTTTAACCCTATGTTTTATTTTATTTTATTTATTAGGGCATTTTGGACTTTTCATGTACCTCAGAATAGTTATGTATTACTTTTGTTCCTTGGCCAATAGTTATGTATCATTTTTGGGCCTTCACCCTTTATTTTATTTATTGGGGCATTTTGGACTTTTCATGTCCAATTTTATTATCATATTAATGAAAATATCATTTTTGATCCCAAGTAAAAGTTAGGTATCGTTGATGTACCTCAGAATAGTTATGTATTACTTTTGTTCCTTGGCCAATAGTTATGTATCATTTTTGGGCCTTCGCCCTAAATACTTTCGTACCAATTTTAAAATTTAACAAGCTTTTAAGACAAAATTGCTCCAAGTAAATAACGAAAATTTCGTGAAAAAATTGTATGTCCCTTAAATAAATTAAACAACACATGACAATTTATTAATATTGTTGATTGGTTCCCAATACATGATGTAAATCACTTAAAATAATTTAGCAAAAATAGGAAAAATTAGTTGGATGAGTTATTAAAAACTTAGTTTTCAATTAAATTTATTCTAAAAATCATTTGTATTTTTTTAAAAAAAAACTAGAAACTAAGAAACTCAGCTACTTTACAATGTAATTAGCTACAAAATTAGTTTAAAATAAGCTGTTGAAAAGTAATTTCCTCATTTAATGACAGAATTTTAATTTAACAAGATTTTGTTGTTGAATTTTGAGACTAATATGTTTTTTAGTTACTCTTCCCTTGTTAAAAAATAGGGCAATGACCATATTTTATACCCAAAGTAACCATCCTGGACCACCCACCACCATATACTAACAGGTGGTACAATATTATACCCAACGTAATCAAAGTGGTCCAAAAATACCCTCAACTGACGGTCTTCAACGTTTGACTGTTAGTTGGATGATATGGCGCCCACGTGTGATATTTTTTCCACGCGGCACCTGTGCGAATGCCATCTGGATGCCCACGTGTTATATTTCCATGATGGCAGAGACAAAAATATGACAAGCGATGTGAAGCTGCTGCTGAGAAGGAACTTGATGTTTCACTCAATTCTCAGCAGCAGCTTCACATCGCTTGTCATATTTTTGTCTCTGCCATCATGGAAATATAACACGTGGGTATCCAGGTGGCATTCGCACAGGTGCCGAGTGGGAAAATATCACACATGGGCGCCATATCATCCAACTAACGGTCAAACGTTGAAGACCGTCGATTGAGGGTATTTTTGGACCAGTTTAGTTACTTTGGGTGTAATATTGTACCACCTGTTAGTGTATGGTGGTGGGTGGTCCAAGGTAACTTAATTTGGGTATAAAATAAGGCCATTGCCCTAAAAAATAAGATTAGGCAAGCATTCTCTTTTTACTTTTTAGTCTTCAATTCTCAAATTCTGTTTAACTCACCCTATTCATTGGGCAACAGGGGCCTGTCTGGATAGATGGAATTGAGATGATGAAAATGAAATTCAAAATCAGTGTAAGGAATAAAGTATGAAAAGTAGAGAGGTAATGATGAGAAGTAAATTTTGTGGGCCCTAGAAAAAGTGAGATATGGTGAGAGAAAACTTGTGGGTCCAAAGATATGTATGTTGTAACATCCAAATTCTTAATGTCCAATATAAGTAGGTAAACAAGAATAAGTGAGTTAGTTATAAGATAAAAACTCTTATAAAAGAAATTAAGTGGAATGACAAAAAAATAAATTAATCTTGTTGAGGGAGGTTAGGAAAATAAATAGGACTTTATAAAATGTTAAATGGACATTCTATATATTTATTTAAGGGCAGAAAAAGTTATGTAATTAAAAGAAAAAGAGGGTAGAAGACAAAAATACCCCTATCTTCATTAACCATCTATATACACACATATACACCTCTTCTCATTACTAAATGAAAAACCCACACATTATACACACACACACACACTCATTATTCTCTACTCCCAACTCACCTATTTCACTCTTCTCCATCCCTCTCTCAGTGTTTTTATTTTCTTCCAACACCCCAGCTGAAAATTTGGGCCAAATTTCATCCGTTTTTGATCAAAATTTACATGCAATTGGTGCTAGAGATTCAGGTGAGAATTTCTCATATTCCCATATAATTTTTCTGCGATTTGGTGAGGATTTGGGGGAGATGAACAATAGAGAATGAGGATTTAAATTTATGGGTTTGTTAGTAAACTAATGATTTCTTAAAGTTTAAATTTGTAGTGTGAAACAATGAGAAATAGTAATTTGAAGAAGAAGAAGAAGTTGAAGAAGGGTTTGGAGAAGAGAAAGAGAATGAAAGGGGGCAGAATGAAATTTTACATTAACCTAACATGTGTCTCTACATTGCCTTTTATATGCACACGTGCTAATGAAGAGAAAAATAAATATCTAAACAACAAAATAATAAACCCAACAAAAATAATTAACCCTTATCTTTATAGTCTGTCACCCCCCCCCCCCCGCGCAAGCTGGAGCATGATTGGACCAAAATTTATACCTATAAGCATGTGCATTTGAGCTTAATTAGTGTGGTTTATTTGTTATATTTGATCATTATTGGTACATTTTCATGCGCATGCTTATGTGTAAATATTTGAAGAATAATAGCCTTATTACTTGCATTTTATGAAACCAAAGGTATTTTGGTCATTTTGACTGTGTGATGTGTTTTTCATGTAGGGGGTCCCAAGTGGGCCCCACACACCCTTGGTGGAGCTTCGGTGAGATAAGTTGGCAAGGAGAAAGGCTAGATGACATTCACATCCGGAAGCACATTCACATCCGGTAGTGAATGCCCTTGAGCTTGCTGAATGAAGACTTACATCCGGATGTGGATGTATATCCGGAAGTGAACTCACATCAGGAAGCAGGCTCACATCCGGAAGTGGATTTGCATCCGGTAGTGAATTTACATCCGCTTGTGGACGCAGAGTTACATCCGGAAGCTAAAGCCCATCTGACAGCAAGCACAAGAGCCAGACTGCACAATGTACGGAAATGTCAGCTACTTTTCAGAGTCTCCTGTGCAGAATAAATTAAAGGCAAAGGGGTGCAGCTTTAAGGCATTGGTGGAGCATCTTTCCAAATGAGGCAAAATTGGCTCCAACTTCAAATTCAAATTTGGAGGCCTCATTAAGGGCAATTTTGGAAGCACAATCACTTGGAGAAAAAGGAGGGACCTTTACAAATGCATGGAGACGAAATCTAGTCCACATTGACCCACCTTTTTACCTAAATTCCGAAAATACCCTTTCCCCTTCACTAAACCAACCCGCGGCCAAACCTCCCTCCATTACCCATCAAAATATCTTTTGACAGCTCATACTTCCCACTTGCTAGCTCATCATCTAACCAACCCACTTACTTAATCCCTAACTAACTTCATTTGACAGAACTCTTCTCTCACTTCACTTTCACTTTCTCTCTCCTCTAACAAACTCTCTCAACTCCATCTTCATCTTCTTCATCACTCCCTTCACTTCGCCGACCCCCACCATGTCCAGAACTTCACACCTACCTTCATCCGCCTTCATCTCCATGTCAGGCTAGATCGCCTAGCCTTCTTCTCCAAGGAAATGTGCTTGTAGAATCAACATTTGGCTTCATATACTTGTAATTTGCTCTTTTAGATTCCAAGCTAGATGTAAGTTTTTGCCTATGTATGTCTAGATTTAGGCTTGTATAGGTTAGATCATCTTGATTTGAGGTGTTCTACTTAATTGTAGCTTGGAATCTCTCTTTTGTGTTAAGGACATGAAAACCGAGGCTTAATTCTTGTAGTTTCATACATGTATGTGTGTGCGATTAGCTCCTCTTGCATTTATGGAATGAATTTGTTTCTTAAGTACTAGATCTAGTGCTTAATGTTGCTATAGGTATGTTCTTGGCTTGAAAGAGCTTAAACCTTAATTAAATTAGTTAAACTCTTGTAGACTTCTTTGATTAAAGAGATCTTGAGAATTTAACTAGTTTATATTAAGAAGAACAAGTATATGAAGTCCGATTAAACGTAAGCACGGAGTACTTGGAGAAGGAGGTACCTTCCATTCCATACTTTCACACTTTCAATTCTGTTAGTTATAGTTTTTACTAGTTTTAATTAGTCTTAGATATAAAGCTTGCACACAACCTGTTTGATAATTTGCTTAACTTGTGATTATTTGACCTAAGCAAGAGATAAAACCGAACTGTGAATTGACCTAGGACTTGCTGCTAACTACTGTAGTTTAATTCTAGTTTTATTTGTTTAGCTCTTTTTATAACGACGAAAAAGAGTTAAATCAGAGCATATATATCAACCATGCCCAGCTTGGACAAAAGAAAATGAAAAGGAGTATGGGAAAGAGGTTTGGTAAAAATATCAGCAAGTTGATCCTGAGAACGCAGCGGAAGCAAATGAATAACACCCTCTTGTACTTTGTCACGAACCAAATGACAATCCAATTCAATATGTTTGGTGCGCTCATGGAAGGTAGGATTAGAAGCAATATGAATCGCAGACTGGTTATCGCAATAGAGTAAAGCAACCCGAGAACGAGGCACATGAAGATCATCTAGCAAATACAAAAGCCATTGGATTTCTCGAGTGGTCATAGCAAGTGCTCGATATTCAGCTTCAGAAGATGAAGAATAAACAACACTTTGTTTCTTAGACCTCCAAGAGATGAGAGAATTATCCAGAAACACACAATAACCAGTAATAGACTTTCGAGAATCAACACAAGCAGCCCAATCACTATCACTAGAACCTTTCACTTGAAAATCAGACTTAGCATTAGATTTAGAAGGGAAGAAAAGTCCCTTAGCTGGAGAAGATTTATGATATCGAAGGACCTGATGAGCAGCCTTTAAATGAACATCAGTAGGATTAGCCATTGATTAGCCTTAAAGTCGCCAAGGCTAAATCAATAACTACCTCAACTATTAGTATACGTAGATAGTGTGAGTTAGGTCTTTTCTCAATTCTAGTTTTATATCTTGCAAGTTCTAAGTTCAAATGCCACGCAAATTAGACAATGGTTTGATATGATGATTTTGATTAGCAAACTACAAATATAGCCTAAAACAACAACAAAACCGAAGGTAAAAGAGATGAAATATCAAGTAAAGAACCTCCCTCTCCAAACTACTCATGTGCTTTTTGATGAATTTGGCCTCATGTGTTTGAAAACTTTGATATATTCTAGTTGAAATCTTAAGATCTCTTTAATCTAAAGCAATCTTGAAGAGTTTAACTAGAATAACCAAATTAAAAGCTCTCTCCAAATTTCGCATATACCTAAACATAATAGGTCTAAATCTAGAACCTATTTAAGTCATTCATTCCATCAAAACATACATATACACATCGCAACATATGTCTAATGAAACTACACAAGATAATGTCTTAGGTTTTCATATGTGAAACCTAGAAAGAGAGATCACAAGCTAAAATGAAGTAGAACACTTAAAGGACAAGCATTCTAGCCTAATGAATCCTAAATCAAGGTAATCACAAGGCACAAGATAAATCTAGCTTATGACCTACAAAATCACTCTTACAAACACATGTTGCCGAAAGGTTTCTAATCTTCAAAGCACACTTTTGCTTGGAGAAGGAGATGAAGGAGCTTAGCCACACATCAATGAGGTGGAAATGAGAAGAAATCTTGAAGTGGAAGCCATGGAGGATGTAGAAATCACGAAATGTAGGTGAGGGAGATGAGAGAAAATGAAGATGGAGAGAGAAAGTGAAGTGAAGGAATGGTCATTTGACTAATGAAGCTAGAAGATATTTATGTGAAGTATTTGAGTGAGTTAATGAGGTGGATTAGTGTCTTGATGAGCTATAAAATAAGTGTCAATTTCGGCCAAGAAGGGATTTTTATGGGTATGTGATTGTGTGAGGCCAAAATGTGGGTGAAGGGAAGTGAAATGAAAGGTATTTTTGGGAATGAAGGTGAAAAGTAGTTGAATGTGGCCTCCATTTGGTCTTTGATGCATTCTCCAAAGCTCCCTCCTTTTTCTCCTTTCCATTGTACTTCTCATTGTGCCCTTAATGAAGCTTCCAATTCAAATTTGAAGTTGGAGCCATTTTTTCCTCTTTTGGAAAGATGCTTCAAAAGTGTTTTTTCCTTCCTTTTACTAAAAATGGTAATATTGCTTTATGTCCACATGTAATGACAACTAGCCTCCTCCTTGCTACCTAAACTCCTCCAAAGGGTGAGTGGGGCCCACGTGGGGCCCCCCTTACAAATAAAATATCACCACATAGTCAAAATGACCAAAATACCCTTGGTTTCTTAAAATGCAAGTAATAAGGCTAATATTCTCCAATTAACACATATGAGCATGCACACAATAAATCTCCAATAATGATCAAATATAACAATTAAATCACACTAATTAATCTCAATTGCACATGCTTAAACATATAAAAAATAGGTCCAATCAATTCCCCCATACTTAGTCTTTGCACTCCGAGCAAAGTTATGCAAAAAGGCTAAGTCAATCATATAGCATAGTGAATCTAAATGTAATAAACATAGAATACAAGTTGAAGTTTTGAACCTTTCCTTTTAGACATCACATAGGCCAAATTTAAGAATATAAAGTGAATGAGAGTTTAGCAAGCAATTAGAATTAAGGAGGAATGCCAATAGAGATTTTTCCTCACCGGATTAAGAGTTTAACTCATTCACTCAAGTTAGGAAAGATGCCTAAATAGGGACTTTGGGATTACTCTTTGGCTCAATCCTCTTCACCTCACCATAGGCTTGTAGTAGCTCTTAGTTCTCCACCCATTATTTTGCATATCACAATCAAATCTAGAGGACTTGGGGTTAGATGGAAAGCTAAATATGAATGGTGAATCATGGAAGATAGTAAATGACCAAACATGCAAACATTTATCTACCACATATACATGCTTATACAATGAACTCAAATCAACATGTTGCATGTCCCTATTTTTTTTCCAAACGCTTTGTGCTTCTCTCATTTTTTTCTTTTCACTCTTATGCCTTTGTCATACTTGAGCACTTTGTGCTCTTTCTTTCGTAGGCCTTCGGCCTTATTCTTTTTTTTTTCTTTTCTTTTGCTTTTTCTTGGCCTTTGGCCATCTCTCTTTTCTTTCTTTTCCTTTTGTGGCTTTCGGCCATCTTTTGAACCTCACCAAGCAACATGCTTTTCAACACATATAACAATACAATACTAATGAGATATACAAATATATACTATAGATGCATGCTCACATATTTGGTCAAGGTGGATTAGAAAGAAAGCGAAGGCCCAATGTAACTTACTGTTACTAATTCCCTAATTAAACTAAGATCTCCATTTTAATTCAATAATCTATTTACTAACTATGATAGAAAAAGGAATATTTATGTCAACAATATCTCTATCATAGTTAGAAAAGAAATTTTCTAATCATTTTATATATTATCCATGATATAAAAGAATTGCTTAATACAATATGAACACTATCATGGATAATTAAAAGCTAACCATGATAGAAAAGATTTGTCTAACATGGTTAATAAACACAACTAATTGATATTAAACAATAAATAAATATATATACATGCGGAAGCGAATGCAGACCTATAAATTTGGCAATATACATATCTAAAGAATCAATACAACCTCCACTACCTAATTCCCTTTCTTGATGCTTGCGCCTGTGCATGAATACCTGCAAAAATGTCAGTAATCGTGGGATGAGACAATTTGTCCCAGTAATCACCGCTTAACTCACTATAACAGTGAGATGTGCGGTAGTGAGGGCGTCTAAAGGGTACCATAGTTTGAAATCAAATATAAATATATATATACACCAAGTCTTCTTCCTCATATGCCACTCAAATCCCTCAGTCATTTTCAAATCAACTAAACTTTATCATCTCTATCTCCAATCCAACCACCCTACTACCACAACTCTCACACTCACCTACAGATGCAATGTGCCATCATGGAGGCATATCCAAGCATCTAATCTTCACTATATGATTTGACATTGTGCCCCTCTCCATAATGAGGGGGCAAATTTTCCTCTCTGGCAATCTCCAGAGAGAGAACCTCAATTTTGTTTCCATTGCAGAATGAGAACGGTTGGGCTCTCCAATGCCAAACAACCGTAAGTCACTTTCTCTCAATAAGTCGACCTATGATCCCCGGTCTAATCAATCCGAAAAGGATCATCAGTACAAATAACTGTCGATTGGCCAATCGACAGTTATCATCGCGCGATGGTACATATATATCAGTGTCATGCAAACTCTCCCAATATCCATATCCATCAATTTCAATCTCATCATCAATATCATGCACTATTATCATTCCCTTCACTATCTCAATCTCAACTATTCAACTTATTCCCTCAACCTAACTATCAACATCTCTCACATAATACCATCTGAACCTCTCACATCATACCAGAACAAACACCAGCCAGGATAATATGTATAATGTTTCAAATTCCTTTTATACGAAAATAATCGTGTTTGAAAGGCACCCGATAGCCTGTTTTGTATAAAAATACCTTTTTAAAGATAATATATATATATAGAGGGTGAGAAAGGATTTTAAAAATCCACACTAACATCACCTTCAATGTTATAGTAAGGTTAAGTGTGATTACCTGTCGCCCTTTAGCACTCTGTTGCTCTTCCTTACCGTTTCCTCGTAGATTTTCTTCAAATACCATCACCATGATATACTCCTATAATAATAGGATACAGAATGACAAATCAATATCATTCCCACATTATAATACTTTAACGTCTCTCTCTCGTATACTATATTACTACCCCACGCCCTTATGAAATTATATTCTCCATTTTAAAGTCTATTTTCAATCTCAATCAAAGTTTACAAACAACTAATCAATGTTATCAAACTATCAATTCACCACATCTAAGCATCACATGCACACACACAAACACACATGACAACAGAGATTCCCAATTATTAGAAGTAATCCTTTTACTTAAGTTCAGATCAAATCACCATAGTTGATAAACAACCAGCTCCATCAGCAATAAAATAAGCATCAACATAAAGTAATCAATATACCAATTTAGAACCAATACATTCAGCCCTCTTATCTTTTCATACTCTCACCTGTTAATTTCATACAGAACAGCAATTTATGAATTTAATCATATAAGAACAACGATTTCACATACAACCATTGAACTCAGCTTCAGTCACATGCATACAGACCCAAACATGTACAAATCAATTGTCACTCTTACTAAATTTTTATCTCAATTCACAACAACCAATATAAGTCAGATTTGGATCAAAATAAGACAACACAAAATGGGAACAATGTGCCCATGCATTACATTCCCAAATCCAGCACAATACAAAATCATATAACCTAAAAGAAAGTATTGACTATTCATGCCAAAGAAAACGAAAATACTCTCCTAATTACATGCACTTACAATCTTGATTAAAACCGCACATTTGATGTTCCTACCGCTAAGAGAACACCACAATTCAATTGATTGCATTAGCATGCCAAAAACAAAAACTTAAACACCTATATGCATTAACACAAGTATCTCTTACTTTCACTAACTCTATTTCCATCATCCTTTAATCGTTTCAATAGTCTCATACATCTTTAAAGTCAAACCGCTTCAAACAGCCCTATTTAATCACAAGGAGACATAATCAAATTCTTAAACACACTTAAACCATATAAAATGGTATATTCCATACTTCTTTTGCAACCATAATTTTCTTCTAAGCCTTTTAACAAATACCTTGAGTGCAACGATATTCAAACAATAGAAATTAACCTCCCTATTATCAACACCCTTGCCCAATAGTTTCCAACCACCATATACAACAGGGACTTCCCTTACAACTCCAAATCTTGAAACAAGTACTACACTTGATATAAAAATATTTGATCATAAACATATCATCACCAATCCATACTTTGAACCCAAATCCTTCGTTCCTTCCTAAATTCATTTGACTATTAAGGAAATCATAGCATAAGATTATAAATGCATTTTTGAACATCTCCAACTTCAAAACCCCTATATTTTTTTTCTTACCACATACATGTCCCAAAACAGTGTGAAAATTAAATTAATCTCTCCCTTCCAACCATTCACTATTTCATCATTCTATACTCATCTTCCAACCTCATCTAACAATTAAGGATCACCATCAAATATATATAGTAATTGCTTGTGTGGAATATTCCTTTTATTCCCCTTACTTTCACACTTTGATCAGGTTTAATATGTGGTTTGACTAAAGTTTTGCTTTTTAAATCTTAGGAATTATGTAAAATATATGTTCTGTGTGCGTGTGTTGGCGAAGATGAATAGCCACCATTCTTGGGTTCAGCACCCAATGCCGCTCATTATTGTTCCAATATAATATTCCAATACCCAACAAACGACGGTTGCTTCGATTACCTTCTTGCAAGTTGTAATTACCTCCACTATCCCGTACGACTGACTTACGAGTATTAATTTTCAGCTTTATTGCTCTGTCCATTTGCCTCTCTAACGTTTTTGTTTTACCTTCCCATTCAGTGACAAAAATCTTCATCATCACAAACTCAGTATCGTCGGCTTCTTCCTGCTTGCGCACTCTTCTTACACATTCCCTTACTCCTCCACGATTTCCTGGTGACCTTTCTCTTCCTTTTCCCCTTCTTCTCTGGTCAAACTTTGGGTATTAGAATAGACTTCGGTTATGGAGGACCTTTCTCATGATTGAAATTTCAGTCCGTATAGTACCCTCCATACATATTCACTCCCTACGCTCTAGAAGATGAGGTTAAAAAATTTTAAATTATTATTTTATTTGATTTCTGGGTCAATATTGTGTGATTTGGGCAAAAATTTTGGATTTGATGCTCGCCGTGCCTCATTGGAAGCATTGGAAGGAGAAGAGTTTGTCTTGTCAGGTACAAAATTAGAGACTTCCTTTGGTAGACGAGAACTGTTTTTCCCCTTCAATGTCTTTTCAGATGCATAGTAAATGATGGTTTACATGTGTCGTTTATCTGTTTTAGTTATCCTTCAATTGATATTTGAGATTGCTAGAGTGATTGACTCAAAATGCAGCCATTGAATAGATTGTGTTATGTTTTATAATTTGATAGGGAATATTAATGTACAAATAATACTGCTTTAGTTTTCACTGACATAGCAAGAGAGGCTTGACATAACATAAGCTCAATGTTCTGCATAGAAAAATCATCGCAAACAACAATGTTTACCATGATTGGAAATTGGAGTATTATTTTTCCTACATTATTTTGGTGGGGGTTTACTTAATATTCATACTTATTTTCCAAGGTTTATGTTATGTGCTCCTTACTACTATTATTTTTAAAGTCAATTCCATTGTTGTTTTCTTTGTATAGACGACCTGGGTTTTGGTAAATCCATAGAAAAGTTAGAGGAATACCAAGGTCAAGGTGAGGATAACTATTACATGAGTATGGTTCTTTGCAATGCAAAGCAAGTTTATGAATATATAATGGAATTTATACATTGATATATTTTTTAGAAATGTAATGATCATTTATACATGAGATTTATGACTGATATATTTGTTCTATTTTTCTTGAAGGGACAAGGAAATAGAATGTGACTTTTTTGATCAATGTGCTGTTAATGCTTCTCTTGATCAAATGCAGTTAGATGCTTATACTACTACAATTAGTAACCTTTGCAGACTCACTTGGACAGAAGATAGTGAGATTCTAATTCTCATGTTTAATAATGTGGATCTGCTCAGATATATTATAACATTGTTAGTATATCTTGCATCTTCTTCACAAAAGTCTATTTCAATCATGAGGCAAAAGAAGTCAGAGATTTACTTCAAAGGTAATATATAAAAATGTTTTATACAGACACATATTATTGTTTCAAGGGCAAAAGCGCTGATCTGATAATTAACTATTTCAGTTTGGGCAAAAATAACAAATGACTATTTCGCGGTGCATAAATAATAATCAACTTTGTGACCCGGTGCAAAAATGAAAAAACCGGTGTTAAATGTTAATTTATATTATATAGAACCTTATTGATATTATTTTTCAAAGTGAAAAGATATGTTTACCCCTCCCAATTAAAAATCAATCATTCTTCATTCTCTCGCCTTCCACAACATCTTCTCCTCCCTCTTCGAACAGTCTCCCCTCTGTCAATACTTGCAGAACCAGAGGCCGCTGGTGGGGATGCGGGTGCAGTGCTCTGAAACCTCAGATAAGTCTCAAAATCCCGCGCAATATCCCTCACCACACACTGAAACGGAAGCTTCTCATATCTCTATATCTTGTTTATGAGTTGTAAAGTCATCAGCCATCACTAATTTATTTAAAAACAATAAACACCACTTCTTGTGTCCCTACTATATTTATGTTATACCCATTATTACGGAAGGGAAGCGGAAGAAAGTTTGAGTTTTAATTGAGAGGGGTAATAGGGTATTTTCACTTTGAAAAATAATATCACCAAGGTTCCACATAACAACAATTAACATTCATCACCTGTTTTATTATTTTTGCACCGACTTAGAAAGTTCTACACCACGAATAGTCATTTATTATTTATGCTAGAAGTGAAATAGTTAATTACTCTCTCCGGCCCTAAATATCTCCATTTTGGTCTTAAATATATGACCTAATTATATTTTTTGTAACTTTTTTCCAAAATAGCACTTATTAACAAGGGAAAATTAATTTGAGATCCCCCACAAGGGACTTAATATTAGAAAAGTCCCAAAAGTTGAAATAATTAATGTAGGGTCCCAAGGGACCTCACCTTAATATATTTGAAAATTGAAAATACACTTTTGCCCCTGCCCTTTTATTAATGGGAAAATCCTTTAATGGGAAAAACGTTGTCAGGTTTTTCCCATCAATAAAAGGGCAGGGGCAAAAGTGTCTTTTCAATTTTCAAATATATTAAGGTGAGGTCCCTTGGGACCCTACATTAATTATTTCAACTTTTGAGACTTTTCTAATATTAAGTCCCTTGTGGGGGACCTCAAATTAATTTTCCCTATTAACAATTTAGGAAAAATCTTCAATTCCCCTCATACACTTTCTCGACAACATACATTCAGATCAATTTTTTGGCCGGATCTGGCAAAACTGCCCATGCCTTAGTGAAGAGCTTGAAGGCGTGACCGGCGTTAGGAAATCTGTTCTTGGCTGAGTGGAGGAGAAGAGCGAGTCATCAATATTGCATTCTTATGGTTGCCGGATAATCGGCGATCAGAGGCGATGAGGACGTCGATTATTTGACCGGAAGAGGATTTTAACGCGAACTGTCGCGAGCTTTTCGACCCTGCCGAGTAAACGTTCGTCTTCTTTTGATTTCTCCATCTTCAAGGATGCGCTTTTTTGTTGTCCGAAAAGTGAAGCTGTGGAATGGATTGAAGCTAGAACAAAGCAGAAACACGAGGAGGAGGAAAGAGAAAGAAACATAAAGGAGGAGATACGGAGGAGACAAAGAAGAAGGAATGGAAGGAACGGAGGGAGAGCATTATTGGAAAAGGAGTAAAAGGAAGGAAGGGTAATATTGGAAAAACGCCTAAAATTAATTAATTAACTACTTTCCTTAATCTCTCCGAATTAGATAAGTATGTCTTATATTTAGGACCAGAGGGAATATTAGATAAGCACTTTTGCGTTTTAATATCTCACATCATCCCTATAATATAACATTAATTTAGGCTGATTTCAATTAATTAGAATATATTATATTATTAGCCAATATGAAAATATATTTTGGTTAGAAACAAATATTATTATTTCCTTTTAAATAGGCTTTTGCAGATTTTAGTTGAGAAAAAAAAAAAGATAGCCACGTGGGCAAAAGAAAGTTTAATTATGAGCTTTCAATTGATTAAAGGCAAGACAATTGGACTTGGGCAATTGAACTTGGTTAGTAAAGAACAGAAAGAAACATGGCTGCACCGTTTTTAGAGTTGGAAATTAAAGAATTAAAAGAAGAAGAATAAAGGGGAACTGAATGTTATCAAAAAAAAATAAAGGGAGGACAAAGTAGGATCTTCAATTCTAACTTGGACAAATAAGGGATAGTCCCCAATTTGTCCTAAATGAAGTTTTTTACTTTGTACCGAAATAGTAGTTAATAGCGATACAGTGGTAGTTAACTGCGATACATGAGTAGTTACTGAGAAGGGTAGTTAATAGCGAAACAATGGTAGTTGTTGCGATACATGAGTAGTCATAAACTTGTTCGCAAATTTTGCAACCGCAAGAGCACGGGTCAAGTTTAGTAGTATAGTGAAAAGTAAGAGTGTCGTTCCAACAGAGACTATGTTTAAGCAAGTTCATTAAATAAATTATGATCAAAATTAGCTTTGGGTAAAAATTAAGTGATATGAGTTTAATAAAAATAGAGAATGTATTTCTAAAGTTAAAAAAAACACAATGGAAAAGATCTAGGTTTATTTATCTACTTTATACTTCATGATGCTCTATTAACCCTCCTCTAATGTCAATTAATGAATATTAAGTTGATGCTTGAAGTCTCAAGTATTTGAATAACTCTTCCGAACTTACTCAAACTTTAGCTAACATTAACATGCATATTTTCATACTACATATTATGTCAACTAGCTTTATAATCAATCCACTTCAATTTTGCAAAACTTGGTTAATGAAAATTCCTATCTCATTAACAAACTCTCCATTCCTCTTTGAAATTTCAAGACAAGCTTGAATCTAACCTAGTTCTTTATTTAGCTATGCTATTCCAAGCCACAACTAAACAAACAAGCTAAGTGTTGCGCACCACTTAGTAAAAATAAAGCACAAGCTA
Organism: Mimosa pudica; assembly: GCA_029929735.1. Lineage (NCBI taxonomy): Eukaryota > Viridiplantae > Streptophyta > Magnoliopsida > Fabales > Fabaceae > Mimosa > Mimosa pudica. Next base: position 3,727,404 of record JAKELP010000053.1, read on the forward strand.
AATTCACAACTATAATAAACATTAATCAACAAGAGAGCAAGATGTTCAAGCATCAATCCATACAGAACTTCAAAACACACCTAGAATATAAACTAACTACTCATACTAAAACTTAAAATGGTTCTAACAACACCAAAATTTCAGAGTTCAAACATAAGAAATTAGAAATAAATGAGAGGGTAAGAGAAGAAATTAACCACCAAGCAATCTTGAAGTCCCAAAGATTATCTTCTCCAAGCCTCAAACCTCCACCCAAGTTCTTCTATGTTTTCTCTCACCCAAATCCCTCCTCTTTTCTTTCTTTCTTTAGGTCTTCATCAAATTGTTTCTCTCCAAAATGCGCCTTGCTTTTCTTTCTTCTTCTTCTTGTTAATTGACGCCCACGTGATTATTTTGATCACATGCTGACAAAATTAGACAAACCATTATCATATTAATATTAACAAAAGCAATGTTAACCAATATTAGCAACATGTGGTGGCTATTTGAAATGCCTTTTCTTTTTATTCAAAATTACCATTTTGACCACAAGATCCCATAATGAATGTACCAGTTTGTTATCTATCAAAATCTTAAACAAATCCATTTGATTTTGCATCGATGACTCCCCAAATATAACCAAAATATATGTCAAATTTATATAAAATTGGGGAGTTATCACTCGGTAACTACTCATGTATCGCAATTAACTACCCTTGTATCGCTATTAATTACTCTTTTGACACAAAATCACAAACTTCATTTAGGACAAATTGGGTACTATCCCTTATTTGTTCAAGTTGGAATTGGAGACCGCATTTTGACTTACTCAAATTAAGTGTCATTTTTTTGTCATTTTCCCAAGAATAAAAGGGAAGCAAAAGGAGAGAAAACAATGGATGGCAGCGAAAATTTCACAACTAATTTGTAATTAGTTTGGGGCCGCAGCAGCAAAAGAGATTCATCTTCAGCATCATATATAATTTCGTGAGTAATAATGAAAAAAGGCAAGGGAGAACCCATTTTGTGTTTGGAAAACAAATCGGGACTTAATTAAATCATCATAAGGCAACTACAATTTAGCACAATATTTAGGAAATAACTTATTATATCTCCAATTTAATTGGATATGGAAAGGGCCGAAAAAAGCTGAAAAGATACACACATTTTTGGATTGAAAAAAGAGAGATAATATTTTTTAGGGTTAAGGTGCATTTTTAGTACTCTAGAATATAGCAAAGTGCACCTAACATAATATACAATATTGTGGTCCATTTGTGGTAATCAAAAATTATTTTCGTTGCTTATTTAGTAACGACGTTAAATAAGTTAAGTTTGACTGTTATGTGTCAAATTTTGACCGTTAAATTGTGGGGTAAAGGAGCATTTTCAGTACTCTAGAATATAGAAGGGGCATCAAATAAAATATACAATATTTAAACACCATAAACAACTAAGTTACAATACTATTCAAAGTGTCAAATAATTAAACACTACAAAGTATAAAGATCCATAGACTATCCTAGTATCATGCATGTATAAACTTATAAATCATTAGTATTTTACATATATAAAAAATGTAAGCAAAGAATCATAAACTAAACAGGTTGGCCTTACTGAGTTAAAACGGGTTGGTCATATTGGCTCGATACATATTAAAACGGATTGGTCATACTGGATTGACCCAAATTAATGACCCTATGATGTAATAGAAGAACAGTTACTTCTATCTGATTACATAGTTATAAACTTAAAATAATGTTCGTTAAATTGTCATTTTAATATACATATATTACATCATTATTTCACATTAAATTTTATCTTACAAAAATGAGTTTTAGCTAACGAATTACTAGATAAGCAATGAAAATAATTCTTGGTTATCACAAATGGACCAAAATACTGTATATTATGTTTGGTGCTCCTTCTATATTCTAGAGTACTGAAAATGCTCCTTTACCCCACAATTTAACGGTCAAAATTTGACACCCAACGGTCAAACTTAACTTATTTAACGTCGTTACTAAATAAGCCACGAAAATAATTTTTGTTTACCACAAATGGACCACAATATTGTATATTATGTTAGGTGCACTTTACTATATTTTAGAGTAGTAAAAATGCACCTTAACCCTATTTTTTATCCTATAAAAGAATTATTAAAAAAAAGAGGGGCTGCCGCTTGCCGAGAGATTCATTCACAAAATTTTCATCTTCGTAATTCATCTTGCTCTCTTCTGACTTCTCCAGTACTTGCACTAACTAAACGTCTACACCTCATTATTTTTGGTAATTGGGGATTGAAAGATGAGTTAAGAGAGCTTCAAAGGGAGTAATTGTCTACATATCATCTTCCTCTTATATATTTCAATTATCTAGGGTTCTGGAGATTAGATTTATGTATTTGGTTGTCTTCTTTATCCTTATCTTTTATGGATGTATATGAACAAGTTTTCATTTGTTAATTTTTTGGTATGAATTCTCAACTTTGTACTTATTGACTTAAACATGATGTAATTTGATGGGTTCATGATTTTCATTCATGCTTTTAGTTAAAATCTTGTGCTAATTTTGATGGTTCTTATTTAGTGGAGGATGGTGTTGTTTACTAATGCTTAGAAACAAAAAAAAATAAGTTTATTAAATACTTGAGTATTAGTTGGCTTACAGTTACTAGGTTTAATTTATTAGTTAGAGTCCCACAATGAATTAAATCTAATAATTTAATTAGGTTCTCATTCGGTATCCCAATCGTAAGATTAATAGCTCCTTAGGTTAAGTAAATTTAATTTGGTCATGTATTTTATCAACTTAGGTTAAAGTAATTAAAGTTAAGGGTTCCGAAATTAATTATATTCGTCTAAGCGTAGCATAGAGAGGTTTCTCTAGGGATTGAGTTACTCCTAAATATTTTTATAAGCAATTATCTTGAAATTCCCAATTACTGATTATGTTTTATTATTTGTGTTAATCCAAAACTTCTTACTTGAATTTAATTTAATCTCTATACCAAACATAATTTTCGATTTTGAACAAATTTCATACTAGTTTCTAGGTTCCATTTGCATTTGACAGACTATTCTAAGAGAACGATACCCGGGGTAACTTCCGCTTACCCTGATGAGATCCATAAATTTCTTGAAAGAGTGATCCTGAGGCGCTACACTGATCGAATTTAATTTAAACTCGTAAATTCAGTGTCCTTCACATATTCAACGTTAATCAATCATCCTTTTGAGAAAAATTATACACATATACATTATTAATATTTTATAAGATTAAAGTATACACTTATTCATCACTATAACATATAATTAAGGCTATAAGAGATAAAAAGGTACAGATACTCATTCTAAAATTATGCTTTCCACGAATAATTGGATTGCTACATATTTATTAGGAAATTTAGAAGTGACAAGCATGAGAGAAAACTTGTTGTATCCATTCCTCCACAAAAGAAGAACATTATTTAATCACAACAACTTTGATAAAATCATAATAAAAACGAATAGCCTCAAAATAAATAGAATTAACAAAACATGATTATATGGTAAAAAAACACAACATGAGAATTTCAATTCAAAAATCGTGTCATGAGAAAAAATCTTAGATAATTTGATTACACATTATTATATGATGCATATGATCGTAACTGGCCGGCTTGTTAAAAATTTAGCTTGAGATGTCTTTTTATAAAAAAACAATTTAGCTTGAGATATCTAGACTTAACCGATTTGTTATTGTTGCTAATACAAGATTTAGAGAGTTAGTGTATTGATCAATATTGATGATATTGAGAGTAAGAGATAGAATGTCTCAATTTTCAGTTTTCTTTGTTGAGTTTCAATTTCCCTCTCATTCCATTTCTCAAATTAATGTTGCATTTATTACATATTTATTTTTCCTTTTTTTTCTTATTCTGTCTTATTCTTCCATCCTTATAAATAATGATATATTGTACTCCCTCCGATCTGTAATACTACCTCCGGTCCTAAATATAGGACCTAGATGACTTTTTTTTTGGAGAGGTTAAGGTTGCAAAATAGTCTATTAAATCATGACATATTTGATATATTTTTAGATTATCCATTAGATTATAAGTAAAATAAAATAATTTTAGGGAAAAAATTAGGTAAATCAATTTATAATTAACTTATTTTTGCTTTTTTTAGGATTTTTCAAAAAAGTCAATTAGGTCCTATATTTAGGACCGGAGGGAGTATAAAAGTTTGGCTATTAAAACATAGTACTTGCTAAGAAAACATGTAAATGTTAGTTGTTAAGAAAACATGCTATTATTAAGAGACATAAATATGCGAGAATCAATAAATATTAAAAAAAGTTAGCGGCAAAATAGGATAACATGTATTAAATGTGAAGGAAAAATTGGGTACCCGGCCCACGAGCTTTCCCGAATCCTGGAGCTTCGATCCGAACCCGAACTCGGACAGAGCTTCGACCTGAACCCGAATTCGGACAGAGTTCCTGTAACAACAATAAAAACAAACAAAAGCCGTGATAACAACCTTAAACTCGGAGCCAAGAATCTCGAAGGATTCAGCTCACGCAGAACCGGATTACTAGAACCCAGGTTTGATTCGCATAGCGAATCACCCTCTCAGGAAAAACCGTGAGAAGGAAAGCCAGAATACATTGGCTGAGGTCTCTCCTCTGTTACTGACAAATGAGCGGGACACCTCTATTTGTATTGATAAGAGTGTCACTAAGAAAGGTAGAAATATCACCGTCATTATTGCAGTCATTATAATACCAATCAACAATAATAACTGATTTGATTCTCTAATCAAATAATCAGCATCAATCACATATTAATGCTTAATTGTCAACAGATTTTATTCTAATCAAATCAATCAGTATCAATCACATATTAATCCTAATTAGTTAATTTTCTGCTTTCCTAAAGGCCGTCGGATTTAGTAATTGGACGATCCGGTCCATCAAGGGCGGATCTGATTAAATATTTCCAACAGAATGAATAGAATGTAAGGTGAACTCTTATATTTTGAATCAAAACCAATTGTTTTTAAGCTTTTATATTATACAGTAGATGGAGTATTTGGTTAAAATTTTGATCTACGTTATTTGCTTAATAGTTTGATGATACTCTAAATTTGATTTAGTGAGAAATGCGGGGAGTGGTATTATATGTAGATCAATTTCTAAAGGTTTAATTTGTTTCATTTTAAAAACATAAAATTAATCACCTTTGATTAAGTTTGGATGAGATAGTTAGAGGAAACAAGGACACGTTGAAGTTTTATTAATTTTTTGTTTTTGTTGTTATATTTCTACTTATACTTATTAATACTAGCTCCTTTTAATCCGTAATATAAAAAGGTAAAATTTGAATATTTTGGTCCAAAAGATACAATCCCATCTTATATTCTCTCTTCGTTTAATGCATTTTTCATACATTTCCCCTAACTCTCTTTCATATTTATTAATGGTTATATATATATATATATATATATATATATATATATATATATATATATATATATATATATATATATATATATATATATATATCTTAATACTCCCTCCGGTTCTTATCATAAGGCAACAACTACCTACAATATTTGGTCATTAATATAAGACACCAACCGCCATTCAATATTTTTTTCCCACTTTACCCTTGCCATTAATGTAGATTAAAAATTGAAAATGTGAAACATGTCATTTAATGAAGGGTGAAGTTGAAAAAAGTGGCAAATTTAACATAAATTTTAAGACTCAACTACGATTCCTTCGTTTGTGAGAAATAAGTAGTTTGTGAGTTATAATAAGGATTAGAGGGAGTAATATCACAAAAAATTGAAAAGAAAATATTAACTGTAGACACTCAAATAACCTTACATGATTTTTTAAGAAATGTGTTTTGGTAGTTGGACTCAAGGTTTTAAAACCCGAGTCGAACGTTGAGCCGGAAAACTGAGCGGGTCATGGTTGAAACGGTTGAAACGGTTGGACCGTTCGGTCGAACCGGTGACGTAATAATTTAATGAAAATTAAATATATAAATATTGTTAATACTTAATAACTTAATATAATTAGGATGAAGATATTTTTTTAATCAAGTTCATTTTTTTTAATCAAGTTCATTTTTTTTTCTGTTGATATATATTTTTTTTGCAGTCTTCAATTTCTGACCGGGACGGCTCGTTCCGGTTCACGGCCCAACTCTGGCTCCCGGGTCAACAACGGCTTAAAAGCGGCCTAAAGCGGGCTGACCAGCGAAGCGGCCCAACAGATTCAAACGAGCCGTTTTTTCCACCGGCCGACGGTCGGACCGTTCGGCTCGGGTCGGGTTTCAAAACCTTGGTTGGACTGTTATATTATACTGGATGGAGTAGTATTGAAAGAGGTAAGCCACGAGTTAAGTAAAGCCGACATTTATGGTGGAGCACAGCTCATCGGCTGAATTATTATGTCCATAGCACCATTCAACCTACGCATCCATCTTCATTAATTAATCTCCCAACTACCTCATTTATTTCCCGAGATTGCATCCCTATATCCTCACTTCTCAACAATCTCCTGCTATTCCTTAATTAATACTCCCTTTGTTACTTGCTCAATACTCCCTCCAGTCCTATTTATAAGTCGTCAACCGCCTAAATTGTACATACCAAAGAATGGAGGTTAATGGAAGTTGAGTCATTAAATTGGTCTTTTTTTTTTTTTACATTTTTGCCCCTCTCATCTTTATTACTATGGCCCACTACCTTTTTCATCTTTATAAGTATACATGTGTCTTTTTCATCTTTTCTCTCTTCTCATCTTCCAATGTTCATTTTTCAATGCTAAGGGTATATTGGGAAAGTTTTTAATAAATGAGTTAGTTAATGTTAGTTGGTGACTTATATTAAGGACCAAAATTTAGTGGCGGTTGACAACTTATAAATAGGACCGGAGGGAGTATAAGTTTAACTTTTAAGATTTAATTTGTCCCTAATTATAAGGATACTTTTTAATTGTTCCCAATTTTTTCCAAAATTAACTCTACTACTACTCATCAATAATAAACAAACAAGAGAAGGGGAATATGAATAAATAAAGGTGTCTGGTAATAATTAAGGGCAAATTAATAATATCATGTGATAACAATTAAATTAACTAACATCTTTAATCTAATCAAATTGGGTAATGTGACCTTATATTTAGAGACAGATGGAGTACTCCAATAACAATAAATTCTATAGAGTATTTGAGGGATTGACCCAACCAACGGTTCGGAATATCCCAATTACTACAACTAACTGGCTTTTGCAATGGTTTCTTTTGCATTTGCAATGGTTTCTTTTGCATGAGATATGTGTATACAACTCCCTCGGTCCAAATTATATTAAAACACACTTTTTAAGAAAATAAGTAAAAGTTAGCGGTATCTAAAGTTAATTTTTTATTCATGCAACTAAAAATTATTAGGGGCAAAATAGGAAACTTATAATAATGGATGAGAAAATTTGAAGTGTCTCTAATATTTTGGACAGAAATCATTCAGATTTTGAGCTATTATAATATGGATTAGAGGGAGTATTTTAAGAGGTATTAAATACACCCTCTAGTAATGGTAGTTGGTTTATAAAATTAAGGCTAAATTAGATAATTTATGAGTTTACAATTTCAATTTTGAACTTCCATTATGACAAGGGTACAATGTTAAAACAACAATTAATATAATTGTTCATGTCTTTTTTCTAATTAAAGGGGCAAGCACTAACTATTTGAGGTTACAAGCGGGATCAAACTCGCAACCTCCCATTTAAAGAGATGTCATACCACTGGGCAATGGTTCATGTCTTATATTTGGGACCAAATGTTTTGTTAGTTAATGCCTTATAAAAAATACCGGAAGGAGTCGGCTCATTCCTTATTTAAAAAGATCAATTACTAAATTGCGCTTATTAAAAATTGTTAAAAGTTGGTTGAAAGTTATAAATATGACTTATATAAAAATTTAGTTTCCAATATTACCCTTATGAGCGATGAGACTTTGTATTTATAAGAGAGATATGTCCATTTATAAGTGTGGAAGAGAGTTGAGATAAAATACGAAAAAATGTATTCAATAATGGGACAAGTCACCTACTTTAAATATTTCATGTTAATGTTTACGTTTACCCTTTTTTATTATATGTTGACTTTGTTTGATGTGATATACTGGATATTAAATAAGTGTATGTTGCAAAGTTGTTGGATTTTAATAGGAATTTTTGATTTTAAGGTTTTCTTTAATCTGTATATAAAACATGTTGGAAATTAAAAGATCATAGTAGTATTTGATAATCTCTTAATTTTATGACAAACTTATAAGTGATAAAATTAATATTGATAATCTCTTATTTTATGATAAAAGTAATATTAATTAATTAGTGAAAATTACTATAAGATTTTAGTAATAATTGAAAAATCCTGATAACAAGGGTGAATTATAGATTTATTATCATTTCTTGAAAACTTATGTTATTACATAATGCTCATTTTTTTGAAATTTGTTATGATTTTCATATTTAATTAATATTTTAAACAATTTTATTGTTACTAATAAAATTATTCAATTACATATGACATTTATTAAAATTCAGAAAGAGTATGTCTCTAGTTTGTTTGTTTATTTAAATTAATATAGAAAACACTAAACAATTAAAGGTTGCATTCATTAGGAATTCTAAATCCATTTTTTCTTCTCTCAATTGGTTGAAGCTTCTTCATCTGTCTCTCGACTTAGTGGCATATTTTGAAAAAAAAATGGAAATTACATCATTGTTCTTTCTGCGGGGTTCTTATATGCTTGGATGGATCCCTAGCTCAAGTCAAGTGTTTGTTCATTTCAAGGCATTTATTTTGTGTTGGGATGTTTTCATCTAACTCGAAATTGGATTAATCGTTCTAGTCTTACAAAGGAAAGCTTCACCATTTGAAATGTGGGAATCCATAAAGTTCATTTTTTTAGCTATAGGCCACCTTGCTATTGTAAGTTGTAACCATTCTCTTTTATTTGTATTCGTTTAAATTTTTCTAATCATTTTAATGCTTTACACTTTCATTTTCGAAACATTATTAGATTTAGAACTGTGTAATAACATGCGAGATATAATCCCATGCATCCTTCCATTTATTTACCTGACAACTTGCATGCCCCCATGTCACACGTACATTGGCCAGAATTAAACTACTACTACATTCTAATATGTCCATTTACTCCACCCTAAAAGTACAAGTACAACACATCCCCACCGTCCATCTCTTCCTCTCATAATAACCTATTACTCAGCCGTCGAAACCAAATGTCCCATACCGAACCGAACGTTACGTACCTACCAGAAACTCCACAATAAATACACAAACCTCCTTCTTTCTTTTTCCCATAACTTTGTGTCTTTGCTGTTTTTTTTTTGGCCTTCAAACTGTTCTCTCTAGATTTCTTTCAGGTTCACAACATTGACCAAACTAAGCTAAGAGTGGTTAGTATGGAGCACCATAGCTTTTACTTGATCTTGAGCTTGAGCCTGTGCTTGAGCCTTGTTAACCCAGTGGTCGGTGCCGTCTCCGATGACATGGCCACCAAGTGCAGCCAGGTTGTTCAGAAGGTGATACCGTGCCTCAGCTTTGCACAGGGAACGGCGGCTGTGCCGACCAAGGAATGTTGCGACGCAACGGCGAGTATAAAGGCGAGCAGCCCAGAGTGCATGTGTTATATCATACAGCAAACACATAAGGGAAATGAACAAAGTAAAAGCTTAGGGATTAAAGAAGAAAGGTTGCTTCAGCTTCCTTCCGCTTGTAAATTGAAGGCTAACGTCTCTGATTGTCCAAGTAAGTTTTTTTTTTCATTGTTCTTTATTTCTATCTATTTTAGTTCCTCTGAATTTCCGGGAAAAGTCAAAATCTTTGAGTTCACGAATATTTATTTGTTTGAACTTTGAATGAATTTATAGTCGGTGTTTGTAAAATAAGGCATCAGATCTTATTGTGTTTCCCCTTACTATTATTCTTTATCCTCTTCAATGGATCTGGCCGGATTTTTTCACTTTTTTCTTTATTTTGAGTACTGTTCATCTAATTTGAGATGTTTTTGCATGTTCATGAAAAGTAATGTTTTAATTTCTATCTTAAATATTATACTAGTTTGATTTTGTTTTGATGTTAAATATCATTCATCACTTTTTTCAAATTACTGTTAATTAATTTATAGTTTTTTGAACTAATTTTATTGCATATAAATACACACCTATTTTAATGTTTCGTTACCCATCTACTAGTTCTAGATGGGCAATGAAACAAAAGAATGACACATTTTTCTTACACATACAGTAATAACAAATTAACAATGATTAACTTTACAAATTTTTGTTTAAATTTCTATAAATTATTCATTTCGGTTTTATATTTATGATTGCACTTTGAATAAATAAATCTGTTAAATAATTAAGTGTGGTTCAGTAGATAGGTTCTTCCTAAAATAGCCTTTTTGATTGGGCTCAGCAACTTTGCCTACGAAAGTTTTAAAGATCCATCTGCCAGTTTAAAATATAGGACTTTTGTAAAGAAATTTAATGCACACTCGCACACACTCATCACTGATACGTCTTGGATATCAAAAGAGAAGAACGAAGTTAAACATTTTCAATGATACAACGTCAAAATCTTTTCAATTTACAATATATTTAAGGGTAAAGGGTCAAATCTAGCACTGAACTATTAGCCAAAGTACACCCCACATAAAAATGAATTTCGGGTTCAAAACTAGCACTGATCAAGTACAAAGTTGGTCAAATATAGCAAAACCGTCAATTTTGACGGGTTTGACCGTTAAGTGTGACCTTATTGGGTCACATAAGCTGCCACGTCACCTTAATAGGCCACATCACCTGCCACATCAGCACATCATCACCATCTCTTTGCCACATCATCATCATCTTCTCCAACACCTCTCTCCCCCTCACTCTCCCATTTTCATCTTCTTCAACCTCACCAAATCCAGTCACCTTCTCCCCAATCACAATTAATTCAGTCATATGAACATATCCCATATCAAACAATACATAAAACTCATCAATACATTATCACTCTTCATATTTAATCATTCATGAGATTGAGCAGAGAAAAAAGTGACAAAAAAAAACAAATTATTAGCAACCTGTAATTACAAAGTGGGATGTACGCATGCAAGCATCATATATGATAATATCCTTCTAAGAGAGCCTAACCAGTAACTACTTCGGAATATTAAGGGGCGTGCCCAATCTGTGGCTGGATTGAGCAGCAGACGTGAACTGAGGAAGAAATTTAAATTCAAATGGTGAGAGCTTAGTTCGAACCGGATCTGACAAGGGAGCTTAGGTCACTGCGCTGGCGGCCAAAAGTTGGCCACCAATGTCGATGGGGCCTCCTTCTCGGCAACATCTCTGTCTCCGTTTCCATCCTTGACCATTTCTCCGCCGCAACGCAGATCCGCCGTCCCACACCTCCAACAACGAGGTCAAAGTCTGCTGCAAACTCAGATCTCTTCGTCTCCTCTCCGCCGTCGATCCACAGTGAAAAGAAGGATAAGATTTTGAAGACCACAGAGAACAAGTCATTCTCGCCGGCGATTTCTTGCTCCGGTAGATTCCGCACTATTTCGGATTTCCAACGCGGGGAGAAGTGACACTGAAAAGTGAGAAATTTGTGTGTTTTTATGGAGGTTTAATTGGAGATTTTGGTGAATGTTGATATGATATCTTTTTCATGACCAAGAGTGTGTTGAAATAAAGATGAAGATGAAGGTGGGAGAGGGAGAGTGTAATGGAAAAGATGATGATGACATGGCGAAGAGATGATGATGAGGTGCTGACGTGGTTTAATAAGATGACATAGCAGGTGATGTGGTCTAAATGTGTCAAAACTAACGGTCAAACCGGTCAACCTTAACGGTTTTGCTATATTTGACCGACTTTGTACTTGATCAGTGCTAGTTTTGAGCCCCGAAATTCATTTTTATGTGGGGTGTACTTTGGCCTATAGTTCAGTGCTAGATTTGACCATTTACCCTATATTTAATTAGTTGTTACAATCGCTCTTTTTTATACATTTATTTTACTAGCTATATATGATTGGAAGTAATTTCTATTTTAAATTGGAGGAGGAGGTATTTACCCAATTGCAAATGGGTATATAAATAATCAACAACAAATTTGAAAGACATGATACAAGGACTCGATTACACTGAGTTTATGTATACTGAGTTATGATTTGATCAAAGATATAACTAGGAGTAATAGGACCAAAAGTTTAATTTTTTCTATATTATATACTACTCCATAAATAAAATAAAAATTGTACTATTTAGAATTTGTAATACGGGCTTGTGGAATTTTTATCTAATTAGCCAAAGACTTTCGTAGCACCTCACCAAGTTATTTAACTTTTTCTGGTCCAAGCTATGTATATATCTCTTTTTAAAAATGTTATAGTGATATCCCATCAACAATGATTTAATATACCAATAATCCAATTTTGTGTCCATATACTTAAGGAGATCAAGTGATATTTACTATTATTAACTATTTTACTTTACTCTCTCAATCTACTAACAATTTAGTTGAGTAGGTTAAGTACTATCACTCTCTCTGCAATACTATTTTTATATTTATAGTTTTTATCTTTAGATTAGTGTGATTTTTATAGATTGTTTGTGAATGTATGTGGATAGGGCTTCTGGGCCTACCTGCTAACTCGCCGGACGCAGCAATATTCAAGACCAGTAATTCTTCATCCTCTACTCCAGCCACTGCAGCCACTGCAGCCAATGACACATCCACCGGTACCACAACAAACTCGACTGCAAGCCCGGATTCGTTTGGAAACATGGTTCACCCGCCTCTCTTTGCTGAAATATTGGCGGTGGCTTTTGCAGTTATTCTGGTTGCATTTCCAACCACAGGGTTTCTTAGTGTTTTCACATGAAACAATATTATATCTATCTACATCTATTTATGTTTTCCTTTGTTGTTTTAGGACTTTGATTTGAAGTTTTTATTTGCAAAAGAAGTGTGCTTGTTACATTTTTTCTTGTTTTTATCTCTTTAAAATGGAACACCTAATCTTCTGTTTGACTGTTCGGCAGATTAATTTTCTATTTATGACATTGTTGCACATGGAGTGATACCCTCCTCACGACAATTTTATAGACCTATTTGATTTATATATTTATATGTATTGATGTCATGTTCTCTCTCTTTTGATTTTTGTCATGTTATATGTTGCTTGCTAGCTTGATTAATGATGTTAAGGCCTCCCATATACCCATATTGTCGCAATGTGAGAACTAGATACTGAAGAGACTGTTGTAGTTTTGAAAGTACGACATTATCCATTTCTACTCTTAAATTATAGTAGTATAAACTACAACCATTAGTTGCATATATTATACAGGATTTTCGTTTTTCATCAACGAGAATAATAATAAAAGAGGGTATTTCTTTTTTTCTTTTTATCAAAATTATAGCTATCTTTTCAGACCTCTCAGATTTTTTGAGGGAGTAGATTCATTCTGGGGTGACGGAGGCATCATGTACCACTCGAGCTTTTTTCCCATGCTTTTCCTGGGGTATGCACACTAATGTATGTAAAGAAATGCAAACATAGTGTGTGTACAGATCATGTATGGTAAATATTGGTCGAAGTAAGAAAACCTCTTTTTTGTGAGAAAGAACTATTGAGAAAAAAATTTCAGGCATTTCACCAAAAAAAATTCGGGCATCTAGTATTGTTGTTGAATGAAAACTGAAAGTGATAAGAAAAGGATGAAGAGTTTTTTTTTCTTTTTCGCCTTGGTCAAGAGTATCTTCTTATTTTAAAATTTGGTCTCTGTAAATAGATATAGTTTTACGGTCCCTTACTAGCTAAATATTGTTTTACATATCTTTTAAGGGCAAAAGTGCTGATCTAATAATTAACTCTTTCAGTTTGGGCAAAACTAATAAATGACTATTTCGCGGTGCATAAATAATATTTAACTTTGTGACCCGGTGCAAAAATGATAAAACCGGTTCTGAATGTTAATTTGTAGTTATGTGGGACCTTCCTGATATTATTTTGAAAGTGAAAAATACATTTTTCCCCTCCCAACTAAAACATTGTTGATACTAGTTAGCATAGGAAGATGAAGGGCAGAAGAAAGAAGGGTTAAGTTTTAATTGTGAGAGGGTAAAATTGTATTTTTACTTTAGAAAATAATATCAGAAATGTTCCACAAAACAACAAATTAACATTTAGTACCGGTTTTATTATTTTTGCACCGGGTCACAAAGCTGGTTATTATTTATGCACCTCGAAACAGTCATTTATTATTTTTGCCCAAAGTGAAATAGTTAATTATTAGATTAGCTCTTTTGCCCATCTTTTAAAGTAATTGTTTCATAAATTTAACTACAATATATACAAACAATTAACGTATAAAAGGTTATTCAAATGTTACAAGAGCACAGGTTAATTACGATACATTGTGTTAACCAAAGCAATAAATATGGTTAAAAAACCAAAAGAAATAATAAATTAAGTTTGATTGCGGATTTGACTCTGCTTCTAATAAGGCTCGATAGTCGTCATTTATGCTTTATATAGGTTGTGTAAATATCCACAATTATAACAAATTCATCTACCACGCAATCTTAAATCCCACATATCTCATTGATCATTTTTAGGCCAGTATATGACATACTTACTAGTTTAGGTTAATATGCTTCTTACATTCTCTTTTCATATACCAAAGGAATATTGATTTCCATCGTGATTTGTGGAAATGACTTCAAATATGAACTTTGTACATGTTTAATTTGTAAAAACTGTTGGAAATATTGAGTGGGTGTGTCATAAGAAACAAGTCTCACATTGCTTGGGATTGTGAGATTCCAAATTATAAGTGAATTTGGAATACTATATTGGAGAAGAAGAAAAGTTAACTCATACAATAATGGGACACAAGAGGATAAGTCCGGCTATGCCCCAGCCATTAAATATAAAATGCTGATTTTGTGAATGTGCACATAAAGGCAATGATGATAATTGATAATGGGGTTACGTTTTTGGAAGTTATGGATTTTGAATACTATTTATGTATGTCATTCAATTGTCTTTAATTTCCAAAACACCAAAAACTTTTCTGATGTCAGATATCACTTGTGTTTTAATAGCTGAAAGGAAACAGTTTTCTATGCTTTTTATGAGTTTAACATAAAATGTTTTTGGGTCTATAAAATGGTGCGTCACTGTAGAGTCTATTGTGAGTGACTCTTTGCTCTTGAGTTAGAGCATTCTTCTTCCTCATCCTCTTGAATATTTTATGCCTTACTGAGTAAAGATCTTCCGTAGTTCTGTTGATCCTTGCTACTTAGCAATAAAGATCTGTTTAATCCTGGGGAGAGCCGCGTCCCAAGCTTGTCGGTTGTCGCGGAATACCTCTAAACAAAGTGTCCTTGAGGACACGACTCAGATCATTTTTATTATTCTTTTTCATTGTTTGCAGGCATAGTTGCTGATTGGACATATTACCATTGGTGGAGAGCTAGAAGATATCCATAAATTATTTGATGATTTGGAAGCTATAGCCAACAATCTTTAGAGGTATTCCTCGTGTTCTTTCTCCATTGTAGCCGAACACTAGGATGCAATGCAATTCAGACATGAGTAGATTTGGCATCGGCATATTCATCAAATAAGGGGATCTCTAAACTTTGGATTTAGTGATGTTATTTTTGTATTTTCCTATTGTGTAGGAATTATATAATTTGTCTCACATCTCTATTTGTTATTCTGTCAGGACATTTTTGAGATATGATAATTTGAGATGAAAGATAATAAACCTTTAGCAATTATGGCTAGAGATGATTTAATGTAAGAATTGAGTCGTATGTTAATTTGTCACCATGGACAAAGTTCTGAGATTTTATAATAAAGAAATAAGCCAAAATAGGATACTTCTCATTCCTATGTGAATTGAGATTAAAAGGTGTAAACCTCTAGAAATATTGTGACTAGAGATGATATGAGAATTTGGTTTTAACTCAAAGAGATATCTGGATAAAGTTACCTTGGTGGTAGACATGAATCCGATGACACAGTGCGTTGAGATAATGAGTTCAATGATGCTTGTGAGATGTTGTGTTGAGGCATATGGTGTGTTATCATGGTTGTGAACCATGAATGACAAATTTGTCTCTTTAATAGAACTCTCTTGAGATCTCAAGGTATCTATATATACATGTAGTTGAAAACTCCTTGTTATAACACGCTGGAAAAGAAAGTGCAAGTGGACAGTTAGAGTGCCGTAATGGCAGTGAAAAAGAGAATTGTAGGATAGTCATCTTTTCTATGGATGGTGTCCATAGGTAAGTGTATGTTATACCCAAAATCTTAAGTTGTGAAGGGTTAATTATTTATTTATATTATTTTGTGAAATTTATTTCTAAGTGGCTGCATGTTTAGTGCCACTAATAATAATATCAACGATTTTAAATCTAGTTTGACCATGGTTACATGTTAATACATGCTTATTGTTTGGTTCTTGCTAGTGGTTATGCTATGCATAAAGAGCCTGTACGACTTGTATTTGAAAGTCATTATAATATTATACTGTGAACATTAATATATTCATAATGTCTCGAAATCATATTAACATATGCGTGAAATACACTGTTTATTTCGATATAAAAAAAACTAAATGAGGTTGGATATCTATGTTTGTGAATACTTTTGTTATATTTAATTTGTACGGTATGTTATCAAGTATTTCATTAGTCATAAAAAGGAAATTATATGAGCAGTGATCATGTTTGCAATATTAGATGAATGCATTAATTTTCCTATCATTATTGGGATATAGTATGATTTGCATGCTAATAACATAAGTCATACTTGTGCTTATTTGACATTGCATTTTAATTGGAGACATTCTAATTTAATTAGAATGGAAGGTAATTATATGGGTAATATTCTAATTTAATTTAGAATTGCAAATTGGAAAGGTACTAAATATAATTTTAGTATTCCCTTAGAGGCTTTAATATTTGAGCTGGAGTATTAGAGGTTTTAAGAAATAGTTGACAAAGTTGAAATTACAAAGAGGAAATTATTTAATGCTGATAGTAAAATAAAAATAGCCATTATTAATGGACATTTATATTGAGAAAACGTTGTACAATAATTAAGAGAATAATTATTGTCATTAAACTGAATTTCGGATATCAATCATTAGTTGAAAGTTTTATTCCATTTCCTCCACATATATACAGGATTACAGGAATAGAAACTAATAGACATTATTTTACCGTGTGCAAACAGTATAAAAATTATAATGAAGAGGACAATGATTGTCATTATACCGAGTTTTAATTATCACTTATTCTCTCTGATGGATTTTAATAATCAGTTATTAAAATCAATTTATGAGCAAAATTATGTGTCATTTTGTTCATGCTGTGATTAAATCATATTGTACCATGTTAGTAGAAAACTATAAAGGTCTTATGATTTATTGTATGTAGTGTTACACTATTGCAATATTTAATATTTTTTGAAATAAAGTTTGAAGTTGTGTGATTTTATCATAAATGATATTACATGGTGAGATTCTAATTTAATTAGAATTGTAAATGCTAAATATAATTGAGATATTTAGTATTATGAAAATGACTAAAATGTGGGTGGTGTACTTTGAAATATTTTTGAGATTAGGTTGTTATAAGCTTCTTAGCAAATATATGGGTGAAAAACTGACATTTATTGTCAATGAATTGTGATTGTCAAATGACAATAACCTTTGTTAAAATAGTAATGACATGTAACTTTTTTGAGATATTTCAAAGTGTGGGGGTGCCTTACATAGAGTACCTATGCTTCATTAATAAAAAATGTGTAATTTTATTGCCTTTACAAAACACTTTGTTTGAAGTGATTTGGCTATGCACAAGTTATTGAGAATTTGATGCATTATTGGATTAGATGAATTCATGAGATATAGCTTATGCTATATAAAATGAAGCATATATAAAACTCTTTTGAGGAGAGTAAAATAGTGAAGGGATACCATAAATATTGGTATTATATAAGTGGATTCCCGTTGTATGAGATATATACACGGACGTTAAATGAATTTCATGAATTTGTGAGAAAATCCACTAGTCACAAATAAATTATTGTGATGTTTATCCAACATTTAGTGTTGATGTATTATATGTCAAATTTCTAAATATATGAGGTATTTGGAACTGTGGGGGCATGAATTGTAAATTGCATTTGAAATTTTGAGACCAAATGACTAAAAAATAAATTGGCAAATAAATTGGTGATAAGCCAACATTCAATGTTTATGAGTTGTGATTTCCAAAAGGCAATAATCATTGTTTGAAGTGCAATGATATAAGTGTAAATTGTTTGAGATGTTATAAAATAGCCCTAGTGGGTCATCTCAATCAATTTTGTTGGGTCAAAAATTGACCTCTCGGCCGTTAACAAAATCCTCAGGAAGTTATAATTAGTCGAGGGGAATGTGACTAAAGCCAACTTGAAATTGACAAGCAATGGCAACGCAACCTCTGTGATTGGTGATCCCATGAAGGAGGTTCAATGGGTAAGAACAAGTCGTGCGTCAGTTCTGCTAGCACTTGTTGAATAATTTGCTAGTCCATTCCTATAACCAGGAAAGTGCTAGATTGCATTTTTGGTGAGACTAAGTATAAACTCTTAATGATTTCATAATCCTACGGGATGATGTGCTCATTGCAGGTACGCTTTATGAAATCACCTTATGGGATATGATCATGAGGAAATTATTATTTGATGGGAATCACAAAAGAATCAGAAAGATGACAGAGATTCGAAGATTATCATGTTAGAATTTGATTATCATCAATTAGTATTTCTTCTATTTCAATTTTGCATTTATTGTTATCAATTAGCATTAGGTATGATTAATATTCTAGAGTTTTCTATCATTAATATTTAGGGTTATGTTGAGGCCTATGTAACATCCCAAATTTTAAATTAGAGATAATAAATAATTTATTTAGGTCTTGATGTTTAATTTAGGAAATTTTAGAGTTTTAGTAAGGAATTTTAAGATATTATGGGCAATTCATGAATATTAAATCTTATTTAGTTTGGAATTTAAAGAAATATAGTTAAAAGAATTAATTAGGGATAGAAACTTCCATGGAAAGTAAATTGGAATCTCGATCATATATTATGGTGAAAAGAAAGAGATACAGTAATATATACAAACTTTTGTGATAGAAATACGATTAAGCATAAATGAATGGGGTAGTCAATTAGAATTTTCCCTAAACACCACACCACACCACACAAACACATATATACACACACACCAAACAAACCCTAATCCTCTTCTTCCTCCCTAACCCGTCGCCCCCTCTCTTTCCTCTTCCTCACCTCCGCCCTCCTTCTGCGAATTCCGGCGGCCAAGGCCCGGCGGCGCCAACCCCTCCCACAAGCCCATAATCTTCTTCCTCTTCTTTCCTTCTTCCTCCTCACCGAAACCCACCTCCTATCTCACTCCCTCGCGTCTTCTCTCCTCTGTTTCTTCTTCGTTCTCTGGCGAAATAACGGCGAACGACGGTGACAACGACGGTGGGGAGGGTGAGTTTGTCACCTCTTTTTATTCTTTAGGCTATTCACTCTTCTCACTTCATTTTCTTATAGTTTCCTCTTCATCTGTTAAAAAACTCGGCCAGCCACCTTGAGAGACCGAGTTCCGGCAGTACCGGCTGCGGTCGGCGGTGGCAAGCTCTTACCAGACCGGTGGGAATGTAGAGCAAACTTATGTGAGCTTTACTTTTGATTTTCCATTCATTTTCCTTTGATTTTTGGGCGAGTCAAGAGAGGATTCAATTTTATTTCTTGGGCTTGGTGTGTTCAATCAGTAAAAGCTGAAACTTTAGCTTATGTTCTTGTTGTTTTGAATGAGAGATTGAACCTTGAAGAGAAGTTTGTGGCAGTTTATGAAAACCCTAATTTTTGGGGCAACCCTTGCTTTTTCTGTTTGTTATTGCTTGGTTTGATTTATAATGAAATACATACTTTTATGGTGGGTTGAAAGGTGGTTGATGCTGGTCTATTTAATATCTTTTTGTGTGTGAACTGAAAATAAGTGATAGTTGGATGTTTTATTGTGGATTTTGGTAAGTTAAATGAGAGAGAATTCGAAATGACTTAGGTTGTTGGGGTTTAGGAAATTTTAAATCTATAGAATGTAGCATGGGTTTTGTTTAGAAGGTTTTGGAGTTGATTTGTCTAGTTGCAATTCTTGCCTTAAAGGGAATCAAAATCTGTTTTGTCTCTTATTTGATTTCTAAATGTGGATGCTTGTAATAGATGAATGAAATGATATTTAAATATAAGTTAAAGATGGTTTGTGTTGGATTTTGAATTAGAGAAAGAAGAATATGCTATATGAGGTCATTTAGAGTAGTATGGTTGGTGAAAGCTCTTGAATCACATTTTGAATTGGAAAGTGTGATGTAATAGGGATTTGATTGAGATAAATGAGATAAGAAGATGCAATTCATGTGTGGTTACTTAAGTGTATGGCTTAAAAAAATGGAGTATGCAAATGGGTTATAATTTAGACTCTTTTATCTATTTGGCTGCTTAGTTTTCCTTGTTTTATGAGAGTGATAAACATGTTTTGAAGCATGAATAGAGAATGAGGAAATACAAGATAGCTAGTTAGGAAACGTATGACGATTGCCTTAGTATTTATCTACAATGATGATGTTGTGAAATTGCATAGGAATTGGCAATGAATGGAGTGAATTGAGATTTAGATAATCAAGGATTAATATGGCAGGATCAAATGAAGTAGTGATGTTTTAGGAATTTTTGTAACCTTGAAGTTTGGACTGATTTAAGAGCATAATATATTTCTTTTATATTTTTGATTTAGATCTTGTTGGGCACACTTTCCTTGAAACAAAACCTTATGTTATTGTTTATATGTTTAAAGGATGTCCAGGAACAAGTAGAAATAATGTACGGTTTCATATATATGATTAAGGGTGATGTTTATGTGTTGATGCATGTTAAGGCAGGGGGTTAAATCTTATGGTTAAGATTGAGTTGATGGTTAGTCATTGGCTGGTGATTTTGGTTGATTGTGCAATGATGTGAAATGTGGTTGTTAGAGAATTCTGGAATCGCCAAGATTTTGTTGTGGCTTAAGTAATAAACGAGATTAGAATAAATTTAGGTTTGAGTAGTAATAAATGTTGAGATATTAAAGTTAGAGTCATTGTTGAAATTTATTGAGATGAGTTGATGCTATCTCATGTTGAGATGTATGAATTTGGATATGTAAATGAGGTGTATGTAATTTTTGTTATTGTACTTGACTTGTGGACTTTTAATTAGGAGTTTCCAATTGAGTTTTGACTTTTGGTTTGAGAATTATGATTTTGTGCTTATATGGAGGATTCTTGAGTTTATCAAGAAAATCCGGTGAATGTTTGTTAGTTAAGTCTTGAGAATCAAAATGATCACATACGATAGTTAAATTATAAAAAAGTCGGTAGTAATATGGAATACGAGAGAGACGTCAAAGTATTATATAGTGAAAATGATATTAATCTATCATTTTGTATCCTATCATTATAGGAGGAACTAAGAGAAAGTATTTGGAGGAAATCTACGAGAATGGTAAGAAAGAACGTCAGAGTGCTAAAGGGCGACAGGTAATCACACTTAACCTTACTATAACATTGAGGGTGATGTTAGTGTGGATTTTTGAAATCCTTTCTCACCCTCTATATATATATATTATCTTTAAAAAGGTATTTTTATACAAAACAGGCTATCGGGTGCCTTTCAAACACGATTATTTTCGTATAAAAGGAATTTGAAACATTATACATATTATCCTGGCTGGTGTTTGTTCTGGTATGATGTGAGAGGTTCAGATGGTATTATGTGAGAGATGTTGATAGTTAGGTTGGGGGAATAAGTTGAATAGTTGAGATTGAAATAGTGAAGGGAATGATAATAGTGCATAATATTGATGATGAGATTGAAATTGATGGATATGGATATTGGGAGAGTTTGCATGACACTGATATATATGTACCATCGCGCGATGATAACTGTCGATTGGCCAATCGACAATTATTTGTACTGGCCAATCGACAGTTATTTGTACTGAGGATCCTTTTCGGATTGATTAGACCGGGGATCATAGGTCGACTTATTGAGAGAAAGTGACCTACGGTTGTTTGGCATTGGAGAGCCCAACCGTTCCCATTCTACAATGGAAACAGAATTGGGGTTCTCTCTCTGGAGATTGCCAGAGAGGGAAATTGTCCCCTCATTATGGAGAGGGACACAGTGTCAAATCATATAGTGAAGATTAGATGCTTGGATATGCCTCCATGATGGCACATTGCATCTGTAGGTGAGTGTGAGAGTTGTGGTAGTAGGATGGTTGGATTGGAGATAGAGATGATAAAGTTTAGTTGATTTGAAAATGACTGAGGGATTTGAGTGGCATATCAGGAAGAAGACTTGGTGTGTGTGTCTATATATATATATATATATATATATATATATATATATATATATATATATTTGATTTCAAACTATGGTACCCTTTAGACGCCCTCACTACCGCACATCTCACTGTTATAGTGAGTTAAGCGGTGATTACTGGGACAAATTGTCTCATCCCACGATTACTGACATTTTTGCAGGTATTCATGCACAGGCGCAAGCATCCAGAAAGGGAATTAGGTAGTGGAGGTTGTATTGATTCTTTAGATATGTATATTGCCAAATTTATAGGTCTGCATTCGCTTCCGCATGTATATATATTTATTCATTGTTTAATATCAATTAGTTTTGTTTATTAACCATGTTAGTCAAATCCTTTCTAACATGGTTAGCTTTTAATTATTCATGATAGTATTTATGTTGTATCAGGAAATCGTTTTCTATCATGGATAATGTCTCATTCATTAGAATGTTCTTTTTCTAACTATGATAGGTATATTGATGTTATGGAAAATCCTTTTCCTATCATAGTTAGTAAATAGATTATAGAATTAAAATGGATATCATTATTTAATTAGGGATTAAGTAACAAAATGTTACAGCCTATATATAGCCTCTCAACTATTTGCTATGTAGACTTTGATGATTTGAATAATAATCATAATATTGTGTTGTATTCTCTCCTCTTGCTCTCTCTTCTCTTGTTCTCTCTTCCTTCTAAATTCTCTCTTCTCTCACCCTTCTCTCTTCTTATTCTACCTCTACTTCTAAATTCTCATACACCCTTTTTATTTTCACACCCATTCTGCATCAATTGGTACCAGAGCCTTCACATCCTTTCCGTTGCTCAAACTCCCTCATCGCCGTTAACTAACTACCGTTCGTCAAGATCATCATTCAAAAAAAATTTCACTTGGAAGGAATTCTACGGTATTTTTCTCTTTCTATTAGTGTTATCTTATTTTTATTTAAAAAGAAAAAAAGAGAGTTTGATTATTTTTTTGTTTGTTTGTAGTAGTTTTTTTTTCTATTGTTGCGAGAGAAAAAAAGAGAGAGGAAAGCAAAAAAAAAAAAGAAAAAAGAAAAAAAAGCCAAAAAAAGAGAGAGAGAAAAAAAGAAAAACGAAAAAAAAATTTGTGGAAAAAAAAAGCGTGATTTTTTTTTTCAATTTTTGTTTTTTTTGTTTTAGTCATCTATACACTTTGGTCTCTCCAACATTTGGCCCTATACCCGGGTCACATTTACCCTAGTTAATAGAGATTTCTAACAGATTCCCTGAAGGGTTTCCCTCTGAGGTTTCTGTGAAGGTCTCGCTCAAGTTGTTACTTATTTAGCAAGAATAACCCCTGAGGCTTGTCCCTGAAGGTTATACTTGTTAAGTAGGGTTTCCACCTTTTTTGTGGATGCAACTTGGGAACCTTATATAAGTTAGAGACTCACCTTTAAACCTAAAAAACATGTTACCTTGTTACACCAATGAGTTTCAAGAAATATACACTATTAGGACATCCTTTGGAATATGATACTGATTGGACCGAAATTTATATGTTTAAGAATGTGCATTTGAGCTTAATTAGTGAGGTTTAATTGTTATATTTGGTCATTATTGGTGATTTTATGTGCACATGCTTATAGGTGATTATATGAAAAATCCTAGCTTAATTACTTGCATTTTAAGTAACTAAGGGTATTTTGGTCATTTTTGACTATGTGGTGCTTTTCTCTTGTAGGGGGGTCCCACGTGGGCCCCACAACCCTTTGGGATAGCTTGGAGTGCAAGGAATTGGCTTGGAGGGAAAGGCAAAGGCATAAGACAAAAGTTACCCCTTTTGTCAAAAACAAGGGATTTGCACATTTCCAAAAGGGGTAATATGGAGCCAAAAATTCAAATTCAAAGTTGGAGGCTTCATTAAGGGCAAAAAGGGTAGCACAATGGAGAGGAGAAAAAGGAGGAATTTTTAGAAATGCATGGAGACAATTTTTGGACCACATTCATCCTCACTTTTCACCTAATCCCTAAAATACCCTTCCTTCCCTCACCATAACCAAACCTCACACATAACCTCCTTCCACAACATAAAAATATCTTCTTTGACAACTAATTCCATCCTTGACAACTCATCAACTCCTAATCACTCTCATTAACCCAAACTAACTTCATTTAAAACCCTAACCCCTCTCATTTGTGACACATTCCCACTTTCACTTTTCTCTCTCTTCTCCATTTTCTCTCAACTCCATCTTCATCTTCTTCACCATTCTTCCACCATTTCGTGATTTTCCACATTCCTCCATGAAAGTCACGAAATTCCTCCATCCTTCCACCTTCTCCATGCTTGGCTAGGCTCCTAATCTTCTTCTCCAAAGGAAATGTGCTTGTAATCTTCAACATTTGGCCTCATGTACTTGTTTTAGTTCTTTGTAGGTTTCAAACTATATTAATCTTTTGTCTTGTGATTTCTTTGATTAAGACTCATTAGACTAGGATATTTGTATTTTCAAGTATTCTACTTCACTTTAGTTTGGAATCTCTCTTTGAATCTTTGAATGTGAAAACCTAGGGTTTGATTTTGTGTAATTTCATGAGGATATGCTATGCGATTAGCTTATGTATGTTTCTTGTGGAATGATTGATTTTCTTAGCTTCTATGATTTAGAGTTAATGTTGCCTGAGGTACATTTGAAGGTTTCAAAGAGCTATTAGCTTGGTTGACCTAATTAAACTCTTGAAGATTTCTTAGCCTTAAGAATCTCAAGGATTTAGTTAGGTTATACTAAGAATAGCAAGTATATGAGGTCACATTTATCATTAAGCACATAGTACTTTGGAGAGGGAGGTACTTCTCATTCTTGACATTTTCATCACTTTACATTTCGGTTATATAGTCATTTTAGGTTAAAATTGTAGTTTTAGTTAAATCAAAATCAACCTTAAAACCTAGCTTAATTTGCGTGGCATTTCATCCTTTTACTTGCAAGAGATTGACCTAGATTGTGGAAAAGACCTAATACTCACCACTACTCACTTAGTGGATTTGAGTTTTAGAAAATCTTTGATTGACCTTTTTAGGCGACAAAATAGGTTAAATCTGATACCATATATGAATATAATACTCATTATGATTATGAAAAATATGATGAAGAAGAGTATTATATTGATGAAGAATGCTGATTGGACTAAATTTCATACCTTTAAGCATGTGCATTTGAGCTTAATTAGAGTGGTTTATTTGTCATATGTGATTATTATTGGTACATTTTCATGCACATGCTTATGTATAAATATTTGAAGAATAATAGCCTTATTACTTGCATTTATGGAAACTAAGGGTATTTTGGTCATTTTGACTATGTGATGTGTTTCTCATGTAGGGGGTCCCAAGTGGGCCCCACATACCCTTGGTGGAGCTTCAGTGGAGATAACTTGGCAAGAAGAAAGGCTAGATGACAAATACTCAAAGTCACATCCGGATGCAGGTTCACATCCGGAAGCATACTCACATCAGGATGCAAGTTCACATCCGGAAGCAAAGTTACATCCGGAAGCTGAGAAACTTAAAGAAGGGAACTTACATCCGGAAGTGGATTTATATCCGGAAGTAAACGTGCTGGCGCTGGCGGACGAAGAGTTACATCCGGAAGCTTAAGGCTATCAGTCAGCGAGTGCAAGAGTCAGACTGCACAATGTTCAGAAATGTCAGCTACTTTTCAGAAGTCTTTTGTGCAGAGTTAATTTAAGGCAAAGTCAGCCCTACAGCCTGAAGGTGTGGGAAGCATTTTTCTAAATGAGGCAAAATTGGCGCCAATGTCAAATTCAAATCTGGATGCCTCATTAAGGGCAATTTTGGAAGCACAATCACTTGGAGAAAAAGGAGGAACCTTTAGAAATGCATGGAGATGAGATCTAGTCCACATTCATCCTAACCTTTCACCAAATACCAAAAATACCCTTTGGGCGATAATTCCAAAGTTACTCACCACTATAAAAGCCCAAATGTAACTAACTTTCAGAACGACTTTTTCTCTCTTCACTTTCATTTTCTCTCTCCTCTAACAAACTCTCTCAACTCCATCTTCATCTTCTTCACCTTCTTCACTTCGCAAACCTCCGCCATGTCCAGAACCTCACACCTACCTTCATCCGCCTTCATCTCCATGTCAGGCTAGATCGCCTAGCCTTCTTCTCCAAGGAAATGTGTTTGTAGAATCAACTTATGGCTTCATATGCTTGTAATTTTCTCTTTTAGGTTTCAAGCTATATGTAAATTTTTGCCTATGTATGTCTAGATCTAGGCTTATATAGGTTAGAGCATCTGTAATTTAGGTGTTCTGCTTTATGTTAGTTTGTAATCTCTCTTTTACGTTAAGAACATGAAAACCGAGGCTTAATTCTTGTAGTTTCATACATGTATGTGTGTGCGATTAACTCCTCTTACATTTATGGAATGAATTTGTTTCCTAAATGCTAGATTTAGTGTTTAGAGTTGCTTTTGGTATGTTCTTGGCTTCAAAGAGCTTAAGCCTTAATTAAATTAGTTAAACTCTTGTAGACTTCTTTGATTAAAGAGATCTCGAGAATTTAACTAGTTTATATTAAGAAGAACAAGTATATGAAGTCCGATTAAACGTAAGCACAGAGTACTTGGAGAAGGAGGTACCTTCCATTCCATACTTTCATACTTCTAATTCTGTTACTTGTAGTTTTTACTAGTTTTAATTAGTTTTAGACAAAAAGCTTGCACACAACCTGTTTGATAATTTGCTTAACTTGTGATTATTTGACCTAAGCAAGAGATAAAACCGAACTGTGAATTGACCTAGGACTTGCTGCTAACTACTGTAGTTTAATACTAGTTTTATTTGTTTTAACTCTTTTTAGACGACGAAAAAGAGTTAAATCAAATGCTATGATGATAGCATTAACTTCTACCCAAATGAGTTTCATGTTGACAAATATTATATATGGGTGGAAGAACGCTCTGATTGGACCAAAATTTATACCTATAAGCATGTGCATTTGAGCTTAATTAGTGTGGTTTATTTGTTATATTTGATCATTATTGGTACATTTTCATGCGCGTGCTTATGTGTAAATATTTGAAGAATAATAGCCTTATTACTTGCATTTTATGAAACTAAGGGTATTTTGGTCATTTTGACTATGAGATGTGTTTTCATGTAGGGGAGGTCCCAAGTGGGCCCCGCACACCCTTGGTGGAGCTTCAGTGGAGATAACTTGGCAAGAAGGAAGGCTAGATGACAAGTACTCAAAGTCACATCCGGATGCAAGAGTGCTTCCGGAAGCAAATAGGCATCTGGAAGAGTACTCATATCAGGATGCAGGTTCACATCCGGAAGCATATTTACATCCGGAAGAGAACGTGCTGGCGCTGGCGGACGAAGAGTTACATCCGGAAGCTGAGCTATTTGAAGAAGTGGACTTACATCCGGAAGTGGATTCACATCCGGTAGTGAATGTGCTCGCGCTTGCGGTATGAAGTCTTACATCCAGAAGCCAAAGTCCATCCATCAGCGAGTACAAGAGCTAGACTGCACAATGTTCAGAAATGTCAGCTACTTTTCAGAAGTCTTTTGTGCAGAGTAAATTTAAGGCAAAGTCAGCCCTGCAGCCTGAAGGTACTTGGGGAGCATCTTTCCAAATGAGGCAAAATGGGCGCCAATGTCAAATTCAAATCTGGAGGCCTCATTAAGGGCAAAAAGGGAAGCACAATCACTTGGAGAAAAAGGAGGAACCTTTGGAAATGCATGGAGATGAGATCTAGTCCACATTCATTCCCACATTTCACCAAATACCAAAAATACCCTTTGGGCGATAATCCCAAAGCTACTCACCACTATAAAACCCCAAACGTAACTAACTTTCAGACAACTCTTCTCTCACTTCACTTTCACTTTCTCTCTCCTCTAACAAACTCTCTCAACTCCATCTTCATCTTCTTCATCTTCATTTCGCAAACCTCTGCCATGTCCAGAACTTCACAACTACCTTCATCCGCCTTCATCTCCATGTCCGGCTAGATCGCCTAGCCTTCTTCCCCAAGGAAATGTGCTTGTAGAATCAACCTATGGCTTCATATGCTTGTAATTTTCTCTTTTAGGTTTCAAGCTATATGTAAATTTTTGCCTATGTATGTCTAGATTTAGGCTTATATAGGTTAGATCATCTGAATTTTAGGTGTTCTACTTTATGTTAGCTTGAAATCTCTCTTGATTGTTAAGAACATGAAAACCGAGGCTTAATTCTTGTAGTTTCATACATGTATGTGTGTGCGATTAGCTCCTCATACATTTGTGGAATGAATTTGTTTCCTAAATGCTAGATTTAGTGTTTAGAGTTGCTTTTGGTATGTTCTTGGCTTGAAAGAGCTTAAGCCTTAATTAAATTAGTTAAACTCTTGTAGACTTCTTTGATTAAAGAGATCTTGAGAATTTAACTAGTTTATATTAAGAAGAACAAGTATATGAAGTCCGATTAAACGTAAGCACGGAGTATTTGGAGAAGGAGGTACATCTCATCCATACTTTCACTCATTCACCTAATTCTGTTAGTTGTAGTTTCAATTAGTTTTAATTAGTCTTAGATATAAAACCTGCACACAACCTGTTTGATAATTTGCTTAACTTGTGATTATTTGACCTAAGCAAGAGATAAAACCGAACTGTGAATTGACCTAGGACTTGCTGCTAACTACTATAGTTTAATTCTAGTTTTATTTGCTTTAGCTCTTTTTAGACGACGAAAAAGAGTTAAATCAAATTGGCGCCGTTGCCGGGTTGGTTAATTTCTTTCTTGTCTTAGGTTTTTAGTTACATTTTCTTAGTTTTTGTTGTAGGTGAGTTTTAGTTGTAGGTTTTGAGCATACTTCTGATTTATTCTGGACATAGTTTTATTTGCATTCTGTATAGTTGAGACTGTTTTAGAAGTGTTCTGGAAGTGTTAGGCTGATTTCGTTGGCCTTTGAATGCTGGAATTTGCTGTCTACCTGTGCTGAATATATTCTGTTCTCTGCTGGAAACTGTCTGGATATTCTGTATTTGCTGGCTGGTTGGTGTTTGTGGATTGTTTTGCAGGGCTTTGTTGGTTTGTTTTGCCTATTTTTGCAGGACATTTTAAAGCTTGTGCTTAATGAATGGAAGAATGAGTGACTTTGCAAGGCCATCTGCCTCATTCGCACTTCAAGGCATTGCCACCAATTCACAACAATTCTATGACAAGAGACCTCCATTCCAAGAGCATAACCCTCACACCAACACTTATAATTCAGGATGGAGGGACCATCCAAGCTTTCAGTGGGGGGGAGGAGGTTATGCTACTCCTTCACATGCTTTTGAAGATCAACAAAGTTATGCTCCTCAATATCAAGATCATGATCCTTACCAAATGAGGTTTAATTCTTATTGTGCTCAGAGGCCAGATGTGTATGCCTATCAGGAAGCTTATCCATATGAGCCTAATTCACCTCCTCATGGCTATGGACACAATTTTTATGATTATCAAGAGCCTTTACTAAGCTGTGTTCCTACACATATGGAGCAGAATGACTTCTTTCATGCTCAAATGCCCAATGAGTATGCTTCTCCAAGTGCAGATTCTCCCTCTTCCAGTACAGATGATTTGATGATGCAAATGTGTGCATCACTTATGGAGAAGCTGAATGAATATCAAGAGGGACTTAAGGAGAACATTTGTTCAATTGTTTCTCAATGGATGAATGAAAGGGCCGAGGAAGAGGCAAGGCAAGGTGGCCTCCTTTCCAATATGGTTGTAAATCCTGATGACATGAATTTGGAGGGAGGAGTTCAAGTTGAATCAATACCTTACTTTGATGAAGAAGCGCATGAACCTCAAAAGTGCCAAGAGGATGATCCTAGGATTGAGATGGATGTTGCAAATCCACCTAGCACCTTTGAGTCTAATGGAGTCTTACCTAGTGCTTCACATAGTGATGATATTGATGATTCTATGACCTGTTCATGTGATGAGATGAGCATATGCGTTGACTGTTATGAGGATTAATATTCTCTTCTCGTGGAATTTCATAGAAAACAGTTGACAAAATTGCAAACAGCCATTGATGATGCTGCCTTGGGCAATGATCCTATGGATGAGACTATTCCTAGGGGTGATACACATGTTGAACATCACTCTAATTCCCTAGAGAATAATGAGGAGGTTGAGGAGCAAGAAGTGACCGAATTGCCATCTTTCAGTGGGAAAAAAAGACCAGAGGCCGAGAGCTCTCTTTTCATGGAGAAAGAGGCCAAAATGGAGTTTATCAATGATATGGTGCAAGATGGACAACATCCTACTATTCCAGTAACACATGTTGAGGCCGAGAACCCTCTTTCCTTGGTTGGCGAATTCCAAGAGGCCGACAGCCAAAGTCCTGTCGAAGAGGAGGAACATGAAGTCTTTAAAGCTGAAAGCAAAGTGGAAGCGCCATTGGCACAAGAGCTTGAATCTGTCTCTACTTCTCAACTCGTGCATAAATCATCTCAAGGTATAATTTTTGATCCTACACTTGTTACCTTTCCTAGTTCATGTAACTTAGGGAAGAAGACATATCATGAGCTTGTTCAGAGTGTGATCCTTGATTTGTTTTCCATGCTTGAGTTTAATGTGCCATTGCTGGTTGTTCTTGAGCCACTACGTGCTTGGGCTAAGTTTTCATATAATATTTGCATATATAAGGAAGCATGTAGGCCATATACATTGTTGATTGAAAATCTGGTAGAACAACCTGTAAGTCCTTTGAGCTTGCTTTCACATGAGGATGAGCACACATCTTCTGGTTCATTTGACTCTTGCTTGGTGACTGTTAATGATGCTTGCATGAATTCTCTTGCTGATGATTCTAGTACTGTGAGCATGCGTCTTGATGTTCCTAGTTCCAAGCATGATGAATGTGATCTTGATGATGTTAGTCAATTTATATACTCCTTGTCCAGTTACAACCCCTTGCACAAGGGATGTTTGTTCAATTTTGTGGATCCAGCTAGGTTGGAAGGAGTGCTTGCTCTCATGATGAAGGCTGGAGTTCAATTGCAAGGAGACTTGCGTTTCTATACCTTGTATACAATTTTGGATTGGCGGAGCCGGTTGAGGAGCATGCATGGAGTCAGTGTTTCGCAAATCGAGTGCTCCAACAGGGTTTTGTTTGAAACTACTTTGGAGGCTAACACTTCCATTTGTAGGCCGACTCGTGATCCTTGGTTTAGTGCTTCAGAGGGGCAAAATGTTGTTATGTTTAAAGTGCCCAAATTGATCACCATTTTTCAGCATATTGTATTACCTAATCATGTGCATCTTGATTCCTCTTGTGTTTCATTGAGTTTATCTTGGCATTCCTACAACCCCTTGAACAAGGGCAGTTTGTTCCATGTTGAAGGATCTTTTAGGATGCACAAGGATTATTGGGAAGACAAACAGGACAATATAGAGCTTGCAACAAGTCCTGAAGCAGATTATCCTAGCTTGCATTTGTTGAAGGCGGAAGAGTTTTTCAAGAGGAGTTTGGAACTTGAAGCCACAAAGGAAGAACAAGATTTCTTCAATAGGAAGCTCAACAGAGATGACATCAGAAGGCTAGTGGTTCGGTTGAAGATGCTTAAAAGGAACATGGAAGTTAAAGGCAAAGTTTTGAAAGCAATAATGTACGAGCCTTCACTCCTAGTGTTCCTTGCAAGGAGAGTTCAGAAGTTCCTCTTGAAGCTCCAGGCCCATTGGAGAGCTAGGCGACCCAAAGAAAAGCAGAAGGGAGCACCATCTTGTTATTCCACGTGGACGCATTTACTACTTGAGAAAGCCAAATTGCTCCAGTGGAACTTAGTGACGGAAGAACACTCAGCGTCTATATTTGCGGATGGTCGAACCATACAGGACCACAAGCGCAAGTTCTTCAAAGAGAACTTCAAGCCGCCCTAAAGGTTGCTTCTTTCCTTCCCTACTTGCTTTATATTGTTTTATTCTAAGTGTGGGGAGGAGATTAGTTAGTTTTAAAAAAATATGTAGGATTTTGTTTCGGTTTGTTAGGTTGTTTAAATAATATGAAAAATATTTCACTAGTGCTTGGGGATGCCTATTTGCTTAAGGAAGTGTCACTGGGGAAAATAGGATTTGCATCCGGAAGTGTTTTTGCTTCTGGAAGTTCTCACTTAGACTTTGCTACTCAGGATCAGATTGTGTTCATTTTGCTTCCGCTAGGGGATGAGTTTTTGCATTTACAAGTGCCAGTGCATCCGGAAGCATTTTTGCTTCCGGTAGCATATTTGCTTCCGCTAGGGATGAGACTTAGAATCTGAACCAGAGTGACTTCCTATAGCAGTTCTGCTTCCGGTAGCATTTTTGCTTCCGAAAGCCTAGCAGCTTGAGTCTGAATTCAGTTAGGCTTCCTGAGCGTCAGTGAGTAAAAGAAAATATATAAAAAAAATAATATTTTAGGTTGTGTTTAGTGTAGTCTTGTTAATAATACATGCATATGAGCCATTTGTTTGTTGGAACTGCCCTGCCCTTTATGTTGCTGCTTTGCCTTTAAAATGCATCTTCCTACTTGATTTGATTGGTCCATTGAGGACAATGCATGCTTTAAGTGTGGGGGAGGTGTATTATGTGCTTTAAAGTGGTTTAATTCAAAGTTTTCACACTTGATTTGTGGACTTATTTGGCATGATTTTCTTGAAAATTTAACTTGATTATGGCTCTTGAAAGCAAATGGAATTGTCCTCTAGTGTGTAAGTAGAATTTTTGGAATGATTACTTAGGGCATTGCATGGGGCACTTTTAAGGTATAAAGAGGGTGTAAGTTTCTCATTTAACTTTTCTTAGGGAGGAAATGACTAATTAGAGTAAGCCATAAATGTGAGAAGCCTCCAACCGAATTGAGTGGGCCAATAGTTACTTGATCTCCTAGAACTTGTCCTAGCTCTTGTTCAAGATCACAATGCATGGCATAATTGAAAATGAAATGGGCGTTTCTTTCTAAACCCTCATGACTCAAACACTAAGCCAACCAAAAATATTATCCTTTGATTAACCCCTTTGGGCCATTCACTTTTCTTTTCTACCACCTTGACCAAAGTATGAATAAGTAATTATAACATATGCTTGCATTTTATATTAGTGTTGTATTGTTGTATCTTTTGTTAAGCATGCTACATTGTGAGAAATAAAAGATGGCCGAGAGCCACATTGAAAAGAAAGGAAAGAGAGATGGCCAAAGGCCAAGAAAAACAAAAGAAATAAAGTGGAAAAATAAGGCCAAAGGCCTAAGTAAAAAAAAAAGAAAAAAAAAGAGAAAGAAAGCACAAAGTGCTTGTATATGCCAAAGGCATTTGAGTTAAAAAGAGAAAAAAAAATTTGAGAAAAGCACAAAGTGCTTGAAAAAGAGAGATGTAGCATGTTCATTAGACTTGGATTTATTGTATTGCATGCATATGTGATGATTACTTGTTCATATTATTGGTCATTGACTACTTTCCATCATTCACCATTCATTATTAGCCTTCCATTCAACCCATAAAGTCCCCTAGATTTGGTTGTGTCATGCATAATAATGGGTGGAGAACTTAGAGCTATTACAAGCCTATGGTGATGGTCAAGTGCATTGAGCCAAAGAGTGATCACAAGTCCCTAGTTAGGCATTTTTCCTAACTTGAGTGAATGAGTATAAACACTTTATCCGGTGAGGAAAAATCTCAATTGGTACTCCTCCTTAAGCCTAGTTGCTTGTTAAACTTGCATTCACTTTGTATTCTTAGATTTGGCCCATGCGAAGCTTTAGGGAAAGGTTCAAAAAGTCAACTTGTACTCTATGATAATTCCAATTGCCTTCACTATGCTTAATGATTGAGTTAATCTTTTATATGACTTTGCCCGGAGTGCAAAGATTAAGTGTGGGGGATTTGATTGTCCAAAATTTATACCTATAAGAATGTGCATTTGAGCTTAATTAGTGTGGTTTATTTGTTATATTTGATCATTATTGGTACATTTTCATGCGCGTGCTTATGTGTAAATATTTGAAGAATAATAGCCTTATTACTTGCATTTTATGAAACTAAGGGTATTTTGGTCATTTTGACTATGAGATGTGTTTTCATGTAGGGGAGGTCCCAAGTGGGCCCCGCACACCCTTGGTGGAGCTTCAGTGGAGATAACTTGGCAAGAAGGAAGGCTAGATGACAAGTACTCAAAGTCACATCCGGATGCAAGAGTGCTTCCGGAAGCAAATAGGCATCTGGAAGAGTACTCATATCAGGATGCAGGTTCACATCCGGAAGCATATTTACATCCGGAAGAGAACATGCTGGCGCTGGCGGACGAAGAGTTACATCCGGAAGCTGAGCTATTTGAAGAAGTGGACTTACATCCGGAAGTGGATTCACATCCGGTAGTGAATGTGCTCGCGCTTGCGGTATGAAGTCTTACATCCAGAAGCCAAAGTCCATCCATCAGCGAGTACAAGAGCTAGACTGCACAATGTTCAGAAATGTCAGCTACTTTTCAGAAGTCTTTTGTGCAGAGTAAATTTAAGGCAAAGTCAGCCCTGCAGCCTGAAGGTACTTGGGGAGCATCTTTCCAAATGAGGCAAAATGGGCGCCAATGTCAAATTCAAATCTGGAGGCCTCATTAAGGGCAAAAAGGGAAGCACAATCACTTGGAGAAAAAGGAGGAACCTTTGGAAATGCATGGAGATGAGATCTAGTCCACATTCATTCCCACATTTCACCAAATACCAAAAATACCCTTTGGGCGATAATCCCAAAGCTACTCACCACTATAAAACCCCAAACGTAACTAACTTTCAGACAACTCTTCTCTCACTTCACTTTCACTTTCTCTCTCCTCTAACAAACTCTCTCAACTCCATCTTCATCTTCTTCATCTTCACTTCGCAAACCTCCGCCATGTCCAGAACTTCACAACTACCTTCATCCGCCTTCATCTCCATGTCCGGCTAGATCGCCTAGCCTTCTTCTCCAAGGAAATGTGCTTGTAGAATCAACCTATGGCTTCATATGCTTGTAATTTTCTCTTTTAGGTTTCAAGCTATATGTAAATTTTTGCCTATGTATGTCTAGATTTAGGCTTATATAGGTTAGATCATCTGAATTTTAGGTGTTCTACTTTATGTTAGCTTGAAATCTCTCTTGATTGTTAAGAACATGAAAACCGAGGCTTAATTCTTGTAGTTTCATACATGTATGTGTGTGCGATTAGCTCCTCTTACATTTGTGGAATGAATTTGTTTCCTAAATGCTAGATTTAGTGTTTAGAGTTGCTTTTGGTATGTTCTTGGCTTGAAAGAGCTTAAGCCTTAATTAAATTAGTTAAACTCTTGTAGACTTCTTTGATTAAAAAGATCTTGAGAATTTAACTAGTTTATATTAAGAAGAACAAGTATATGAAGTCCGATTAAACGTAAGCACGGAGTACTTGGAGAAGGAGGTACATCTCATCCATACTTTCACTCATTCACCTAATTCTGTTAGTTGTAGTTTCAATTAGTTTTAATTAGTCTTAGATATAAAACCTGCACACAACCTGTTTGATAATTTGCTTAACTTGTGATTATTTGACCTAAGCAAGAGATAAAACCGAACTGTGAATTGACCTAGGACTTGCTGCTAACTACTGTAGTTTAATTCTAGTTTTATTTGCTTTAGCTCTTTTTAGACGACGAAAAAGAGTTAAATCACGCTCCAATGATTTAGATATGCACGTGGCTTTATTCCAACGCCTTGAGTTTATTGAGAACTGTAATAAGGCTAATGGAGTGCATAATGAAGAATTTGAACAAGAACATTCTATGATATTGGATGCATTGGAGACTATTCGCCAACGTACGAGAAATCCTTACATTCAGGGGGGAAGTCAAACAAACCAAGCAACTAAGTCAACTGAGGTAGTAGAAGATTCTCCTTTAGAACTAGAAGAGTTCTCTTCAACTTTGGAAATCACACATGCTGATGAGGTTACTCTACCAGAACTTATTCCACAACATACAACAGAGGTAGAAGTTTCTCCTTTCGAACTAGAAGAAATCTCTTCAAATATGGAAATCACTCATGCTAATGAGGTTACTCTAGCAGATGTTATTCCACAACAAATGCTATCAGACACTATTTCAACAACTAAGGTGGATCATTCTCAGATTTTTACCACCAATGATCAAATTAATCATATGATTGGTCACACTAATCATGTTGATTTCAATTGTGAAGAGTATATTTTTGGTGAATACTTCAATTACTCTATACCAATGAAGATAGATCTTCCCTTAATTGGGACTATGAAAATGCAAGAATATCAAACTAAAGCTTCATTTGTCAAATCCAGTTCTTTATTGAACAAGTTACTCCAACAGTACCTTGTTTGTTGGAAAGGATTTCCAGATACTCTTACTGATACAACTAGCTACTTTATCAAGGGTTCTCTCTTTTGGTATCTCACATGTTGGAAAGGACTTCCAAATCAAAGTTTTACATTGAAGTTGTTACAAGTTGCTCACTCTCTGCTTGGGTTTCTCTTTTATTATCTCATCTATTGGAAATGTTTTCCAGAGTTTAATTGTTATCAAGCTACTTGCAATGGTTTCATATTCAAGTACCTCACTTGTTGGAAGGGATTCCCAAATCAAGAAACCACTTTGATAATTCAGGCTTACACATCTCTATCAACTCGTCAGGAGTCGAGTTTTTAAAGCGGGGGAGAAATGATGGGATATGATCATTAGGAAATTATTATTTGATGGGAATCACAAAAGAATCAGAAAGATGAAAGAGATTTGAAGATTATCATGTTAGAATTTGATCATCATCAATTAGTATTTCTAGATTGTTCTATTTTAATTTTGCATTTATTGTTATCAATTAGCATTAAGTATGATTAATATTCTAGAGTTTTCTATCATTAATATTTAGGGTTATGTTGAGGCCTATATATAGCCTCTCAACTATTTGCTATGTAGACTTTGATGATTTGAATAATAAGCATAATATTGTGTTGTCTTCTCTCCTCTTGCTCTCTCTTCTCTTGTTATCTCTTCCTTCTAAATTCTCTCTTCTCTCACCCTTTTCTCTTCTTATTCTACCTCTACTTCTAAATTCTCATACACCTTTTTTATTCTCACACCCATTCTACATCATCACCTCTACGAATGTCGGAGTGGGGCAGCTCTTATGAGATCATGGTGAAATCTCTAAAACATTCGTTATGCAGCGGGCACGCTCATGGCCGTCTTAATGGGAAAAACCGACGTTGACATCGGAAATGTGGGGATATAATCTGACTCATAATACCTCTTGTGTACGCCAAGAGTTGTGAGTTGAAATCCATAGGAACACTCCCTTCTCTGTGTACCAAGTATTACCCGTCTAGGTCTAGTTCAATTCCATAAGAACACTAGATACAATGATTATACTCATGTGTTACTCAGTTAAGGAGTTCCTTTGACACATGTGGGGGATTGTTGAAAATATTGAGTGGGTATGTCATAAGGAACAAGTCTCACATTGTTTGGGATTGTGATGAGATTCCAAATTATAAGTGAATTTGGAATACTATATTGGAGAAGAGGAAAAGTTAACGCATACAATAATGCCACAAGAGGATAAATCCGGCTATGTTCCCCAGCCATTTATATGAGTTAAATTGTGGATTGAGCACGTTTTTATTAGGCCATATTTTGTGAAATATGGAATTAAGTTTTGGGAGAATAACTTTATATATTTCATTAAATATGAAATGCTGATTTTGTGGATCACATTATATGTGCACATAAAGGCAATGTATGGAAGAGGAAAGATACTGTCGTATAGGTCACAATGCTTGCGGCTATGACTAACGACGTTATTTGTCTAATTGAGAGACATGCTACCTCATATACCATGTGGTACTCTTTTCGATTCGCAATAGGTGCAAATTGTCTCAAGAACACTCCTATCTAGTTGGGATCACATGAGGCATTAGGGCTTTTACTGACGTGGCTCACCAAATATCGCTTAAGATGATCAAATGGATCATGTGGAACCAAAAGGTCAGACAATTTAAATGAAAGAAATGACTCTTCATTAGTTGAAAAGTAAGTCCATTAACAGCAAGGGATTGAGATCCCAAAAGATGATAAATGGTCATGAGGCTCAAAAGGAAATAAGTCCTTTAAGAAAGGGAAAAGGCAAGTTTAAGAAACTTGATCTTTTGTAGATCAAGTGATATACTTGTAGAAATCTTGGCCATTATGCCAAGAAGTTTCATGAGGTTGTAACTTCATTCGATTTCGACATAATCGAAGAAGACCATTATGTTTGTGTAAAACGGTTGCGAGGTAATATTGTGATATAATCTCTTTATTCTCCTTGCTAGGATTAGACCTGAGATAGTTAAACAATTAAAGACTGATTGTCTTTTGAATTTCTAAATGAAATACATGGGTAGAGAAGAAAATATCTTGTGTTAAGATATAAGAGGATTGTTCAAAGAGGATGCATAGCGAAGATCCTAGAACGGTTCATTATTGAGAGACTGCGGACCTATGCATACCCTAATGGTGAAAGGACATTATCTTAGAGGAGATATGTGTCTTGTGAAAGAATGAGAAGTACAACGCATGAAAAGAGTCTCATACTCAAGTCTGATTGAATGTCTGTACACTGTGGTGTGTACTAGACTGGACATATGTTTTGTCGTTGACTTTGTAAGCCAATTTCAGATTGTGACGCTGAAAAACAAAGTTATTTGATACTAAAAGGGTAATGAATTAAAAGTTGTGCTATATAGGAGAAAGTCTCCATCCTGAAGGATACTCTAACGCCAAATGGGCAGGTTATATGGATAGAGGATACTCAACTTAGCAAACTTGATGACACCATCATCCATGGAATCTGAATATATACTTTGTGCTACTACACTATTCAATAAGATGTGCGACTTAAGAGATTCATAAAGCGTTTAGGCATAAATGTTATGGATATCCATTGTGAGACTGAAGTCGCGATAGCCTACGTTGTGGACCCTAAGTATCATAATAGACTAAATATATAGACATCAAATTTCATTTTATAAGAGATGTGTTCTCTCAGAAAGAAGTGATTGTTCAGTATTATTTCCACTCACTAAATGTTTGCTGATCCACTCACTAGCTTAAAAAAGGTTTAAGCGTTAGCAACATTTGATGTATTGAACAACTTTAGTTTCTGGAATAAAATGATGCATTTTGAATTCGAAAATTGTTTTTTGCACATATATACAATGTTGTGTGTTTGTATATATAAAATATGAATGTAAAGTATGCAATATGTCGTACAGATCCAAAAAGGTTGGTTTACTCACACGGACAATCGTCTTCCATACATGCTAAGGGTATGATAAGATAAGGTGTGCAAGAAATTATTATGTGTTGATGAATACTTCACATAAGTCGACCCAATAAGTTTGGGAGATGACAATTCAAATCATGATAAGGAATACACGTGTATTCCGCCGGATCTGTAGCCACGCGTAAAATTCTCCAGTGGGAGTTTAGGAGTCCGTCGAGGGACTAATGCCTGTACGATGATTTTTTTTGAAATCGACACGCGACAGATGGTCGATCATCGTAACATGTAAATCGTATTACATGTGCTTAATTACCGCAATCGGGACGTAGATGGAAAATCCTTGATCCTAACAATGTGAGTCCGTATATAAGAGAATGGATATTATCATCTCTATTGATACCCTTATGACTTAGGCGGCATTAAGGATACTTGTTTTTGTGACTGCTACTCTAGCCGAAACTCAATGGTCATGAGAGATCCGACCTAACGAGTGATAGCTGGGCAAGCGACAAACTCAAGTGGACTTGATGATCAGCCAGATATGAATGACTTTAACTTGATAACACACATGTAACACTGGACTTCCATGATGCATCACTTACTAGAAGTGCTAGTAAGTGTGATTTTCCAGGTATACGTGAAGACATTTGAGTTAATTTTCAACTCGTGAGGGATTAAGAATGTCACTTGTGTGTAAGTTAGCCTGGGGAATCTGAGACAATCTGAGATAACTGGACCAATAAATCCATATGCATTAATTTTCTCAAGAAAATTTGTCATGCTGGATTTCGTTCATTTGCTGACTGTATTGCCATGTAGATTAATGAAGGTGGACCCCATGCAAACACAAACGTCTGTTTGCCTCAAGTTAACGGCGAGACTAAATTTGTCCCATTTTTATTTACAATGTACGGTTTTGTCCCGTCTAATTTAGGGGTGCCAGAGTTGTCCACTTTAAAATTTACGGTGGCTAGTTTTGCACCTTCGCCCTTAAAAAAATTTCCCATATAAAATGTGGATTTTTTTTTAAAAGTAAAATATTAGAACATTGCGGCGCTTCTAAAAGCGCCACACTAGAAGCACTGTAATAACATTGCAGAGTTTCTAGAAACGCCACAATGTTGGGAATTTTTTAATAAAAAAACGTTTTTGTAAAAAAAAAACTACAAATTTTAAATGAAAATATGCATAGAGGATTTTCTACTAGGGGTGCACAAATGTTGGATAGGACCGGACCAACTATATGCCCTGGTCTTGTCCTGAGGTCCGGTGTAACATCCCAGCGCCTCGCTCTCGAAATTATCCGCTTTGGGGAATCCTCACCCCTCACGGTTTTAAAACGCGTCGAGAGGGGGAGGTATCCAGGTCTATATATAGCACCTTTCGTTCTCCTCCCCAGCCGATGTGGGACTTTACAATCCACCCCCCTTGGGGCCCAGCGCCCTGGCTGGCACGTCGACCCGAGTCTGGGTCTGATACCATCTGTAACATCCCAGCGCCTCACTCTCGAAATTGTCCGCTTTGGGGAATCCTCACCCCTCACGGTTTTAAAACGCGTCGAGAGGGGGAGGTATCCAGGTCTATATATAGCATCTTTCGTTCTCCTCCCCAGCCGATGTGGGACTTTACATCCGGTCATGTCCTGTTTGGCCCGACACCGAGATCAGGCTGAACATGACCACAGGGCCACATGACTGACCATGTTGGTCCCAAAGTTTTTTCTTTAAATTCAAAAACTTCCACTTTTCAACCATTAAATAAATTAAGGGTAAATGTGCAAAAATAGTCACCGCAAATTTAAAAAGGAGAACATGAGACTCTGATAAATTTAAGGGGGAAAAACCGTCATTGTAAACAAAAATTAGGCAAATGTAACCTCTCAGTTAAACATAGTTAAACATACGTTTTTTCAAACGTGGGCCCCACTATCAGTATATGATGTGTCAATTCCAAAATACTTTGTGGAAGCTGAAATGCTTCCAGTTGAATCCTAAATCATCTAAACCAAACCCTAAACTATCAAATCATTTCGACTAACTCATACTTTTCCCAAATCATGTGAAATCCACCCCAAATCATCTGAACTCTAAACCCAAAAAGTATGATAATTATGTGGAAAAATAAAAAAGTGTAATAAACTAATAATTAATTCATTAATTATGAAATAGTGTGATAATTGTGTTTATTAATTAAAATATTTTAACAACAAATATTAAAATAACCGGGTCGAGTCGTTCTGTTGGTCATGGAGCATATGCCCTGGTCCTGTTCTACCTGATGGTTGGGTCAGTCACGTCCTAATCTGGTCAGTCTCAAGCCATATTGTGACGGACCATTTTTGGCTAGGACCGAATCAGGTCATGACAGGCCAATCAGGCCGCCAAGTTTTTGTGCAGCACTAGTTTCTACATTGGGAAACGACGGAAAAAACGTGGGTATATTGGCGGGAAGTGGCCGCCATGTTTCTCACATTTTGAACACCTACTTTCCGGCGTTTGTTATAAAAAAGCCGGTATGCTAGTTATTACCCACTTTTTTTTCATGAAATGCCGGTAAGCATCAAATTTTTTGTAGTGGTAAAAGCAAATGTCGTATACATATATAATAAACTGAATCACAAGCTTTATCACACTACTAGAAAATAGGCCTTTCACGACCATAATTAACGACTAAAAAGCCAATGTTGGTCGTTGATAAAAAACGCGGTGGCATAACATGTAAATAACTGTCCAGGCGGAGATCTTTCACGACCACATTTGTATATGTGGTCGTGGAAGGGGAGACCCCTTTCACGTCCACACTCATAGTGAGTGTGGACGTGGAAGGGTCCCCTTCCACGTCCACATTATGTATAATGTGGACGTGGAAGGGGACCCTTCCACGTCCACACTCACTATGAGTGTGGACGTGAAAGGGGTCTCCCCTTCCACGTCCACACATATAAAGGTGTGGACGTGGAAGGGGACCCTTCCATTACCACATATACCCAAGTGTGGTCGTGAAAGGTGGGCAATTTTTTTCCCACTGGCGCCATAGCCCTTTTTTATTTCCCTCCAACAATTTGGCACTCACTACCACTTTGGCACTCACTCTCTGCGCCTCCCTTTCTCTCTTCTTCTCTCACACTTTGGCACTCACTTATCTCCGCCGCCTCTCTCCTCCCTCTCTCCAACCACCGCCGCCTCTCTCCTCCCTCTCTCCAACCACCGCCTCGCCCTCGCCGCCGCCCTCGCCTCTCGCCCTCTCTCAGGTAATATCCACTCCTCCCTCCCTCTCGCCTCCCTCCCTCGCCTCGCCCTCGCCTCCCTCCCTCCCTCGCCTCGCCCTCGCCTCCCTCCCTCCCTCCCTCGCCTCGCCCTCCCTCGCCTCGCCTCGCCTCGCCCTCGCCTCCCTCCCTCCCTCGCCTCGCCCTCGCCTCGCCCTCGCCTCGCCTCGCCTCTCTCGCCTTCGCTTTTTTCTGCCGAGAGTTTTACTCCCCTCCTCCCCCTCCCCCTCCTCCTCCCTCCTCTTCAAGATAATACTCTCTGATTTTTTTTTTACTTTTCGCAGGGCATTTTGGGGACAAATTAATTGGGTTTCTTTAAGTTTTTTCGCTACATCTTCAACATCAACTTCTGTTGCTGTTTCAGACTCTGGCTATACTTTGCCCGAAAGAGTTCAGGATTTTTTGGTTTGACTCTTTAGAGGGATTTATTAGCAACGATCACAGAAAAGTCTTCCACAAGTAAGTTTCTCTTTTTTTTTTTTACTTTTATGG
This sequence comes from Mimosa pudica, assembly GCA_029929735.1. Classification (NCBI taxonomy): domain Eukaryota; kingdom Viridiplantae; phylum Streptophyta; class Magnoliopsida; order Fabales; family Fabaceae; genus Mimosa; species Mimosa pudica. The sequence goes on from JAKELP010000053.1 coordinate 3,771,034, forward strand.
TTGATAATAATATATCTTTATACTATATATAACATTATTGTTATGATTTTGTCTCTTTTGAAGAGGAATATTAAAATGACATGATGCTCAAGATACTGATTATTACACAGCTAGTCAGACTTCGATTAATGTTATAAACGTAAAGGTAAAAGCAATTTTTATATTCATTTTCATTTATATTGCTTTTAGTCATATCCGAACTACCATGATAATTGCTGATATTATCTGTGATTTATCAGTGTCCAAGACAGCGGGGCGCTGTAGAGTGCGGATACTATGTCTGCAAATACATGCTGGATATTGTATATCAAGATCAAATTAAGCAAGGGAGGAAATTCCAAAAGGTATGCACACTTCTAACATATATCTCCAAGAAAATAGTGATTTCTAATTGTAAGTGGTACTTTCCTTGTCTTTTTTAATATTGTTTAATTATGTTGCAGCTTTTGGAAGGACTTTATGGACTTAGTACTGACTCGTTTAAACAAGATGAAGATATTGACTTTGTACGAAACGCACTTGCAGAATTTTTAATCACTATGTGAGGCAGAAATTGTATAGGCTTAGATTGTTGTAGCTAAATTTTGAACTTATATTACTAGTAAGGCAAAGATATAAAACTTAGATTATGCCTTTTGTATTTTGTTGTCTAAGTAATAAGGTAATATTTATGGGATACGTTTTTGCAATTGCTCTGGTATTCTGTATTGTGCTGTAGTATGGTATTGACAGTGGTTTGTAAATGATCTGCAAGAATGCAGATGGCTATAAAATGCATTTACAAAAAGTAAAAAAAAAAACCCCCCTTTCACGTCCACACATAAGGGAGTGTGGACGTGATACCCTATCACGTCCACACTTAGGAAGTGTGGACGTGATAGGGGGGACCTATCACGTCCACACCTTATATAAGGTGTGGACGTGATAGGTCCCCCCTATCACGTCCACACTTCCTAAGTGTGGACGTGATAGGGTATCACGTCCACCTACCACGTCCACACTTGATAGGTGTGGACGTGGTAGCCTCTTAGTAAGAGGCTACCACGTCCACACTTATCAAGTGTGGACGTGGTAGCCTCTTAGGAGGCACCAAATTTGGTGCCTCCTAAGAGGCTACCACGTCCATTTTTATCCAACTGTGGACGTGATAGGTCCTATCTATCACGACCACAAACATGTGGTCGTGAAAAACACACTTTTTTACGACGCGGGATTCCACGACCACCTATTTGTGGTCGTGAAAAGCCCAAAATTGTGGTCGTGAAAGACCTTATTTCCAGTAGTGTCACTAAAGACCATAACTCATATATTATAAAAAAACATCATAGCTCATACGTAACGGAAAATAAATTCTTCAAGATTACCAAATGAGTTATACAAAAGAAAAATGAAAAATCACAAAGGAACGAGTGGAAAACAATAATTCCAGTCACAGAGACGAAAGGGAAAACATGAAAAGAGGATATATACATATATCCACGTTGCACGCCTGAAAATCACCAATACACATTTATTTAACATACATTAAGCACGAATAGCATCACAGACAAGCCTTAACCACTACAACAAATCTCATTTTTAACTTTAAAAGTTCACATCCGTGTTATTCATATCATCAATCTAAGTCATAGTTTATATGATAGTGATAGAGGTTCTACAAAAGTTGGGTTGAAAAGGGAGCTGATGATGATGACTAGTTTGACAGATTGTTCCCAAATAGACTGGACATTACAATCACATGTTTCAATAAAGGAGCTCATAATTCATGGGCTGTAGGCTGCAGGCTGCAGCAAATATTTCAAGTGGGTATAACCACAACCAAGTATTGGGACCAGCCTGCAATGATTATTTGTGATGCTCTGTAAGTGTAAGATGCTCATGCTTAACTAGTATGACTAGAAGGATATGTACTTGTTGTACACCAATATCAGTAAATTGGCGCTTGATGCTGACTCACCAACTTTGTCGCTTTACTTTTCTCTTTTTCTTCAAGGTCCCTTTAATCCTTCCTTCACCTCTGCAACTTCAAGAAGATAAATGAGTATCAAAATCCTTATCACACAGTAAATGACATTGACAGGCAACTCTCACTTTTGTTAGATAAAGCTAGCATCTTAAATTTACCAAGATCAGTTGTAGAAATTAATTTAATGGCAATGAACTTGAAAGATTTACTACCTACGAATATAAATATAAAATTATTGCTGTTGAATTTCAATTAGTTCCTAAATATAAGACATTTTCTAATATTTTTCAACTTTTCCCAAAATCACCCATAAATCCATAATAATGCTTATCTACAATACACAAGCAAGAATTGGAGAGTGGGAAAAAATGTATAGGTTAGTGTGAAGTGATAAAATAATGTGTTAATAACTAATTTAATTAAGATCCTTAATATAATCAAATTAGAGAAAGTAATCTTATATTTGGGAATGGAGGGAATATATCAGTTCATAGACTCTTCTACAAATTCAAGATTGCAGATTATGACTGGCTATTAACAGTGAACCTTGAAAGATCATGAATTAGATCTCTGGATTCTGGACAAAGTTACATGCCCAAGGGCCTATCAAATTAAAGGATGGGAGGACAATATAATAGAGTAGAGACAATCATTCGCATTCTTCTTGTCTGCCTATACTCCTTCAGAATTCTTTCAAATCCTCCCATTCAATGCTTAACGCAGTAAAGTTTGAAATCATATAATTTTTGCTTTGATAATAGTTTTATGATTTTCAATGAAATTTAAGTAAACATATTTAACTAGAATTTGTATAAAAAATGGAAGGAGTAACGTGACTATACTTGTTGACAGAGAATGATTCATTTTAAAAAAGAAAGTGCCCATGATAGAATAATAATTTATAGAAGATCAATAAAATAGTAATATAATCTCATTCCAATTTTTATTTTTAATAAAATAGCTAATGTGGCGCCAAAACCCCGTATAGGCAGATAGTGTTTGTGTGTTCTGAGATTCCAAAGTTTCAACCGTGAAAACCAAAGATGATCATCCCGCAAAACGACAAGGACGACAGTTTTCTACAAATGCTTGATCCTCTCTACTTCCCTCATTTCATTGTTTTCAAACAAATTTAAGAAACACACATGGAAACTTCGAGCTTCCACTTCAAAAACCACCAAGAATTTCAAGGTTCGATTTATTCAAGTGACAGTGGAGAAGATGTGGAGCCTGAAATTGAATCAATTACTGGACGGGTTTGATTTCTAAATTTAAACTCTCTCTTTATTTTTGTTCAGTTTAGTATGTCAACAAATAAATTGTATATTTAACACGAGAAATCATGTTCAAGCTTGAATGTAACTTACAACCTCATAATCATTAACTTTCTAAAACTTCACTATTTTCTGGAAAAATCTGAACTTCACAGAAATAATATCAGTAACTTTAAAAATTCATAACTATTTCTAAAAACTAGTTTTGATATGGTTCAAGTATCAAAATAACGCTTGAAGAGTCCTTTACCTGGGAAAAATATCAATCTTAAAATGCACTAATCCATATGGTACAAAATATTGATTTTTTCCTTTCAGCCTCGTTTCTCACGCCCAGAAATTTCAGTCATCTGGCGTGATTTTTAGTTGAGGCTACACAACTCCGTTTTATTTCGTTTTCGGGTTTCCTGGAAGCTCTATATGTCTATTATGTTATATAAAATATTCATACCAAAGCTCATTCATTATCTAACTCAAAGTAAGTCATCATAAATAGACATTGCACAGAATCTAACCCAGAAAAATAGAACATCTCATGAACAGTGGCATACATAATGGTAAAGATAACAATAAAAAACTAAAGCCAACAACTTGAAAATAACATCTCATCATGATTACATATTCACAAGATGCGTAATTCAAACTTAGGCATTTATCCTTCCATCTTTGTCTAACCATTCTTTTTTTCTTTCTCCATTGAGCTTGTTCCTAAAATGGTGTAGTGGGGTGAGATTTTGGAAAAAATCTCAGTAGTACAATACTCTTCAATTAAGCAAGTATAATATTGGGAAATAGATAGAAAAAATTCATAACTTCAACATGTGAGCATTTATATTCGCAAATAAGACATATGATCCTAGCATTATGAGGAAATAATTACTTCAAACATGATCCATAAGGCAGCTAAATACCACAACACAATGTTAACTTATAACGCTGTAATTGAATGGGGAGTAGAACTACCTTAAAGCTTTACTATATCTTCCTTGATCTTCTAATCTTCAAGACTCCTCAAGAACACACAATAACAACTAGGAACGTTCGAGAACTCACTCTTTTATTTCACTCTATATAGGACTGCGAGTTTTGGAGAGAAGAAATGAGTTTGAAGGATCCTATTTATAGGAGAAATGAGGCATGGATAATCCTTAAGTCACCACCCTCATGCCCAATAGCATGGAGATTTCATCCTCCTTCCTTATCCTACTTAGGCTACCTTAGACTAGCCCACCCTATTGTTCCATTCATTAACTTCTTTTTCTTTTCTTGCCTTCCTTTAATTTTCCTTCATATTCTCCATAAACTACCCTTAGCTAATTAGAGAAAAAGTCAAAAAGATAAACTTATTCTTTTATGAAGAGAGAAAATGTAATCATACTTTAAGGACACATTTTTCTTGCATGTCTCCTCATTGGTCACTTATTATATTATTTCTCTTTATGAGCATTTTTCCATGAGATTTCCTATTGGCTCTCTCTTTTACATTAACTTAATATTTTGTTTATCTTCCTTGCATGCCTTTCTACTGGCCATTTTGTCATGATGACCTTTCTACTTTTTCTCTCTCATGCATTTATATTGGTAACATTGTTACGATAACTTTTCTATTTTTTCTCTTTCACTTCTATTGGCTACTTAGCAATATAGTTTCTCTTAATATATTTGTATATGCTTCTACCATTTCTAATTTGTTATTTACAACAAATTCCTTTCTCTTTCTATGGCATGTGGTGCCACTCACTGTTATTTAAGAGGGAAATATAATTTTATTGGGGATAAGAATTTCTTATTTAATCCAAAGCTTAACTTTAATCCCTACCTCAAAGTAGCAAATAACAAAATATTGTCATATTATCATGAAATTCTTAATTGATCTTATGAATTATCCCTAAATATGTTACGAGAATTCAAATAAACCCTTCTAACTAGCTCATATTGTAATGCTGTGCTCAAATGATGTAATTTTCCGAATTAGTAAAATTCAGGATGTTACAGGCCAGGTTTGATTTCCAAATTTAAATCCTCTCTTTATTTTGTTCAGTTTAGTATATCAACGAATAAACTGTATTTGTTGATGATAGGGCATCAAGCATCTTTGTTCTGAACTCTTGGAGCTTAAGGAAGTGGCGAGTGAAGAGTTACAGGAAAACATATTGGCTGAGTGTTCAGCTTTTGTTAGGTAAATGTTTTCCTAAATTTCATTCTGTGAGCAGTATTAGAAATTTAATAGTAGGTTGAAATATGCTCTCATATGTGCAGAATACTGGAGGAAGTGAAAGGAGTTAAAAATGAACTTTTGCAACTAGAAAATCATTTTATTGCTCATCAAACACTAATTAAGAATCTAATGGATGACATATATCCAAAACTTCTATCAGAAGATATCATGAATTCAACCTTTGAAGATGAGATAGACGTCTTGTTATCTTCTCCCAGTGAATTAGAAGTTCATATTAATGATGTTTCGGAGAAGCTGGATATTTATCTATCTGAAAACCAGGTAGAAGAAGCATTGGACCTCTTAGAGTCTTCAGAAGAATATTTTCAAAGTGTTCATTTTGAAGGACATTGTCCACCAAGCGATATCATGTTATACAAATCTTTTATTACTAAGAGGAAGTCTTCCGTTATACACCAATTGACGCAGATAGCTCAGAATTCAAAGACAGCAGGAATGGAGTTACATAGAGCACTATCTGGTATTCGCAGGCTTGGAGACGATCAACTTGCTATTTATCTGTTACTTAAACATTACTATCGGCGAATTTCTGCTGGAACCTATAATTTGCAGTGGTCAAGATCATCTTCCAATGAGAGATATATAAGAGAATTGGCAAGATTTGTATTTTCTATGATTTCACATGGGGCGAGGAGCTTTGTGAAATTATGTGGAGAAGATTCTTCTTATGCCTCTGAACTTGAGCAGTGGGCTTGCGAAGAAACAAAATCATTTACCATTTGTTTGGAAAAATATGTTAGAAGCATTTCAGAGATGAGTGGTGGGTTGTCCACAGCCATAGAAGTTGTGCAGTCGGCAGTCTCATACTGTTCTTTGTTAGAAAATCACAATCTAGTCTTAGTGTTACAACCATATTTGATAAGGAATCTATGCCCCTGCATGGAAGAGGTCTTACTTCTACACATAAACCATTTTAAGAAGGTGATTGCTATCTTCTCCTCCAGTGATCCTTGGGTTCTAGATAGATATCTTGTGCCTGGACTTTTTGGTCAAGAATCATCGACCCAAGCTGTGGGACAACAACTTGAATATTGCCTGCTAACTTCCAGCGGGCGGAAATTTATGACACTATTGCAGGTTTCTAATTTCTTTCTAATTATTATTTTGTTGTCTAACTTCCAACTGTATATGTAAATGTTTTGTACTAGGTAGTAAACGTAACATTTTTGAGTTGCCACTTCTTTTATCAGGCCATTGTAGAAGATATATCTCCGTTGATTGGCCTTCATATGGAAAGTTTAGTCATCAGTGGACTAGCAAAACTTTTCTCAGAGTATTTGATTATACTTGAACGAGTCCTCACATTTAACACAAGTGTAATAGAGAGAGAAAATTCCAGAATCAAGCCAGCTGAGTCAGTTACGCAACAGGTTTCAATTTTGGCAAATTTGTCAACGTTGGTACATGTTCTCAGTATCTTAGGTGATAGTATCTTTAGGAGTACCATTGACATCAATTCAAACTCAATGGAAAACCATTCCGCTACTTATCAGCCTAGAGAACTTGATGATTTTCTATTGCTTATAGAAGAAAGTTGTAATAAGTTGAGACATCATTTCTGCCAGCAGTTCATATCCAAAGTCCTGTCTACTCATGAAAGCCATGAAATTACCTTACCCACTCACAATAATGAAAAGTGTGATGCTAATGCATCCCCTAATCCAATGCCTTCTAGAGTTCTTCAGGTATGTCTTCCATGTATGTTGTTGTGAAAGTCGTCCACATAATGAATCTATAGGCTGCATTGCTAGTAACTAGAGAAACTAAGCCAAAATCAACGTGCTGGTAATAGAAAGCTAAGATTACTAGAGGGCTCAAATTTATCTGACTTTTCAGCACTTGTTAGAGTTTCTTTTGTAATTTTAAAAAATATGTTGCAAAAAGGGAAGGGTCATCTTGACTCAATAGTAAGCCCACTTGCTGTGGAATCAGTCTCTTTGCATAAAAGTGGAGATAAGACTGCTTAGTATATTCTCTTCCTCAGCATTCTCAGCAAGCGAATACTAGAACTAGGTTGACTCTTTATGTTGTAGAAAAGGATGCTATTGCGAAAATGAAACATTTAGCTTAAGGAAGTTAAAAAAAACTGCCACCTGCTTTTTTTCTCTAAGGAATTAATGCAGTATTTTATACTACCTCCGGTCCTAAATATAGGACCTAGATAACTTTTTTTTGGAGAGGTTAAGGTTACAAAATAGTCTATTAAATGATGACATATTTGATATATTTTTAGATTATCCATTAGTTTATAAGTAAAATAAACTAGTTTAAGGGAAAAAATTAGGTAAATCAATTTATAATTAACTTATTTTTGCTTTTTTAAGGATTTTTCAAAAAAGTCAATTAGGTCCTATATTTAGGACCGGAGGGAGTATTTGATATTTGTTTTGATAAATCATTTTCCACTGCGGCAAGGTTTTATTTATTGAACTGAGGAAATTGGAGCAACTTGCTGATGGAAACGTTTTGGAAGTAGATTGGTTGATGGGCTTATTGAGAGAGATGATGGAGTTCATCTTTATTTGGGTTTCACAAAACAAGAACATTAATAGTAGTGCAGAAGATAATAAAAGTTCAGAATTTGATGACTCCAAGCAGGTTGGCTTTTGATCTCTTGATGTTATTTCTACTTGTTTAAACTTGTTCTCAAGTAAAAACTTCAGATTGTGAACACAAACCGAGATTGTAATTTCAATTTAACTAACTTGTCGTTTAATGAGAAGTTTGTTCTAGATGTGCAATTCCTGATGGAAATTACAATGTATGGAGGATACTTTACCAATGATCCCTTGTTGCTTGTCTCACTCATGAAGTCAACCTTTATTTCAGCTAGACTGGATCCTTTTAGGTAATGTTTTTTATTATCAACGTTTTCACAATGCAACCTTTATTCTAATGTCCACTTGTTTCTTTTCAGAGATGTCGATAACGATGGATGGGCGATTGATGTTGCCACAAAGACAATCCAAATGCTGCTGGACATTGGGAAAAGAGAGCCTGATGAAACAAAACTTTCCCCCAAGGATAAAGTAGTTTCACTTGAAGAGGCGTTACATGAGGCCGATCAAATCTCACCTGCCGGGGTATTTTCTCAGGAAGATGATTCATGCTCTTCAGATAATGACAGAGATGCAGAGGAAGCTGAGTCTGAAATTGGTATAGATTTAGGAACAGTTTCAGTGAACATCGAAGAATCATTAGACCATGAAGAAAGGAAGATAGGTATTAATGATAATACTGAATATGAAAAAGAATCTGATGCAGAACATGATGGAGTGTTGTGTCCTGCTTCTCCATGTGATGAAACAATGGGTACAACCAACATTGAGATGCAAAGGACTGAAGATTCTATTAGAAAAGCAAATAAGGAGGGTGGAGAGGCTGTTGATCTTTACGTTCAGTGGGATAACCAATATATAGCTTTGTCATAGACCATAGCAATAAAGATCAAAACTTTACGAAGATAAGTCAATCAAGAGAAACATAGATTTTGAACTGAATTCATTATTTTCTGTCACAGTAACATTTTTTTTCTTTAGCCACTAAAATATTACTCCCTCCGTTCCAAAATATAAGATCACTTTGGTTAATTTGGGGAGATTAAGGAAGATAATAAAATTACATGATCTTTCCAAAATCCCCTCAATTACTTAACTTTAAAAGGAGGAGGGGTTTACAATGAAAAGAGGGAGTATAAGGGTATAAGGGTAGTTTAGGCAAAACTTGAGATAAAATAGGAAGTAATCTTATATTTAGGAACTTATCCACTTCCCCAAAGTGATCTTATATTTAGGAACGGAGGGAGTATTTACTTTTCATTCTAATAAAATCATGGATGATTAGTCATAGGAATGAGTTAGGCTTTAATCAGAGTCAGGACCCTACCCTACGGTCTAATCTGCGAAAAAGCTTAACCTAGTATATTTAGTAAATAAGGCAGACTCATATAAATATGACCTATTAGTAAATAAGATACACTCATATATAAGAGACAAAATTTTGCTTTAAAACATGCCCTCATTTAAAAAGGAGAAAAGAGGATTTGTAAGAAATAAATGATGTGTTTTGGTTGGACAATTGGAGTAATATATTTTTCCTCCATCCAAAAATAAAGTTGACACAACTTTATAAAATATAATACTCCCTCCGGTCCTAAATATAGGACCTAATTGACTTTTTTTGGAGAGGTTAAGGAAACAAAATAGGTTAGTTAACTATGATATATTTGATATTTGTTTAGATTAACTATTAGTTTATAGGTTAAATAAATTAGTTTAAGTGAAAAATTATGTGAAGCAATTTACAAGTCATCACTTATTTTACTTTTTTAGGATTTTCCAAAAAAGTCAATTAGGTCTTATATTTAGGACCGGAGTTAGTATTTTATATGTTGACAAATTTAAATATGAGTTTATATTTTGGGATAAGACTATTCAAAAAAATTTGGACTTAAATCATAAGGCCGATAGAGTGTTTGGTTTAATAGGCTAGACCTTTTTATAATACTCTCTCTATTTCTAAATATTAGAGTTAGTTGGTTTTTTTGGAGAATTATAAGAAAGCTAAATAAGGTGATTAGAAATTAATTTTCCTGAACTTTTTCTTTCTTAACTTGTTTATCTAACTTATAAACTAACATATGATCTAATAATATACAGAATATGTTATGACTAAGTGGTTCATTTTACTTTATTAGAATTCTAAAAAAATCAACTAACTCATATTTAGTCACGATGAAGTAAATTTTTATCTACAAAAACGGTTTGCTATACGTCTTGTGTTGCAACAATGGAAGGCACTAAAGATACAAAAAGAGATATTTAGACCACCTCATTTAAACCATTTATACAAAACATGGTTTAAAAAATAAATTTAAACCACTTTTTTATAGAAATGTGGTTCAAAAATTGTGACATGTGGCAGTTTTGTAAATATTATCAAATGGTTTAAACCAATTTTTTATAAATATGGTCTAAAAAATGTGAGCGGGGTCAATTTTATATATATTGTAAAATTGGTGGTAATTATACGAATTGTTTTAAAACATGGACGAATGCCCAAAAATGATATATAACTATTGGGCTATGAACAAAAATAATACATAATTATTACAAAGTACATACATAAATGATTCTCAACTATTGGCATGAGATCAAAAATGATATTTTCACTAATATGATAATAAGATTAGACATGAAAAGTCCAAAATGCCCTTATAAATTAAACATTATAATTTTTAAAGATGTGGGACCCACATTTAATAATAAAAATGCACTCTCTCTCTCTTCTTCCCTTCTTGTCCGAATTAAACATTAAATGCAAAGATGTGGGATTAATGTGGGTCCCATATCTTCAAAAATTATAATTTTTAATTTATAAGAGCATATGTGTAATGGATCTAATCTACCCTCCAAGTAACCACCGAGGAGCACTGGGTACCATGAACTAACAACAGACTCATATTTACACTCAAAGTAACTAAAGTGTTTAAAAAATACCGCAGTGGACGGTCAATCACGTTTGACAGTTAATAAGCCCATGTGGCCGCCACGTGGGTTAAATTTTTGCTACGTATAATATGTCATGTGGAGGGTAATGAACCTAATCTACCCTCCAAGTAACCACCCAGGAGCAGTAGGCACCCTGAACTAATAACAACAGACTCATATTTAAACTCAAGTAACCAAAGTGTTTAAAAAATACCCCTAGTGGAAAGTAAATCACGTTTGACCGTTAATCTGCCCATGTGGCCGACACGTGGATTAATTTTTTGCCACGTAGGATATGTCATGTGGGGCCCATATATAATAAAAAAATTTTCTCTCCTCTCTCTTCATTACTTCCAAACAGCCCCACCCCTTCCCCCAACACATCCCCCCACGCTCATCTAAGATGACCTTCCACGTCTCAGCAATCTCCTTAGCTCTCTCCTTCACATCTCCTTATATGTTGTGAATGATTTTGCTATGATATAGTAAGAGTGTGTTGAAATTTAATTATGTTTGCTATGTAATTTATGTTTGTTTAATTGGCTAAAGGATTCTTCAGCCTATCAATAAAATTTTTAATTATTTATCTGTAAAACTTTGAAAATCAAAATGATTTCAAAGGATGGTTGAATTAAGAAATGGGGGTTGGGTAGTATTATTCGGATAGAGAGAGACGTTAGTTAACATACGCAAAAGTAGTTATTCATATTCTTTATTATTATAGTATCATAGGAGAATCTAGTAAGGAAGGTAATTGGAGGCAAAGTACAAGCAAGGATAAGGGGTAACACTAAGGTGTTAAGCACAACAGGTAGTTATTTCATGCACATTAGGATTGCTTGTTTATTTTCTGTCAACACTAATATTACTGCTTCAGATATTGATAGGGTTTATTTTCAGCATTTTAAATTTATGTGGAGTACTCCAGGTATAAGGAGGGTCGCACCCCCTATACTATATTGTTATTGTGAATTTATTTTCCTTAGAAAATCCTGTCAGATATGCTTTATACGAAAGGTGAATATATTACTATAAGTAGTGAGGTGGTGCAATAGGCACATGTATTAAATATTCTACCTGTAACAAATATATTGTTAAGGTAGGGGCCATGTATGAGTGTTTTACTAACAGGTAGTAATCATCAACAGGAGCGTCACTATCATTATCTGAAGTAGGATTAAATGAATTAGATAATATGTGAATGTATGAATTAGAGTGTATGAAATAAACTGCGGTAAAATTGGTTTCAGGTACAAATAGATAGGGAATTTTGGAGTGATGAAGGGAAAGGAGAAATGAAGGAATGACTACTCCTACTTGTATTTTTATTAATATATATTTTGAAAGGAATTTGTATAATTTATTTTGGCATGTAATATATATAAAGTTTGTTAGAGATAAACCTTAGAGACTTTATGTACTTGATAATTATTTTGAATTCATATTTAGACTTATATGTAAAACTAAGTATTTTATAAATAATATTTTCTAGGGGAAACATTAGAACTTCAAAGTGAAAGATAAACATTTTAATGAAGGAAATAATAATTAGAAATATGTTTTTAAAAGTTTTGTTATTTTGAAAAATTAATATAGATCATCTTATGCATCTTAAGTAACTTCATTTTGTATTAAAAAGTTTATTCTCAACTTGTTTTAGAAAGAATTATTCCGAAAAACTCATTTCATGAAAAAGTTTTAATTTTGACAGTTTTCAGTTACTTATTACAAATTTTAAAGTTCTTAATATTTATTTTATAACAAAAATCATTGTTTTCAATTAAATTATATTAAATATTTTTAGAAATTAATAAAAATAAACTAGGTGTGACATTTGCCGTGGGTTGACAATGTGTAACATACTGTTACTAATTCCCTAATTAACCGATAATATCTATTACAATTCATTTATCTCTTTACTAACTACGATAGAAAAAAGAATTTCCATAATATTAATATATCTTTTTTTATTACATCATAATATTAATATCTCTATCATAATTAGGAAAAGAGTTTTCTAATCATTTTATACATTATCCATGATAGAAAAGAATTTCCTAATACAATATGAATACTATCAAGGATAATTAATAGCTAACCATGTAAGAAAAAAATTCACCTAACATGGTTAGAAAAGAAAAACCTAATTTTAAAATATAGTAACCTGTCATCACCACCGATTAACCAAAATTGGCAATTCTAATCATTATTACCTAACTATGATAAAAAAAGATTTTCCATATTAATACAACTCTATCATAGTTAGAAAAGTACTATTTTCCTTATATCACAATCCATAATCATCATCCTGATTCTATTATTCAGATTCATAAGAAAATATGTGGAAGCGAATGCAGACCTATACAAATTGGCAATATACAATTCGAAATAGTCTATATGACTTCTACTACCTAATTCCTTTTCCTGATGCTTGCGTCTGTGCATGAATACCTACAAAAATGTGAGTAATCGTGGGATGAGACAATTTTTCCCAGTAATCACCACTTAACTCACTATAACAGTGAGATGTGTGGTAGCAAGGGCGTCTAAAGGGTACCACAGTTTGAAAATCAATATTACATATATTCCAAATTTTCTCCTCATACATCATTCACATTTCTCTATCACTTCCCACACAATAACTTCATCATCACTATCTCCAATCCATGAGTACTACTACCTCAACTCTTACACTCACCTATAGATGCATTATGTCATCAAGGGGCATTTATCTCTAGCATCCAATCTTCACTATATGATTTGACATTGTGCCCCTCTCTACAAGGAGGAGGCAAATTTCCCTATCTGGAAATCTCCAGGTAGGGAACCCCAGTTATGTTTCCATTGCAGAATGGGAACGGTCGCGGTCTAACAATCTGAAACAACAGTAGGTCACTTTCTCTCAATAAGTATACCTATGATCCCCAGTCTAATCAATCCGAAAAGGATCAGTACAAATAACTGTCAATTGGCCTATCGACAGTTATCATCGTGCGGTGGTACATAATATTAGTGTCATGCAATGCTCACCATATCCTTGTCAATATCTCTTTCACATTATTCAACATCTCAATCACAATTCCCTTCAATATCACAATCTCATTCAATATTTCAATTCCAACTATTCAATGTCACACATTCTCACAATCCCCTTTCAATATATATCATTCACAACATTCAATGATTTCCCTAACATAACTCTCTACAATCTCCAACTCATTATCTACTCCTTTTGCTATCCCCACAACCTCTCAAATCACTACCTGAACACATAACCTATACATCATTCACACTATTCCAGATCAATAACCACCACCAAACAGGATAATGTATATATATAATGTGTCAAAGATCTATATACAAAAATAATCGCGTTTGAAAGGCACCCTATAACCTATTTTGTATAAAAGTAACTTTTTAAAGATTATGTGTGTGTGTGTGTAAATAGAGGGTGAAAAAGGATTTGAAAATCTCAACTAACATCATTCTCAATGTTATAGTAATGTTAAGTGTGATTACCTGTCGCCCTTAGCACTCGGTCGCCTTTTCTCTTTTTCTTTACCATGCCTTGAGGAAAATATGCAAAACACATCATTTCCTATTATTACATCATGTAATAATAGTAGGTTAATAATCATTCTAAGTCATAGATTAACTAACATCTCTCTCATTCATATTACTACCCATCCTTCATGTTTATATTTTTATCATATTAGAAGTACCCCCAATATTAAATCAATTGAGTTTATTAGTAGACATTACCTTCATTATTTACAAACAAGTTGATTATCAATCAAGAAAGAAAGAAAACAACCTCAATTTGCTCAAAGAAGTTAAAACTTGACTAAAACCTCCAACAACAATTCACCCCTCAAATACATGTAATCACACAGATATATATATACAAGCATCCTTATCCATTTAACATTCAACATGCACACAACTTTATTTACTTGCTTGATTATCAACATTAACGGAATTCATTCCAATATCATCATCAATGTTCAAGATTATAATCTTTTCCCCTTTTTTACATTCCACTCCCTAATATAATTCAGATTATGTTCACATATTGCCACACAAACGTTTACAATGATTTTCCATACAAAACTCAAGGATACAATTAGTTTTCACCTACATTTTCACACATAATTCTTTTATGTCCAATTTAACCGAATTGAGAAAAGGGAATAAAGTTCATTTATCTCCTTAAAAGGTCACATATCATGAACTACATCCTTGTACAAGCTATTACAAACACTAACCTAAGTAAATGTTGGGTATTTCAATACTAGCTATTATATATCCTTCCATTTACATCGGCTCCATTTTTTTGTAACACCATCTTTTCTCTATTTTGCCAACATGTAATCTATAATTCTTTCTTAAACTATCATCATCGTTATTTAATAATTCATTTAAATCTTTCTTATGCCCATAACCAAATCAACAGAAAAGAAGGGAAAAGTTAAACAAATTGTAATTAATCACTTCCTTTACTCAAACCAGTAATCCCAAAACAAGGAAATCAAAGACTTTACTTAGAAATCATGAAACTCAATTCAATATACCTACATACAACTTTGGATGCATCAACAATCTCTTATATAGGTAGCTTAAATAATCACTTCTAAACATGTAGGCCATAGAACCAATTGGACAGAACACTGAGGAGACATAAAAATCTATCAAAATAGAATAGGGAAGGAAACAAAATTCAGTCTAACTTCACACATCCCTTCATCGCTGAATGCACATTAATGTAAGGGAATAAAAATATCAATACCACATTCAAAGCATCCAATGAACACACATCAGCAGACATGGATTCTATTATATCAAATCACCATTTCAAAACTTTCAACGCCCCAAAATAGTACTCCCTCCGGTCCCTAATGTAAGAGCCCAAAATTTGAATGGTTTTGGTCCCTAATGTAAGAGCTCACCCCACATTCTCTCCTCATTTAATGTATTTTTTCCTACTTTACCCCTAACTCTCTTTCATATTTATTAATGTTTATGTATTTCTCTCTCTTAAAAGTACCATAATAAATATGGACAATTTTGGAAAAGAAGCATTAACTCTAGACATCCAACTAACATTCACATGTTTTCTTAAGAAGCGTTTTTTTGGCGGCTAGCTCTTATATTAGGGACCGGAGGGAGTAATTCACATGAACAGCAAAAAGGAAGGGATTAAAAATTTAGTAAATCACAAAACTTCGATGACCAAACATGCAACAACATCTTCAAATTCCATCACAATTGTACCTAAGCGAATTAAAGATTTTTGAACCTAAAATCCTCTTGAACCAGTTAGATTTTAAATCGTCAAAAGTTAGGGTTTTGTACAAACTTCATAAATCCTCAATCAATCCTCAAATCATCAACCAAAACACTAAAAGCTGAAGATTAAACTTAGTTATTGTCCATCATCACAACCAAAAACCCAAAACCTAATTTGGCCCTTCTCTTAAGCTCGCACAAATCTGACTAAAATCAGGTATGAATAGGTAGAAGAGACTCACCTAAACTTTTGCGGTAGTGAGGACGTCTAAAGGGTACCACATTTTAAAATCAGTAATATATATAAGTCAAGTCTTCTTCCATTTATCACTCAAGTCCCTCTATCACGTCCAAATCAAATCAAGTTCATCATCTCTACATTCAAATATCAACCAAAATCTCTCAATCTGTAACATCTCAGCGCCTCGCTCTCGAAATTGTCCGCTTTGGGGAATCCTCACCCCTCACGGTTTTAAAACGCGTCAAGAGGGGAAGGTATCCAGGACTATATATAGCACATTTCGTTCTCCTCCCCAGCTGATGTGGGACTTTACAATCCACCCCCCTTGGGGACCAGCGCCCTCGCTGGCACATCGACCGAGCCTGGCTCTGATACCATCTGTAACATCCCAGCGACTCGCTCTCGAAATTGTTCGCTTTGGGGAATCCTCACCCCTCACAGTTTTAAAACGCGTCAAGAGGGGGAGGTATCCAGGCCTATATATAGCACCTTTCGTTCTCCTCCCCAGTCGATGTGGGACTTTACACAATCAAATGTCCATATCGACTGAACTTCACCATCCAATCTCCAATTCATACTATCATCATTGTAAATCCCATTCACACTTTCTCAAGTCCAACTTCTCGGCTCACATCCGTGTACAATCCTGTTGCTCTACTCATGCCATCCCGGAGGCACTACGCTCGAGCCCTATATATATATATATATATATATATATATATATATATATATATATATATATATATATATATATATATTCCAAATGAGTTGATACTGTGCCCCTCTCAAAAGGGGGCAATTTCCCTCTCTAGTAACCTCATGAGAGGGAAACCTCAATCTGTCTCCAATCAGAAAGGGAGCAGTCCTTGTCTCCAATCAGAAAACTGCTGGTCATAGTCTTCAATCCGTTGACCATTGGTCACAGACTCCAATCTGTTGACTGTTTCATAAGAAAATATGCGGAAGCGAATGCAGACCTATACATTTGGAAATATACATGTCTAGATAACATAAATAACCACTAAATCCTAATTCCCTTTCCTGTTACTCGCACCTGTGCATGAATACCTGCAAAAATGTGAGTAATCGTGGGTGAGACAACTTGTCTCTGTTCCTATAGGTTTCTTTGTTTTGGGAGGCTTTGGAGAGGGGACCGAACTGATTCTGGGATTTAAAGGTTCAATAATCCACCTAAAACAAATCAAGATACAAACTTTATTAAAGATGGATTATTGTAGTGCATATGGTTCTGCTTTTGTGTTGCTTATGGAATTCGATTTCTTTCTCTGCTTCCATGAGTAAATCGAATTGATTGGTTTGAGTTTGATGGTTTAGAATTTTTATATGATTGCTTTACTTGGTCAGAATTTAAGCTTGGAGTTTATAGGATATTGAAATTAGTAAAGTAGAAGTTGAAGTTTTGATTATTTCTTTCAAATTCAGATTGTGATGGTTGATTTAGATTGGTGGATTTTGAGTCTCTGACTTGTTCATTGTGAAGTTAATGGAGAGTAAATATCAAGAGGAAATTGTTGTTTCTTCCTTTAATTTGGTGATTTGCAATTATGTGAAAATGAGTTAAAAAGATGCATGTTTGTTTTACTTGGGTGTTGAGTATGTCTTGGGCTAGAGAATTTAAGGAGTTTAATCTTCAACTTAGCAATTTTTGTAAGCTCAATTATGTTATAGCTGGTTGTGCAATATGATTTGTGACTATAATGATTTTTCCAAAGTTTTTCTTCTTTTCATGTTGTTGACCGGTTTGGATTCTGAATTTGGCAATAAAAATTTGATAATTTATAAAGTGTTATAGGAATGATTAAAATTATTTTGTTGAGGAACATAACAAGGGGGTTTTTGTGAATGATAATGGGATTGTTTTGCTGAAAGTGGTGTTGCTCAATTATAATTTTTGATGAAGGGTAAATTATTTGCCGCACTATTTTGGGACATGTTTGTGGTAAGGAAGAAAGGGGAATAGTGGTTTGAAGTTGTTAATTTTCAAAGTGTATTTATAACTTTATGCTATGATTTCCTTAATAGCCAAATGGATTTAGGGAGGAATGAAGGAGCTTGTTTCAAATTGTAGATTGGTGTTGATGTATTTGTGATCAAATATTTATATCAAGTATCGTATTTGTTTCAAGATTTGGAGCTGTAATGAAAGTCTATGTTGCATGTGGTGATTGGAAACCATTGGGCAAAGTTATTGATAATAGAGAAGTTAATAACTGTTGTTGGAATATCGTTGCACTTAGGGTCTGCTTGGATGGAGGGAAAATGAGAGAGGAAAGAAAATGGGAGGAGAGAAAATGGAGAGGAAAGAAAATGGGAGACAAAATGTTATCCCTCATCATGCTTGGATGGATGAGAGAAAATAGAAAGGAAGGAAAATGGGTGGGTGAGGTGGGACATGGTCATTGGATAATGTTGTGCAACTTTTCTCTCTCTTATAATCCCCCCATTTTGGGAGGAAAAACTTGGGAGGAAAATGGGGCATGTGGCCCACCCACTTTTCCTCTCCCCTTTTCTTCCCTCTCCCATTTTCTTTCCTCTCCCATTTTCCCTCCATCCAAGCACACCCTTGAGGTATTTGTTAAAAGGTTTAAAAAAAAATTCTAGTTGCAAAAGAAGTATGGAATATACCATTTATGTATGGTTTAAGTGACTTTAAGAATTTGATTTATGTCTCCTTGTGATTAAATAGGGCTGTTTGAAGTGGATTGACTTTAAAGATGTATGAGACTATTGAAACAATTAAAGGATGATGGAAATAGAGTTGGTGGAAGAGATAGTTTGTGTTTGTGCAATAATGAAATTGGTTGAAGGATTTTTGAGATGTAGGGAGTATTAGTCTTAGGGAGATGAGAGTGGTTGCTTTTAAAATTGTGTCTTACTTTATGAGAATGGTTTTGAAGGTTTTAGATGGTAGGAAATGTTGATGAAATATGGGTTACTTTGGAAATGAATGGAAAGTCGTTCTAGGATACTGGGTGTGACCATATGTGAATTGAATGGTGGATTATGAATTGAATGATAGAAGATATGAATCGTACTAGAAATTGAAATTATGGAATTCAATGTGTGTGTGTGTGTGTGTGATAGTAATTGGACTCTTTGTTGTTTCTAAATTTAAGTTGTAACATTCTGTTACTAATCACCAAATTAACCAACAATATATATTTTAATTCATTTAATCTCTTTACTAACTATGATAGAAAAAGAATTTTCATAATATTAATATCTCTATCATAGTTAGAAAAAGAGTTTTCTAATCATTTTATACATTATCCATTATAGAAAAGAATTTCCTAATATAATATGAGTACTATCATGGATAATTAACAGCTAACCATATTAGAAAAAGATTCACCTAACATGGTTAGAAAAGGAAAACCTAATTTTAATATATAATAACCTGTCATCAACACTTATTAACCAATAGTGACAATTATAATCATTATTATCTATCTAACTATGATAGAAAAAGACTTTCCATATTAATACAACTCTATCATAGTTAGAAAAGTATTTTCTTTATATCACCATCCATAATTACCATCCTGATTTTATTATTCAGTTTCATAAGAAAATATGCGGAAGCGAATGCAGACTTATATATTTGGCAATATACATGTCTAGATAACATAAATAACCTCTAAATCCTAATTCTCTTTCCTGTTGCTCGCACTTGTGCATGAATACCTACAAAAATGTGAGTAATCGTGGGGTGAGACAACTTGTCTCAGTAATCTACTACTTAACTCATTATAACAGTGAGATGTGCGGTAGTGAGGGTGTCTAAATGGTACCACATTTTAAAATCAGTAATATATATATAAGTCAAGTCTTCTTCCATTTATCACTCCAGTCCCTCTATCACGTCCAAATCAAATCAAGTTCATCATCTCTACATTCAAATATCAGCCAAAATCCCTCAATCAAATGTCCATATCGACTGAACTTCACCATCCAATCTCCAATTCATACTATCATCATTGTAAATCTCATTCACACTTTCTCAAGTCCAACTTCTCGGCTCACATCCGTGTACAATCCTATTGCTTTACTCATGCCATCCCGGAGGCACTACGCTCGAGCCCTATATATATATATATATATATATATATATATATATATATATATATATATATATATATATATATATATATATTCCAAATGAGTTGACATTGTGCCCCTCTCAAAAGTGAGGGGGCAATTTCCCTCTCTAGTAACCCCATGAGAGGGAAACCTCAATCTGTTTCCAATCAGGAAGGGAGCAGTCCCTGTCTACAATCAGAAAACTGCTGGTCACAATAGTCTCCAATCTGTTGACCAGTACAAATAACCGTTGATTGGCCTATCAAACGGTTATCATCGCGCAATGGTACATCAATCTCAGTGTCATGCAATGCTCACAATTCCTTTCAATATCTCAATATCACTATCATGCATTCTCACAATTCCCTTTCAATATATATATATATATATATATATATATATATATATATATATATATCATCCACAACGTTCAATGTTTTCCCTAACATAACTCTCTACAATCTCCAACTCATCCTCTACTCCCTTTGCTATACTCACAACATCTCAAAATCACTATCTGAACACTTACCCGTTACATCATTCACACTATTCCAGGTCATTAACCACCACCATGTAGAATAATATATATAATGTGTCAAAGTCTTTTATATGAAAATAATTGTGTTTGAAAGACACCCGATAGCCTATTTGTATAAAAATAGCATTTCAAGAATTTTATATATGTGTAGAGGGTGAAAAAGGATTTTGAAAATCCCAACTAACGTCACCTTCAATGTTATAGCAAGGTTAAGAGTGATTACCTGTCGCCCTTTAGCAATTTACGCGATTTCTCAACCTATATTTCCACCAAAGCCTACTTGCATCCACTCCTAAGTTCAAGCCGAGCTTGCACACAACAATGGCGGCCTCCACCGCCGAAAAACTTGCCAGGAAATGAAGAAGCCGCCAGAGTTTGAAGGGTCAAAGGAAAGGCTCGCATTTTTGGGAAAGGGCGGAAGAGGAAGTGAGGAATCAACATTGAAATGAAAATATAACTCAAGATATGATAAAATTTTGAAGCTTTACCTATTCTCGCCGTCAACCGTCGTGGGCTCACCGGAAAACAAAGCAAGAAAACGGAGGTGAAGCTGAACAGTGAGGAAGAAATGAAATCGAGAGGCAGATATGGGAGGAGAGGACGAAGAAGGTTGGTGACGGTGGGGCGCGCTACCGTGCTTTGGCCGCCGGAAGGAAGAGAGACGAAGAAACTAAGGGAGGAGAGGAGTGAAATCGCAGGTGGGGGGTTTAATCGGCGGCTACGACAAGGAAAATGAAGAGGAAGAAGGGGGAGGTGAATATATATATACAATTTAGGGAAAACTACGATTAACTACCCTATTGTTTATTCTTAATTATATTTCTAGCCCAAAAGTTTGTATGTATTCCTTTAATTCCATCATAATATTATCTAAGTTTCAAAATACTTTTATGTAAGTTTATAACTCCAAATAAACCATTTAACTATAGGGTTAAGGTGCATTTTTAGTACTCTAGAATATAGCAAAGTGCATAATACACAATATTGTGGTCCATTTGTGGTAACCAAGAATTATTTTCGTGGCTTATTTAGTAACGACGTTAAATAAGTTAAATTTGACCATTATGTGTCAAATTTTGACCGTTAAATTGTGCGGTAAAGGAGCATTTTCAGTACTCTAGAAAATAGAAGGGGCATCAAACATAATATACAATATTTAAACACCATAAACAACTAAGTCACAATATTATTCAAAGTGTCAAATAATTAAACACTACAAAGTTATAAAGATCTATAGACTATCCTAATATCATGCATGTATAAACTAATAAGTCATTAGTATTTTACATATATAAAAAGTGTAAGCAAAAAATCATAAACTAAATAGGTTGGCATTACTGAGTTAAAATGGGTTGGTCATACTGGCTCGACACAAATTAAAACGGGTTGGTCATACTGGCTTGACCCAAATTAATGACCCTATGATGTAATAGAAGAAGAGTTACTTCTATCTAATTATATAGTTATAAACTTAAAATAATGTTCATTAAACTGTCATTTCAATATACATATATTACATCATTATGTCACATTAGATTTTATCTTATAAAAGTGAGTTTTAGCTAACGAATTACTAGATAAGCAATTAAAATAATTCTTAGTTATCACAAATGGACCAAAATATTGTATATTATGTTTAGTGCTCCTTCTATATTCTAGAGTACTGAAAATGATTCTTTATCCCACAATTTAACGGTCAATATTTGACACAAAACAGTCAAACTTAACTTATTTAACGACGTTACTAAATAAGCCACGAAAATAATTTTTGGTTACCACAAATGGACCACAATATTGTGTATTATGTTAAGTGCACTTTGCTATATTCTAGAGTACTAAAAATGCACCTTAACCCTTAACTATATTTCTTTATATATTCTAAAGTAAATAAGATTTAATATTTATAAATTGTCCAAAATATCATAAAATTCCTCCCTAATACTTTAAATTTCCTAAATGACACCTCGATAATTTCTCATTATTCATAAATCAAAATTTGGAGTGTTACATTTTGATGGAAGGATGAAAGTGAAGGAATGAAGAAAATGGTGAGAGATGAGGGAGGAGTGGCCGAAAAATGGTTTGAAGGAATGGGAGGGGGCGTGCTTTTCTAGTTTAAGGAAGGGGAAGACCATGTTTGGTTAGATGTAATTCATATAACGGATTGTGTACTTATACCGGAAATTATCATAATGTCCTCTTTTAATTTTAAATCCACTAAAAATAGTCTCCATTCTCCTTAACCTTCAAAATATTTTGGATTTCACAATTCCCTCATAATTATATTTCTTCAATTGTCTATTTAATTATTTAAACACTTATTACCCTAAAGCTTCCAAAATATCTCAAAAATCTCCAAAAATTCCAAAAATTTCAATTTCTCCATTTATTATTTCCCAAAACACTCTCTAATCCTGTATTAATTTTTTCAAGATGTTACACCATGGCCAACTGACGGCCAACTTCCAACTTTCTTCATTTCGCATGTTCTCTCTTTGTGCTTTGCTTCCATAATCTCTTTGGCTTCTTTTTGAGTGTTTTCTCCCATTAACCTACAAGAGATTAAGACTTGAAGTAGCATCACTAAGTTCTTCAAAAGATGAATGACAATAAATCAAGTTAAATATGACAAAATTGCTCTTAACCAGAACAAATTCAACCAACTTGTACAATAGTTAGAATCTATGCTAAATCGGTGGAATAATTATCATCAAAACATGCATTAATTCAATAAATTTGGCCATGAAAATATATGCAAAAGTATGGTGCAATCACCTTGATTAGAAAAAATTCCAATAACTTGTGCAATTGTTAGAATCTATGCTAATTAGGTGCAATTATCATCAAAACATGCATTAATTCAACGAATTTGGCCATGAAAATATATGCAAAAGTATGGTGCAATCACCTTGATTAGAACAAATTCCAACAACTTATGCAATAGTTAGAATCTATGCTAATTAGGTGCAATTATCATCAAAACATGCATTAATTCAATGAATTTGGCCATGAAACAATATTCAAAAGCATGGTGCAATCATATGCTTTGGTGTGAATTTGTGATTTGTTTGTACACACCAGTTAATAATATTAAGCTATCTCGAGATGTGGTTCCCTGTTGTACCCAAGGGACTAAAATGAATATAAAGAAAAACGTTATCGGGGAGAGCACCCCCAGTTCAATCGAGGATTGTGAGTTCCTATAACTGTCATATTACCAGTGTTTTGATTGAGATTATTATTGATGTTTGAGTGAGTGATGAGATATTATGCTTAATTGTATAGTGAATTCAGTAGTTGAGTATATGAGTAATGTTGTTTCATTTTGTTCTCTGATGTGTTTTCAAATAAGTATTTGTACTACTGTAATACGTTGTAGTTAATAACTACTTGAAATTGAAATTAATAACATGTTCATGCAACACTGTATGCAACATTGTATACACAACATTAGCACACACCACCTTGCTAACACGCACATGCACATAGTGCAAAAATATACGTAAGCAAGTAGTCGTAGTAATGATTTCTGGGTCTACCCACGTTGTTGTCATTTTTCAGGTATGGGAAACGCTATAGGAAATCAAGGGACGGATTCGGGAACCACTCACTAAAGTGAGACGTTAACGTTTGACTTAGTTGGGAAACGTTGCCAAGTGTTATTGCCACTCTATGAGCCATATGGGAAACGTTGCCAAGTGTTATTGTCACTCTATGAGCCATATGTTTAATTTGACTTTTGCATGTGTGTTTTTATTATTTAAAAGGCGATGTGTCTTATTCATTAGAAAATACTATTAGTTGATCGTTTAAGCAGAATAGACTTAGTTGGGTAGTTTGAACCTACTGAATTCTAACCATGATAGTTATATACATTATAGGTATTTAATTTTTCTATCATGGTTAGTCATTAGATAATGTCTAAAGAATTTAGCAATAATTTTTTCTAATTATGTTAGTATTTTTAATATGTAAATTGCTTTTCTTACATAGTAAAAAATTATAGGGTTTTAGGAAGTGGATGTTACAAAGCATCAATTCATCATCCACATATTTCTTCTTGTTTTAGGAAGTGGTATCTCTTGAACCTTTATTTTGAAATATTCTGCTAACTAGGGCTGTTCAAGAAGTCTGGATACTCGGTCTGTCCAGTCTAGTCCGACATAACCCGGTCCAGTCTAAGCCCGAAAAAAGCAGACCGACAAGCTAATGGACTGGACCAGACCGGGTCTGTGACCTCGGGTTAGACCGGGCTGCTCCGGTTTGCATTCCCTGACCAATTGGTCTGGTCAAGCCCGATGCTTTTCCCTTTTTGGATAAAATTGTTGTAAGCCCATACACATGTGAAAAGCACAAAAGACAAATTGCATGTCATCTCTCCCAAGACCAAGTTTCACTTCTTCCTCTCTCGGTTCAGAATGGGTCTCTTCTCTCACCCTGCACGTTCATCCATAGTTTTTCTTCCTTTCCACTGCTCTTTTCTTGGTTCATTATCCCCCCTTCATTCATTATTGAAGAACTATCTTTAAACTTTATTTTGTTTATATAATTTTTATCTCATTACAAATTTGATTTCTTACTTTTTTTCAGATCTGATATTCGTGTTTGTACATTTGATTTGTTATTTTTTCACATATGATTTTTATGTTGCTCAATTGCATATTTGATTTGTTATCTTAGATCTTATCTTGCAAATTGGATTTTGATGTTGTAAAATTTGATTTTTATCTTCCAAATCTACTTTTTAATGTTGTAGAGATATAGATTGTGATGTTTCTTCTTTCATCTCCACGCTTCAAATTGAATCTGGCTGTTGGATGTTTCTAGACGGAAGCTGTTGGCCCGGACCAGTCTCCCAACCTGACAGACCAAACCCGGTCTAGACTGAGCTCGGGTTTATGTCGGGTCGGACCAGACCACGGGCTGCCATATCAAACCCAATGATATTTCGGACCAGACCTCGGGCTAGGTGGAAACCTGGTCTGGTCTATCCGATGAACAGCCCTACTGCTAACCAACTCATTGAAGCTTTCACTTCTAGAAAATCATGAATTAAATCCAAAGTGTAGGACCCTAAACCAGGTCAATAGAGTCACCACAAAAATTTTCAACATAGGATAATTTGGAAATCCTTTTAAAATAATAAAAGGTTTTTTAAAATCTAAATTGGTTCAGGAGTCTATTATGTGTAGGGAAGGTGTTATGCAACCCTTTTCGCAAAAATTGCATATCGCAAGAGCACAGGTCAAGTTTACATTGTATAGTGAAAAAGTAAGAGTGTCGATCCCACAGTGACTAGGTTTTAAGCAAAGTCTTTATCTTCATAATTAACAATGGGCAAAAGCAAATGGTTTAGTGAAAAATAGGTGATTAAAAGTAACAATTTGCAAAGGAAATAGTTTACTTAAATTTGACCAAAATGGGAAAGACATAGGTTCATTTATCCACTTTGTAATTTATGATGCTTGATTAACCCTCCTCTAATATCAATTAATGAATATCAAGTTGATGTTTGAAGTCTCAAGTATTTGAATAAGTCTTCCAAGCTTACTCAAACATTAGTTAACATTAACATGCATAATTCCTTACTACATATTATGCCAACTAGCCTTTATAATCAACTCACTCTAATTTTACAAAGCATGTTAATGAATAAGTCTATCTCATTAACAAACTCTCTGTTCCTCTATGGACTTTCAAGACAAGTTTGGACCTAACTTAGTTCTTTGTTTAGTTATGCTCTTCCAAGCCACAACTAAGAAAACAAGTCAAGTGTTGTGCACTACTTAGTAAAAATAAAACATAAGTTACATTCACAACTATCATAAACATTGATCAACAATAGAGAAGGATATTCAAGTATCAATCCATACAAAGTTTCAAAATAAACCTAGAATAAGGAGTTTAGCTACAAATAATGAGAGGAAAATCAAAAACCCCAGATCTAAACATGTTCACTAGCATAGCAATGCAAGAGAAAGAGAAATAGAAGGAGAAAGAGATTACAAAAGAGGAATCCGCACGAAATTTACCCAAAATTCTCCAAGAATCCTCTTCCTCAAGCTCCAAATCTTCCCCTGAACTGGGTAAGTGCGCTGCGGCATACACTTTTGTTCGTTGAGGAGCACCATGTCAGAGAGGACACTTCTATGTTCTTCGTGCACCACGACATATAATTTTATGTGTTGGGCACATGATGTCAAAGAGCACATTTCTTCTATTTTCTTCATGCATGCGACATACAATGTCGTGCATCGCGACATATCCAAACCCTAATTTCTCTGTCTTCCCTTTGTTCGAACTCCCCATTGTTTCAAACCCTAATTGTTACGTTTAAACTATTCAATAATCTCCTTCTATTTTCTTCTCCTCATTTTATCCTTGTTTTTCTAATCATAACCCAAGAAAACCCACTAAAAGTTTCCCATTATGTTTAAACCACATGTGTCTACACGTGACATTTTTTTTTGACACATTGTCACTAAGCAGATATCATCTCCTCTTCGTTGAGGTTGAGTGACATTGCCCCATATTTTTTTCTTTTGGGATAACATTTCCCTCTTGAATACTTCCAGACATCAATTGCTTCTGACTTTTGGAGCAAAATTGCTCTCTAACCCTTTTTACATTAATATTGTTGGTTTCAATTAAAGGAAAATGTTAAATTATCAAATCTAAGTGGTGGTCATATAATTACATGTTGATAAAATATGGTAAAATTGAAATTTTAGATATAATCATTTTCATATTTGAAAAATAAATAAATCTATATATCATATAAAACTCATCCCAAAATCACTGCTCGATAGATTAGTAGCCGTTTACAAAACTTCACGGGTAATTGATCTAATCTACCCTCCAAGTAACCACTCAGGAGCACTGGGCACCCCGGACTGAAAACAGACTCATATTTATATTTAAAGTAACCAAAGTGTTTAAAAAATACCCCCAGCAGACGGTCAATCACATTTGACCGTTAATCTGCCCATACAGCCGCCACGTGGGTTGAATTTTTGCCACGTAGGATATTTCATGTGGGGCCCACATATAATAAAAAACAATTCCCTCACCTCTCTCTTCATCAGTTCCAAACAGCCCCAACCCCTCCCCCTAACACAGCCGCCACCACCTCAAAAAACGCGACCTCACCATCGACCACACCCTCCAGATCACCCTCACCAACCTCCAGAAAACCCAAGACACCGCCCTATCACTCATCCTCAAACAAAACCACACTAAAGATGACGATGAGAATGACGAGGTCGATAATGGAGATGACTTGTTGCTAAAGTTGAAATCTTTCTGCCTCAAAATGGACTCCTCTGCCTTCTAGTGTTTTGTTGTTGGAAAAAAGAAGGAACTTGAGGTTTTGAGGGTCTAGATCCATTGACTTTGGCTATGTGTAGATCCACCCAAGTTTGTATTGAAAGTCATATCTATGGTCTTCCTTGTGGAAAAGAGAGGTGAAAAGCGCAATAATAGTAATGGGAATGATCTGGGGTGGGCTTGTGTTTTGGTGTTGGAGTCGTTAATTCCAATGATGGTGGATCATGTGATTGGGAAGTCGAGGTTGTTGGTGACGCCAAGTGTGAAGGAGAGAGCTAAGGAGATTGCTGAGACGTCGAAGGCCGGCTTGGAGGAACGTGGAGGGGCTGTTTGGAAGTGATGAAGAAAGAGGATAGGGAATTGTTTTTATATGTGGGCCCACAAGACAATCCTACGTGTCAAAAATTTAACCCACGTGGCGGCCACATGGGCAGATTAATAGTCAAACGTGATTGATCGTCCACTGGTGGTATTTTTCAAACACTTTGATTACTTTGAGTGTAAATATGAGCCTGTTGTTAGTTCAAGGTGCCCATTGCTCCTGAGTGGTTACTTGGAGGATAGATTATGTCCATTACCCTTTTTTATTATATGTGGGCCCCACATGACATACCCTACATGACAAAAATTTAACCCACGTGGCGACCACATGTGCAGATTAATGGTTAAACGTGATTGACCGTCCACTATGTGTATTTTTAAACACTTTGGTTACTTTGAGTGTAAATATTAGCCTGTTGTTAGTTGATGATGTCTAGTGCTCCTGGGTGGTTATTTGGATGGTAGATTAGGTCCATTACCCAAATTTCACCATTAATACTGTTCTAATAGCCCATTAAAACATTGTTAACTAGCTTGAAATGAGAAACTGAAAGAAAAAATATTGTATTTATATAAAAATTTTGAAAACATCAAGTGCTTTCCCGCTACCCTAATATATACGGTCTTAGTAAGCCTTTTGTTGTTCTTCGTTCTTGTGAGAGTAGCACCTAGTACGACACCCATATTTTCTGCCTTTCTATTCAATGTCAGTCCAGTCATGAAGCTTGTATAGGAAGCTACAATGGAATTTGATTGTTTTTCATTTGACTGATTTGTTTTCTTCAATGGAAGATGAATAAAAAATTTCCCGCTCACTTTACTTCCCTCCCCCTTTTCAATTTTGAATTCCCTCCAGTCATGAAGCTTGGTGTTGTCTATTTAAGGTGTTATGCATTTCACCACACCTCCGCCACACCAAACTTACCATGAATGCCTCAAGATACATGGTTTCTGTTTTTTGCCTCTCACAAAGTCTGTTCCAACATGTGGAGCTTGGCAAAAGGCTATTAGAACAGTAATATTGGTTTGGAGATTTCTTATTATGGCAGATTCATGTCTAGATCGCTCTTCATCAAGACGAAAAGAGAGGTTGGAGTAGCAAGCAGAGATCGGGAGAGTGAGAGAAGACCTATTGCGGGAGCAGGCCAGCCAGAAGGATTATCTTGCATGAATTTGTTGTGATTTTGTTGTCATTTCTCTGTATTTTACCCTGCTCTTTGGTCTTCAATTTGTTGGTCATAACAGATATGACTATAATTCTTTTAGTAATTATTCATGTTATTATCTGGTGTTTGGAGTTCATGTCGATACCTGCTCTGGTGTTATTATCTGGTAATGGATGTGGCAGGCAAAATAGTGGGGGGTCATGGATGTGGCATTGTTTCATTCCATGATTCCAATTTCTTTCACCTCCTTTAAGGGATTCCAAACTGGCTTACCCACTGATAGTTGTTGCCTTTTATTACTTTGTCTCTGTCTCTTTTTCTGCATTGATATATATATTTTGACTATTTCTTGTACTCTGCTTATTTGTTATCAGCTTACTCGGACGTTGATAACAAAGATTATATTGTCATGTACTTGTGAAGTTTTAGTTGGTGAACTGTATTGTGAGCACTATTCTCTCCGTTTTCCTTCTAAATTTGCCTGCATCTGATATGGTCAGCCAAAAGAGAATTTTTTTAATTAGTCAATAGATATTGACTTAAAGCTAACGTCTCTTTAAGAGACTAAAAAAATAGTAATCACTGCTGTCCTTTTTCAGTTGAACTCATCGACAATAATCTTGTATTGTAGCATACAAGTGATAGCAGCATACGAGTGATAGCAGCATACAAGTGATCCCACCACAATACATTAATCTTGGGTGGGCTCTTCGTAGTGATAAAAGTAATAGCAGCGTACATTTGTGTACGTCGGCAAGTTGCCAAGCGTGCAGGTACACTTTTTATCCTTTTGGCTTATTTTTAGGGGATTCTTTAATGAAATGCTGAAATTAACCCATTTGTTTGAAATATGCAAGGTAGTGGAAGAAAAGAAAACTGTAGACACATCGAAGAGACTTTGTTTCATATTTTTTTTAAGAATCCACGTTTTTAATTAACACTCTACATTAATGAATTTGCCCTTCATGTATTTATTTTAACCGCTCAAAGTGCAGGGAACACTATGCTTGAATCAAGCAATATCTTGTTAACACTAATCTTTCTCACTTTTTATGCTTTCACGTATCATACAGTTGCTTCATTTAGTAATGCAATAGATCTTGATGTTGACCATCCTATCTCTGAAGTTGATTTATCAAAGGAGAAGATGCTTCCCTTGATCTAATGCCCTTGACTTATGAATGTGTCATTCATTTGTTTAATGTAGATGCTCAAAGCATATGCGACTCGACCAATTTTTTTGAAAAAAAACACATAAAAATTCCTTCTATCTTTATTTTAGCAATAACTCTATATTATTTATCAATGTGTCTTTCATTTGCTTCTCTTAACCGCACGAAGCGTGGGGAACTGCTGAAGTTGACATCATCATCGTTTATGTGTTAAACCTAGCATTTTTTCAGCTCCAAAAAAACTTAGCATTATGACTTTCTACAAAACCTTTTAGTTGTATTTGCTATTTTATTTCCATTGTACATCTCGGCAAAAATATTGTTCAACAATTATAAGAAATTTTTATATGCTCCTCTATTTAAAAAAGGTAATGAAAATAATGTTTCCGCCGGTTTACATTGCTAGTTTTATCCACATTTAAATGTCACTCTTGTAATTCATGGTTTGCCGTTACTTTAAATTAATCGTGTTTATAAAACAAACTAAGAGTGTGCATTTGAAACTCAAAGGTCTAGAATAGAACATGATGCAAAATAAAGGACGAAAAAAATATGTTAATTTTTTATGAAATGAATAAAATAAAAATATATTGGAAAAACAAGAAAATTACAAGACCCTGGAGAACATATGTACTCCTTGAACCGTAAGTATTCAAGTACAGTTCACTAAACGACGTCGTGCGTTGAAGATCGCATTCACTCGAACCAATACAGACTGAAACTCTCTCGCCAGCTGCTTCTCTCTGTGTTGTGTTGTGTTGTGTTGTGTTGTGTGAGCAGCTGGGCGAAGCAACATTCATTCATTCATTAGCTCTCTCCTTCTCCATCCATCGCCTTAAGCCGCCGTCATGTCTCAGGTGAATCCCTCTCATTCTCTTACTCACCCCACTTTATATTTATATATATGCCCAATCGTGTTTCTAGGGTTTCTTCCAACCCTACCAAAAAAAATCATATTTTGATTTTTTCGGGATGTTAGGGTTTGCTTTATTTATCAAATCTCTTTGGTAATTTGATTTAGATCAGAGATTGGGATGTGAATTTGTGGCGTATGTATATAATTGTCCCCCAAAAATGTCTTTACGTGTGGCTAGCTTTGATAATTCTTATGTAATTTTCCCTTCCTTCTTTCTTGCCTGCAGGTTGATAACCGAAACTCCTCAGCCGCCAAGCGTGCCCGTACTGATGGTGCGTGATGTCTCGTATATGTATACTTGAAATTTCTTATTACTACCTTTAATTCCTGTGTATATTGATGTCATTCGCTGAAATTAGCTCCCATATATGGGACTGCATAGTGCAGTTCATTCATATGCTTTAGTATGTACATTTACTTCCGGTTTGTTTAGATCTTTGAAGATGCTCTAGTCTCTTGCCATGACACTTCTT
The DNA here is from genome assembly GCA_029929735.1 of Mimosa pudica. Taxonomy (NCBI): domain Eukaryota; kingdom Viridiplantae; phylum Streptophyta; class Magnoliopsida; order Fabales; family Fabaceae; genus Mimosa; species Mimosa pudica. Next base: position 3,803,542 of record JAKELP010000053.1, read on the forward strand.
TCATAGTTCTCACTGATGATCGGATGTAATATTGGCTGTGCCTGTAGGTAGTCGCAGGGAGGATGATTGGACATGCCCTAGCTGTGGCAATGTGAATTTCTCTTTTAGAACAACATGTAATATGCGAAATTGCACTCAACCCAGGCCTGCAGATCACCATTCGGTGAGTCGTGGTGTGTGGTGTCCTGATTTTCTTTTAGTGGAAGTGCATATTGAAATGATGAAGAAGCTGGGTGACTAGCACAAAAGCCGTGATTAGCGGCTTTATTATTTCACCTTGGTTATTTGAGTGTTATGGTTCTATATGAATGCTTACATGTTTTGTGATTGGTTTTATTTAGCTGACTCTGGCATATTTACAATTCTCGTAAGATATTTCTTTGTCTCAGCTATTTTATCATTAACATGTAAAATATTTTTCAATTTCTTTCTAGAAATCTGCTGCCAAACCTCTACAGGCTCCTCAGGGTTATACATCCTCCACTCCTTATGTTGGTTCTGGTGCTCCCTCTTCGATGTATCTTGGTGTTCCACCATATGGGTCTTCTCTATTCAATGGGTCATCTATTCCTCCATATGACGTTCCATTTTCTGGAGGATCAGCTTATCACTACAATTATGGCAGCCGTCTTTCTGCTGGAAGTCCTTACAGGCCACTGCATTTATCTGCACCTGTACCATACTCAGGTGGATCCATGTTGGGAAATGGTATGTATGTTTTGCTTAATTACATTGTTCAAATCAATGCCCATCCCCTCAATAAAGCGAGGGGGGACGAGGAAGGGGAGAGAGAGAGAGCTCATACTTAATATCAAGCTGACCTGTTAGGTTTATTACTGGAGAGAATAGGGATGGGTGACAATGAGAAACTGGATATTCCTGTATCTTGTATATGTGATTGATTATTTATTAATATCTTTGATGTATGTATACTATTGTCTCTTCCCTGATGTTGAGGGGCTTTTCTTGATGATAATATATCTCTCTGTTGTAAACTATTTTGTAGGTGGCATGTATGGCATGCCCCCCCTGGTTGATCGATATGGCCTAGGTTTGCCAATGGGACATGGAGCTATGGTATGAATAAATAGATTCTACTCATGCAAAGCTTTAATTATCAATACCCTTTTGCTGAAAACGATTTTGTTGGTGGCATGTTTAACTGTCAGTTGCAGACGTTTTCCTTCCATTTTATTGTTTCTTGTTGATGTTAGATCATGAATCTTCCATGTATATTTGTCTTGTTTTAGATGATGATGTTGTGTGTTCTTGCAAGTTGTCAGCCTTGTGAAGTTGCTTTTTCACTTGTAGATATTAATGAGGCATTTCTTTTTAATGCATGTGTTGAAAGTTCTTTGTATGTCATTTATTAGCTGTAGAAGCTAGAACTTATTAAAATTTGGCATCTTAAAGGATCTTTCATGGTTGATAGTAATATGGTTATGATAATATAATTATGAATGGTTAGTTAATTAGTTAATTGGGGTTTTAGGGTTATTATAATATTGTAATATTTCTAATATTTGTTGGGGCTAATAAGGTTAGGTTAAGTTAGCCCAATACTAGTTCGGTCAGGGTCTATATAAACAGTAGGGTTTCATATTTCAGTGCGTTGAATTTGATTATGAATTGAGTGTTTCCTTGTCTCTTGCGGCCGGCGGCCTCTCTTCTCTCTTCTCTATGACATCTCTCTTCTCTAATTGTCTTCAATCCTCTAATATTCCTCCTTTTCATATTCTTCTCCTAAATTCTTCATTATAGAATATCAATTCTATAACAAATATGTTAACATTTTTCTTAGCAGGGCCCTAGACCAGGGTTTTTTCCTGATGACAAGCCTCAGAAAAAAGGTGTGGGTTTGTTGTGTTACCTATTTATACTTGATTTTAATTGAAGCTTCATGGCTTATCATATCCAACTTTGTCTAGATGCAACTCGTGACAATGACTGGACATGTCCAAAATGTGGCAATATCAACTTCTCATTCAGAACAGTATGCAACATGAGAAAGTGCAACACACCAAAGCCTGGATCACAGGTTTGCTTCCTCTTTTTTTCGTGCATTTGGATTATCAGTATTAGTTATGGTTGTGACCAACATAGTTGTTCTTAACTTCAACCGAAAAAAATGCAATGTTGATGTTTCATTACAAATATCTATTGAGTGCTATTTAATGTACAAATTTTTTGACAAGAATATTGTATTGCAGGTTTCTAAATCAGACAAAAATTCTAGTAAGAATTACCAGCCTGTCACAGTGTACATCATTGTCTATTTCTGATTATCAGTTAGTAATTGCCATTTTTTTTTGTTTGTCATTCAGAGCAAAAGATGCCTGAGGGGAGTTGGACATGTGAAAAATGTAACAATGTTAACTACCCATTCAGAACCAAGTGCAATAGACAAAATTGTGGGGCTGATAAGCCAACTGAGCCCAATAAATCTCCGTCTGTGGAATCAGATGAAAATGATCAGGTCTGTTGTAGTGTAGATCATAGTCTTTGCGTAGCTATCCTGCATTGTTTGGAACCATTATTGCTTATGCAGACCTTTGTATGCATATTGAACCTTATAAAATTTCAAGCTCATGCTAAAATGTTAGTTGAGTGGATTTATTGGAAAATTCTCATATTTTCTGTCCATTTGGATTCTTTACAATTACAAACTGTAACTTTCTATTTTATTTTGTCTCCATTGCATTCTTTAATTTGCAATTATTTACTGTTCCAGTGAGTACTAGGACATGTTTGAGGGTTGAGAAGGTCCAGAGTTGTCATCCAGCATTGCTCAATAAGGGTGTCTGACTGTCAGTCTTGTCGTCCTCTATGTTGCAGCAGTTGTCAAGTCTCACCTTCTCATGACTTGTGTCAAATTGTGTATTAATTGATGGTATTGGTCTTTGTGGATCATTATAATGCATGTGTCAGCCAGCTTGCCTGGCATTATGACAGGTTGGTTTTGGTATCTGAGATAGGTTTCTGTACTTTCAGAATCAATTGTTATTATAGTGGGCATGTTATCATATATATTTAGGAAAGGTACCCAGAGGCAGAAAGGCTAATGACAGTTCCAGTTTTCTAGTTTCTTTCTTTTGGTTCTTAATTGTCTTCATTTAAGTTTTCTCAATCAAATAGTTGTCTTAAGTAGCTTTTGACAATTCAAGTGTTTAGGTTGCCTTATGAAGCATCAGGAGGTTAGGAAAGAGTCTGCATGGTTTACCAATTGCTTATAAGGTTTCCTATGAATCGTGAAATCCTTCTATTACTGGTGATATCCTTAGCCCATTCTAAGTGGCCCATACTAATTTTGACATACTATGGAATATTTATTGTGCTTATATTGTGGTGTTAGAATTTAATTTGCTGTATGATGCTGCGTCTTTGACCCTTGTATAGGTGGGGCCATTACAATCTGTTTGGTAAATTATCTAAATCCATTAATTAGTCATTTTGTTGTAGCAATCTGTGTCCTGATATTTTTACTGCTCCTTCTAGTTCATGCTTAACTAAGGTGATAACACTAAGCCCTAGACCATTCCTTACAAATTTAACATCTAGTCTGCTATGAACTAAAAAGGCTTCTTGTCTTGCTTCAGTTGACTTTGCTTTTCATGCATGTGGTCATTGGTTTGGTCCATTTAGTGTGCTTCCCAACCTGGCTTTCTTAATTGTGCTCTTACGGTGTACAATGTATGTGAAATGAGTTTTGGTTTGCATGGATGTGGCAAATCTGAAGAATCCCCAAGTTTTAAACAGTTTCTCACTTCACGTTTTGAAGTAATGCCAACAGACATTTTGGTCTTTTTTAATACTTGCATAATCATTGGGTCTATGACAAGTTTGATCCAAATTTAATTGGTTAAAACAATGTGGATAACTTTATCCATTTCATTTTATGTGCTGTGCATGTTGAAATTATGAGAATATGCAATCTCCATGAGCACCAAACTGAAGTGGAGCATTAGAGTTTTCAGAAAATCTTTCAATCATAGCCAGCCTTGGGAAGTATCTCTGGAAAATAGGCTCTATCTAAAATAAAATCTTTTACTGAGCCGATCAATGATAAGGATATCTACATGGTTTAGTATGATCCGGACTTATGCTCCTGTTGCGTACACTTATGGGCATGTTGATGGAACGGATGTAATTAGCTTTGGATCATACTAAATTTTAGGGGCATAAGAGTCTTTTCATATCTAAGTTTTATTTCTCTCAAGTAAAATACTATATTTGCACCTGAACCCAAGTTGAGTACTCTTTTTGCACATCGCGAAACTTAAGTATTAGAAATGCAATTTTAGGTAAAGTTTAGTACTATTTTTGCACCTTTTCCCTATAAAAAAATGATGTTTCACTTGTTATTAAGAATTTTGGTTTATTAGATCGTTTACTTGGGAACCTTCTAGGAGTTTCCCAGTTTTCTCCATATAATCAATCATACGATGCTACATACTTTCTTGTATTCTTATGATAAGGATTATGTTTTTTTTTCAAAGCATGTTCAACAATACTTTTACAATTTTTGAATTAGGCTTCATTAAAATGAAACCATTTTTGTGAGATTTTTTTATAAAAGATATAAGCGCTACATCCAACTAAATGTAAAGTAATTGAAATATAGAAAATAAAATTAGGATTTTATAAGTAGAATTGAAGGCAGTATATAATCATATCATGGTATTTGTTTAGTACAACGATCAATAGATTTATTTTATTATAATTTTACAATCAACTCTCAGTTTGCAAATTGAAATTAGCGATCAAGTGAGAGTCAAGATCCCTTCCATCTTGATATTTACAAAAGGCAAGGAAAATACTTCGATTTAGTTTAGTGTTTAACGCCATATTACTGTCTCATCTTCTCCCCTTTGGCACTTTTTAAAGTAACCCTAAAAGTTGTCACAACAACTATCTACTATTTTTTCTGATAAAAAAAAACTATCTACTACTTTGGTTAGATGTTTTTTCGCCAAAAATCTTCGTGAGCTCACCCACAAGGGTTGATTTTTTTTTTTTTTTTGACCTTTACCCACAAGTAGGGATGGAAATGAGCCAGGGTTACCACAGTGAGGTTTAAGCCTGACATGTGGCCTTTTATAGAAAAATTTTCAGGCCTGTGGCCTGGCCTGGGCCTGTTAAGGCTTGGCCTGAAAATTAAACAGGCTTAACAGGCCAAAACCAAAAGAGAAAAAAAAAGAACAAAATAGAAAAATAAGAACAGAGAGGAACCAGAGAGAAAAATAAAAACTCAGTCAGAATAGGAACGTATAATGCCAAAAACTCCATCTTAATCTTAAATCTAAAATGGTAAGAAACGGATCATATATGTTAATAAGGGTCATATATGTAGACATTCTAAAACCTTCAACATATTCCCAGCATCAACAAACCCCAATTTTATTATCAGGGACCAAATTTTCATATCATCCAAGTGGAGAAAAAATAGGAAACTTTCGCTGAATCTGAGAAAAAAATAGGGAAAAGAATAGAAACCTTAACTGAATCTGAGAAATAATAGGAAAAAGAAAATAGGAATTTGGGAAGGAACTAGAAAAAAGAATAGGAAACCTTCCTTGAATCTGAGAAAAAAATAAGAAAAAGAAAGTAGGAATTTGAGAAAAATAGGAAACCTTGGCTGAATCCAAGAAAAAACCTTCAATGAATCTTCACCTTGGCTGAATCTTCACCATATAAAGAATCTTGGTCTTCATCTTCTTCATCATCATCTTCTTCTTCATCGCAGTTTTGAACTCTTCTTCTTCGTCCTCGCAAATCCACGATGGTAAGGGAATGACAGTGAGGTTCTTCAATAATCTCAAGGATTTTGGTTTAGTAATTGAGTGGTTGGTGAATGGTGAGGTGAGAGAATCAAGCAATGGATTGTTTTGGGTTGTTGACTGGTTGGTGAATGTGAGGTGAGAGACATTCACGAGATTCGAGAGTGAGAGTGGGAGGAAATATTGGGCTGAATGTTAATTCTTTGTTTGGGCTCTTTATTATTTTAAAGAAAGATAGCTTATCAGGCCGGCCTGTTGGCTTAATAGGCTTTTTTTTAAAGTCTGAGCCTGGCCTGTTAATGAAAACAGGCCTATAAAAAAGTCTGCGCCTGAACCTGACCTGAATTTAACCAGGCCGGACTAGGCCTTAACAGGCCAGGCCACCAGGCCTTGACAGGCCGGCTTGGCTCATTTCCATCCCTAGCCACAAGGGTTGATGACGAGAACTAATATTTGCATAATTTTTTTTGTCCCTTACCCTGCCCTTGTAAGATGGATGGAAGGAGGAAGCCTAAATGGAAAGTTAATATTCCATTGAGTTTCCAATTGAACTCAATGGTAGATGATATTTTTGAGGAAAAAGAAGGATCAATACACCAAGTCAACAATGAGGATGCTATCATGCAAACTCCATACTTGCCTATTCTATTTCCCCAAATCCCACCATCGCTGACAAATCTCGATGGTTCAATCTCAGTTTGTAATTTGTCTTTGAAGAAACTCTAATTCAATTCTCAAAAGCTTATTTTCAAATACATATTAGAAAATCAAGAAGCAAATTCAAATATTGAGGTGTTACAATTTCCGCACGGCATTAAATATGTGGTGAACTAGTTGAATTGATGCTAGTGTACTGGAGTTCGGAGATAAATATGGTCCTTTACAAATTGATATTTCCTCCAGTCCTAAATACTCCCTTCGTTCCTTAATACTCCCTTTGTTTCTAAATATAAGATCACTTTGGGGATGTGGATAAGTTCTTAAATATAAGATCACTTTGTATTTTGTCCCAAGTTTTGCGCAAAAAAATTACCCCTCTATTCCTTTTAATTTCTTTGCTAACTCATAACCTCACGTTTGTAAGGCAAGAAGTTGTCTTCTTCAAATCTTGCGTTTCAGTATTGGTAAAAAAAATCCTGCGTTTCAGTCTTCTTCACAGTTCATGAGCAGATTTTCCTTCTCTTCTCTTCCATCCATGCACATTTACAGATTTGAAGCTTGAATTCTTCTCTTCTTTAGGTCTTTTATACACAACAAATTATTTCCTCTATGGATTCTTGCTCATTCCTCTTCCTTCTGATGCACTTCGAAACAACAATAAATCTCTCAGTCTCCATTTTCTTGAGCTCTTGGAATTTTCAGACGAAGATGAAAGCAAATTTCTGAAATTCGATGATGATGTCTCTATTGAATAGATCGGAACATAACCTTCAGACACTGTCGCCGCCGTCCGGCACTGGTGAGAACTCGTCGTGAATAGAGGCTCTGAGAATCAAATCTAAGGAGAGCGGGTGAGAGTTGTAACAACCACAATTCTATGACATATTTTACACCATTTTTTATCATTTTTATCACAATTTTTTTAACACACTAACTATGTTAGAAAAGAAATTTACTCATTAATAATACTAACATAGTTAGAAAAAGAATTAACTTATTTCACTAAAATAATTATATTGCTAACTATGTTAGAAAAACAATTTACCTATAAGGAAGACTAACATAGTTAGAAAGGATTAGTATTATATTCCAAAATGATTTCTGATGACTAACCATGATAGAAAAATTAAATACCTAAATTATATATCTACCTATATAGTTAGAAAAGGATAAAACAATTTTAGACAACACCGATATAATAAAGTTAAGTTAACAAATAATTCAAACATCCACCAACAGAATTCAATAGGTTCACATCATTGAGTTAAGTATATAAGTTTTGTAGAAATAATCAACTACAATATTTTCTGAATAATAAAGACTTATAAAGTATGCAAATATGAAATTAAATATGCAATTCCTAGTGTGGCAATAACACGGGTCAGCATCTCACTTTATTGCTCCTTCCCTTGATTTCTTACTTCGCTTCCTTCCCTTGATTTCTTACTTTGCTTCTTGCTCCTGTAAAATAATAAAACGTGGGATAAACCCAGAATCACAACTACAACCACTTGCTCACGTGCATGTGCATGTCAGCAAGGTAGTGTGTGTCAATGTCGTGTATAGTGGTGTGTGCTGCATACAGTGTTGCATGAACATTTAATATAACTTAATTGTAAGTATCTATCAAATACCAACTCTCAGTAACATATATATCCTCATTATAAAACAAAATGGATAACAAAGCAACATTACTCATTTATAATCAATAATTAAACATAAATAATATTACATCAGAAAATCCAACAACAATAATCATCATCAAGTACACGATAATATTTCAGTTCAGTAGGGACTTACAACTCTTGGTTGATTTACCCTCGCTTGAACCGGAGGCGCTCTCCCCAATAACGTTTTTCTCGTTTTAGTCCCTGTGGTATAATAGTTCAATAGGGACTCACGACTCAAAGGTCGATATACCCTCGCTTGAACAAAACATAATGGTTCAATAGGGACTCACGACTCGATGGTCGATATACCCTCGCTTGAACAAAGAATCACAGTTCAATAGGGACTCACGACTCAACGGTCGATGTACCCTCGCTTGAACAAAACATAACAATTCAATAGGGACTCACGGCTCGATGACCGATGTACCCTTGCTTGAATCGGGCACCATTCACAATAATATTTTTATTCAATTTAGGCCTTATGGACCAACAGGGTACCTCATCCCGGGATGACTTAATTCAATTAATATATTACTCGGTGTATAAAACAATTTAGAATTCGAACAAAGTATTCAATAACCATCGCATCAACAGTAATAACATGTTTATCTTCTAACCTATATGCTCACTAACACACACATACACGTAAACAAGTAGAAGTAGTTACCTGGTAATTTCGCACCAATTCCAAAACAATGTAGCCTTCACTTGTGGCAACTCCACACACTCAGATATACTACATATATTACACGTCACAATCACTAATCAATACAAGAAAACAATTTACAATTAATTCCTAGCTAGCACTCTCAGCCTTACTAATTATTTATCTCCAACCTTGCTATTTTTAACCTATTTTTTATAAATATTTATGTTGTAAGTAAAATCATTATTAATATTACTAATATCATTATTATTAATATTACTATTATATTTTTTTTATTTTCGCATTATTATTCCAACTATTTTAATTCCTCAAATTTCTCAATATCATTTTATCTTCACAACTGTACCAATTAGAATGTTAATTCAATATCATCAATTTACCATATTTCACGTGAGACTACTATTATTATTATTATTATTATTATTATTATTATTTATCTATTAAATAAAACAAATTCCTAGTTTTGTGCTTGCACTCAAAATTAATAATCATTACCTCCTAAATATATATACATATAAAAGAATTATTCTCTTTCCTTATGATAATACGATAAATTTGAAAGCCACTTAACATCTATTTAGAACCTTGCACTTTTATTATAATAATCAATAACTACCCATTCACTCAAACTATCAGAAACATAAACTCATTTAATTGACCCACAGAGACACCACAAAATCAATTAATATGAGGGGTCTAAAGAAGAATAAATGCTCACCAATTTGAAAACAGGAAACTCAAAGAATGACAACAACGATGGCATGCAGTGGAGTACCGGTGAGCAACATGCTTCGACAAAACCAACCCTTCCCACTCTCACAATCTAACACCAGCATCACCAAGATACAATTGTCATGCCAGCAGAAAGTCCAGCCGACCCACAGGTAAGACCAGAGGAAAGGTGATGAAAGGGATGACGATGACGGGCGTCCAACTACGACTCCGACCCCAAAGAGGAAGGCCAAAGATTGAAGTGTGTCTAGAGATTATCAAGAAAAGCTTAATTCCTATGAAGTGGGGTTCATATGAAATTGCATTTAAGTTCATTAAGGTGTGAACTTTGATGGAGACTATGTGTTTGGAGCTTGAGGGACAGTTTTGACGAGAAGGAGATAAAGGAAGATGATGGTTAAGGAGATTTGGATGGAAGAAGAAGAGTTTTGTTGTAGAGGAAGGGAGGAGGAAGTTCCACGATGAAGAAGGAGGAAGTGATTGAGTATTGTGCGTGTATGTATGGCGGCGGCCAATTTCAAAATGAGAGAAGAGAGCTAAAGTGATTATAGGGAAAAGTGGAATTTAGGTTTTATGGCACAACCCAAAAAAAAAATTACATCCATAGGCCCATGAAGTTATATAAGAGTGGAACTGTGGAAATATGAAGGGATATTAGGGTGTAAGGCTTGCAAGATAATTGCCAAAAATCAGCATATATTATTTAATATAGGAAATATATTTTCTTGATCCTATCTCAAATCAATACTTTCTAATTTATTAGTAATTAGTAATGTCTTTATAATTTATTATTTAAAGCATTAAATATTAATAACCTACAATTCTCTATTTCTTTAAATCTAGCTTTATCGTAATTAGTTATGTCAATTTAAATTCCAATATTTTATAACATTTTAAACAAAATTTCCTAAAATGATGTCTTATTGATATAGCCATCATAAATATTACTAAATTTAAATTTAATACTCAATTATTTTCTTAATCTTAATAGATTTCCCAAAAAAAAAAACAAATGTTGAATTTTCTAAATTTATTTGCAAGACTTTTAAATATCTAAATTTACATATAACAATAAGTAACTTATTATTTATTTATCTTAAATTTCATATATTTATTAATTTGTTTTAGAAATAAAAAGAATATCAGGATGTTACAAGAGTAATCAGTGAATCAAATGCTTCATTTAATTAAATTGGAGGGTATTTTTGGAAATTCATCTAATTCTAACTAATTTAACCACCTCCTTAATCCCTCCAAATTAGCCAAAGTGATCTTATATTTAGGAACAGATGGAATATAATATCACTTTCCTTAATTTGATTAGATTAAAGATGTTAGTTAAGTTACTAATATACCCTAACTATATACTTTTATTCTCACCCTCCTTCTCTTCCTTGTTGATTATAATTAAGTATTATTAAGGTTTATTTGGGAAAAAGTTGGAAAAATTAGAAATTGTTTGTAGTTTGGAACAAATTGGAATTTGAAAGTGATACTCCCTCTGGTCCTAAATATAAGACCTAATTGACTTTTTTTGGAGATGTTAAGGTTACAAATTATGTTACTCCCTCTGGTCCTAAATATAAGACCTAATTGACTTTTTTTTTGGAGATGTTAAGGTTACAAATTATGTTACTCCCTCTGGTCCTAAATATAAGACCTAATTGACTTTTTTTTGGAGATGTTAAGGTTACAAACTATGTCACTCCCTCTGGTCCTAAATATAAGACCTAATTGACTTTTTCTGGAAAATCCTAAAATAGCAAAATAAGTTTATTATAAACTAATTTACTTAATTTTTACCCATAAACTAGTTTATTTGACCTATAAACCAATAGATAATTTAAAAATATATCAAATATGTCAATAATAATAATAATAACCTATTTCACAACCTTAATCTTTTAAAAAAGTCAATTAGATCTTATATTTAGAAGTGGAAGAGGTATGTCATGAATTTATTTCCTGTATAATTTGTGATTTCAAATACTTGCCCAATAAGGCATTCAATTAAAAATTCACTCACTAAAATTTTATTAAAAATTGTGAATTGAGTATGTACGATAAAGTTATGAGTACTTATTAAGAACAATTATCTTATTTATACTCTCAAATTTTCTAATTTGTCCATTAGATGTGAAAGTTGCAAGGAAATTGTATTTCAAGCATGTGCTAAAACTAGGACGATTTGAGAACACTACTTCAAAAAAATGCCTACGTGGCATAAACCTCCCAACAATAATTTATACAAAATGGATCATAACAGAAGACGTTTCAGGAATCAGGACAACATTAACGTCAAGAGGAAAATACGTTTCATGACAACGTGGCAAGAGGTCTTGTCAGTTGTTACGTGTTCAACGTGTTCGACAAGAGGTCCTGTCGACTTCAATTAAACGAAAGCTCTAATAAAATGTACCAATTATAACATGCAAACCGGTTTAGATATGATTTCCAAAGTCATGAAACAAATTTGATTTCCAAAGTCATGAAACAAATCGGTCCAACCAAAATAAGCACAATATAATGTTGCCCACGGAAAATCAAGTAAAAGTCATTAGGAATAATATAAGGCGGGACTGACATCTCAAACGACTTCTATTACAAGTTTAAGCTATGAGGACACTCTTGTTAATCCAACCGATTGCAAATGTCAGACTCATAAGGCACTTTAAGCAGCTGGAAATCTTCATAGTGACTATCATTTTTACAGTCTGAGTATGAGACACCCATATGTGAGTCGCCTGGCTGCTGACAAGTCTGCCAGTAGTCTGTAGAAGCATGAGGCAAGCATTGAATTGTTGAAAGTGTTGCGCCCTGAGTTGTATTGGTATGAGTCAGGTGATTGGAGTGCTCTTGAGAAGCAAACTTTGTGCCGTATGGACCCCAAGAGGTGGTGGTTGACAGAAGAGAGAGAGCACGGTGAAAATCTTGTGGAGCATGCAGATCTGATGAGGTGATGAAATCTTCTATCCCTGCATGATTTTGTGTAATGTGAAACATTCTGAATGTTAATCGCATCCCACAAACTATGTTTTACAATGTCCAACGATTAAACAGGAGCTGCTTTATACTTGAGTAAACGTAATCTAACCACAACATTTTTTTTTATTTAATTATAGTTTCTTGAAGTTCCACCTAGTTGGGATAAGGCATTGTTGTTATGTTGTTTTAGTTTATTGAAGTGAACATGTCTTACTCTAATCACCTAAACTAGTTTTTAAAGTGGCTGTGTAGAAAATCAGGTTTTCACAATGGGCAGGCTAAGAGATTCTATGAAGGAGTTGGCAATTAATCTGGTAGAATGTACTGTTCAGAATATGATATAAAGATGCAGTTGCATATAACAACATTTAAATATCTAGCCCAGGGACGGATAAGTCAAATAAAGTTGTAGCTAACCCATGGTTGAACCAATATTATATATATTTCGGGGTGCAATAATAAAAAAATTTGACTATTGTTGGATTATTCCATATATATTTTACCAAAATTATTCCAGACATTGAGTTGTACCATATGGTGATGAGGACAAAAATGATGCATTCAACTGGACCGCTTCAGGATGAGGCTTCCGGCGCCTAGCATTATGATCAGAAAGACGACGTCGGCAACTTCTTTTTTTCCCATCAAACTCTGAGAGACCATGGAACCTTCAATATTACAAGAATATAAACATTTATAACCAGTATATCCCAACATAAACAACATAAACCTGAGGGACTAAATTTGCTTCTGATTGACAAATCACAATGACATTTACATGACAACTAGTAAATGTTTGCTCAATCATAATGGAAAAATATTGTGATTATCTTAAGTCATTTTTCATCCATGTAATAAGATATTTGTTAAGAATCTTTACCTGCTACATTGCTGGCAAAATCGACGCTCCTTACTGGCTACAACCACATTTGGGGATTTGGAATGACTTTCACAAACTCGATGCTTGCGATGGTAATCTTTAGCTGATGATAGGTCAAGGTTACAGCCTTCAACCTGGCAAAGTGGAGGCTGTGATCTCTGACTATTTGGTTTGCATTTTTTCCCAGTACTCAAAGATGGCATGGGAACCCCAGAGTGAGATGTGTTCTTTGTATCGCTTCCAACACAGACATCTTCAAAATACAGCCGTTGGCCAAGCTTTAGACTGTGCAGTGGTTCACCAGAGATAGAAGAAGGTTCAAGTGTGGGAGAATTTCCAAAAGGCTCTTCTTTTGACCTCTCTTTCTTACCATTAGAATATTCTTGGGAGCCTTCAAAAGTGAGCACTGATGTTCTGCTATACCCATTTGATGAAGAATTCACGGAAACTGATTTTGAGCCCCTTGATGAAGAAACATGCTGAAGCTCAGACCCAGAACTATCAATACCACATGACGGACTGAACAGCCCGGCATCAATTTCTCGATGTGCTTTGCCACTCCAATCTACAGGCCTTATCTTAGGATTCTCTGCTGTTTTTGCATTCAAAAGTAGATGTTCCCAGTCCCACTGCGAGAAAGACTTCGAATTCCACTCCATCTGAAGACTTGAGAGATTCAAATCAATCAATTATGGCAATCTACAAGTATATATAAATGTTGAAACAGGCAATGACACCCCAATCACATACTGATGGAAGAACTGATATTTTAGCAATTTGTAAGCATATTGCCACTACATGCTAACAAAGCATGATAACATTCTTCACCATAGGCTGGTTGTAGATTGTGAGTTGAGAGCATTTTCAAGTTGAGATTAAGCCATTCATTTCCTCAAGTTTACATTATATAAAGAATTTAACTGTTGCATTGGTAAGGATTAGGGAGAATCCCAACAAAAAAATACCACTTGAATTTCTAGATTCCAGACAAGAGGTTTTGACCATTCAAGTAACAACACATACATTTCAAAATCACTTGTCTAGGATTTAGGAAATTAAGTGGTATTTTTTGGATTTTTCCCAAAAGATTAAGCGGCACTAACTAGACCAGGTCAATCTATCTGTATTAATTTGTAATTCAGCTACAGAAAAGAGCATTTGAAACAAAAACATTTGCCTATACACACACTTGAGGTGATTTAACTCTTCCAACAATTGTATAATTATCATACTCCACCTTCAGTTTGGGAAAGCTTCATTTCCAGTAAAGATTTTGTTTCGAAATATTAACATTTAAGTCGCCTGAAAATTTATGTAAATGAAATCAAGTAGAGGGTACAAAAAAGATTATTATACACGCGTCCTGAAAAGATTTAATTGCTACCTCCTTTACAGCCTCGTCCTTCTAATAATAATTCGCTTTTGTCAGACATTCGAATTAGTCAAGCATTAAATAGGACCCATAACAACCCAACCATCCAAAAACAATTATCTGGATACACCACATCATTAGAAACTTCAATTACTTAGCAACCGGTAGTTCAACTTTTATACTACCTCTTCCTAAATATAAGACTAATTGACTTTTTTGTTTAGAGATTAAAGTTGCGAAATAGGTTATTAAATTATGACATATTTGATATTTTTTTTTCATTATCCATTAGTTTATAGGTAAAATAAACTAGTCTAAGGGAGAAAATGAGATAAATCAATTTATAATTAACTTATTTTGCTTATTTAGAATTTTCCAAAAAAGTCAACTAGGTCTTATATTTAGGACCGGACGGAGTATTTCCTTTGAAAATAAGTGTCACCAACCTAACTTCCTAATAATAATATCAACAACTAGTTAACAAACCTAATGGTTTCGATATAGCTTTCACTTCTAAAATTACTGGAATTGGGAAATCCATCCACTTGGATAGATAAACATCAATTCATTTATCATTTAAACAGTAAATTGGATCATTCAAAAGCGTATAAAAAATCACCAAAGATTTTACTTAGAGAGGTACAGTAAAACATCACATCAAAAAAACATTGTAAATGAAAAAATGGCGGCGTATCTTATTAATGGCTAAAGCGCTTATGCTTCAGTGAAGAATATTTGGAATGAAATCTGACTCCGGCAAAAAAGGAAATAGTAAATGAAGTACAAATAATAATGATAAAAATAAAAACAATAATTAACAATAGCAAAAAGAAAGAGAAAATAAAACAGTATTGTATTGACTATCTTCTATCCTAATTCTATCCACGCCGAAGACAACGGAAATAGAAGAAATACGTGAACAGGAAAGTCAAATAAAGAAGACTAGTAATAAACTGAAACAGTAAAACGTAAAGCGATGTGTATTTGTGGATAACGAAAATACTACCAGATTCCAAAAGGCAAATAGAGGAAAATGAAGTTTGGAGGTCGCGTAAGCTGCAAATGATGAAAAGCGTAAAGTGAAATTGGAGTTTGCAGATAGAGAAATGAAATGGGAGAACTTACATTACAGATTGCGATAGAGGAGTGAGAATTAAATGGATGAGCATTAGGATTCCATTAATTATGGCCTGAGCTCAAAGTCGTTCACACTTCACAGTCACGCACTAAAGCTCAGAATCGTTCACGCACTAAGTGTGCATTTTCTCCCTCCAACTCTCTCTCTCTCTCTCTCTCTCTCTCTCTCTCTCTCTAACTTTTTTTATCTGCTTTTCTTCTCTCTTCTGATCCTCTCAATTATTATCGGAAACACCCTGTGAATGAATAATAATGTTAGATTCACTTGAATATTTTAAAAAACACATAAGAACTAAATAATTTAGGGAAAATTAATTAGAGGTCCCCCACAAGAACTAAATATTAATGTAGGGTCCTAAGGGACCTCACATTAATATATTTGAAAAGTGAAAAGACAGTTTTACCCCTAGCCTTAAAAAAAAATTACCAAAGTTGCTTGTCAAATGTTACCCCTATATAGTTTGCTGCTTATAATTGATCCCATATATTATTTTTATTTATATTTTGGTCCCTATAGTTTGCTTCAATTTTCATTTTAGTCCCTGTAGTTTAAAACAAGAGGTTTTGGTCCCTCAAATTTGATTTTGTTAGCACAATTTGTCCCTATAGTTTAATAAGAATTTGAATATGGGTTAACAGTTTTAAATATGCTAACATGTCGCTGAGTGTCTAATTATGAGGACATAGTTAGATGACAAGGAGATTGATGCGACCAAATAAAATATAATGTTTTTACTATTTAAAATCCAAAACCTTTTGTTTTAAACTACAAGGACCAAAAAAAAAATTGAAGCAAAATATAGGGACTAAAATATAAATATGAATAATATATGGGGTAAATATGCAATTTTGTGAAGTTTTAAACGGTTAAACGCATTAACCATTAGGTGAGGGTAAAATTTGACCAGTTTGGTTAGTTGAATGACATATTAGAGCCTGTTGTTAATTTAGGGTGTCATTAGTCCAATGTGGTTACTTGAAGGGCAAATTAGGGTCATTACTCTTTTAATAGTAAAAACTAAAAACTCACTCATTCCTTTCTTGGACAACCATCACGAAGATCATACATGTGAATAAAAGGTTTGTCCTATCTAATAATATATGCTTAATATGAAGATCATAATTGGGAAAATGACAATAATTCGACAGATAAGTACTTTTTGTTCTCCCACGTTCTTTGTCAAGATCTGAATCACTCAAGCAAATGGTTCAAATAGAAATAAGTTTTTCCCATCTCTTTGTGGGAGTTATAATCGTTTATCTATCCGGCCTCCTCCTTAATTTTGTAAAGTTGGCATATTTTTTCTTATCCTTGATGAACACTTTGTTTCTTTGTGGGCTATTCTTGGAGATTGCCGATGTAATCGGGCAGATGGAGCTTACCATCTTGAAAGGTTCCTTAGAAAGTCCATGTGGGCTTGTTTCATTGTTGAGGTATAAAGTTTTGGCCATCTTAGTATGATGGTTTTCTTCCTTTTTCTTTTCTTTTCTTTGGCTTGTGAAATGCGTAATTTGATAATTGTAACAAATTGTTATCGCATAACTCAAATATATTTTCTGTGGCATCCAGATTACTATGATAGTTTGATGACTGATTTGTGGGTATTTAGAAAATGTGTTATTATCTTATCTTGATTGTAGGTTCAAAGGATGACATCATCAGCTCATAAGGCTGATAATACTATCTTCATCTCTTGAGGCTTTTAGAAAGATTCAACAAGAGTGGGCAAGCTTGCAAGCAGTTAATATTGCAGAGAATGCCATGTCTAAATGTCCAACTCCCGAGTTAGTTGACAATCCCAGAGATTCAGTGACAAGGCCAAGAAAGCAAGTTGAATCATTAGATGCTAATGGAGAGTATCTAAAAGAAGGAAAACATAATGTGAAGTAAACCAAAGTGCTCATCATCGTCAGAAGTTAACTTATCTAGACTGGTAGAATATATTCTAAGGGAAATCTTGCTGTTGTTGCAACCACCAAGAGTAAAAGAGAACATGTTGAATATGAAGCTGAGAAGCTAAAGAAAGAAGATAAAGTGTCAATGGAATATATTGCTGATAAAAATTCTAGAGTGGTTGATAATATCCAGAGGCAAATGCCACTACCACAAATTACCTCATTTACATGCGCTTATTTTGGCCTTTACATGCGCTTTATAAGCGCATGTAGAGGGGGGCGCTGGTAAAGGCTCTACATGCGCTTTTAAAAAGCGCATGTAGAGGGGGGGCTATACATGCGCTTAAAGCGCATGTAGACGTGCCTATACATGCGCTTAAAGCGCATGTAGAGGTAGGTACCTCTACATGCGCTTAAAGCGCATGCAGAGGTGCCTACCTGTACATGCGCTTTAAGGGCATGTAAAGCTATATATTTTTTTTTAATATATATTCTTTTACATTTGCCACCTGTATACATTTAATTCTTTGAACAAAACTTCAAAGAACAACATACATCCCAAAATCAAAGCAAACCGCCCAAAACATTCAACAATCACACAAACACTCCACAATCTAAGCATAATTTGAATGTGCCAACTTGCACAACCCTCCAATTTTAATAAAACTTTCAGACCATAGATTACAACCATAAAACAACTCAAACACATTAGAATAGAATAGAGAGAAGAAAGAATCCATATCCAAAACAGCTCAATAGTTTAATTACATTTCAATACTTATTGGATCAACCCACTATAAAATTTCAAAACAATCAATCTTTCTTAATAATACTTCTCATACAATAATATTTCTTAAGAATACATAATTATTTACTCCAGAAAAGGAAAAAGGAAGAAAAGGAAAGACAATAATCAAAACATTACCTTTAGAAGAATTGTGTTCAGAAAGAGACATAGATTCTCCTATACATGTAGTATTTGGAGTTTGTTGGCCATTAACTATCCTGTTCAAATTTGCGCTCTGAACCATGGCAGTGCTTCACGTCACTCTTCCAACTGGCAATTTTGGTTTCTTGGCTACACCTGCTGACTGAGAAAAATAATCATAAATATCATTGTCAAACTAGAAAGCTCGATGGGGGAATTAGAAAAATGTCAACGAAGGATTTCAATCACAATACAAGGATCGTAAAACTCATAATATTAGCGAGGGAATTATGTTGAGCACACAAAGCACTTCAATCACACAGAAAATGTTAGATTGTTTAATGATCTAAGATATCCATTAACATTCATGAGATTCTTTCATACTGTCAGGACGGGGCAATGAACTCTACTAAACATGTTCCAGTTAACACTTGATTATCTTATTAATGGAAAGGGAAAACAAAAGAAAATCCCAAATGAATACAAAACAAATTCTTTCATACTGTCAAAAAAATCAGCAACTTTGAGGACATTCCTCAACATTCCTGATTTTGGTAAATGAGAGATTAAATGAATATCCTTGCCTATGATTTGGTAAATGAGAGATTAAATGACGCAAAAGGCTTCTAGTGATACTTTCTTAACTCAGAGTAGCAGCACCAAAAGAAGTATGATATACTTGAAAGTTAAAGTACGCATTTTCATTCACTAAGTGTAAATTACACAAAAGAGAAATAAAAGAAACCAAGCTAAAATTGAATATTTAGCTCTGTATAAATCATTTGTCAGTGGCATTTCATGTGATGATTGACACACATTAAAATTAGAAAATAACATATTAAATAGTAGTTAACATATTAAATAGTTTCATGTACATTTTCGAAAGGAATTTATTAAAAAGAAAGCATGGGCTCAAACCTAGTAACACTCATAAACCTAAGCCTAAGTAATACTCACCAAGCTTCAGCTGTCACATAACCTCTCTCTCTCTCTCTCTTCTCTTCTTCCCAAACTGACTTTTGGTCTCTTCAAGCTTTTTATGCGAAAAAAATGGCGAGCCTTTCCCCTGAAAACATATATGTATGAACAGGAAATATTCCAATAATGAATCAAAAAGTAAACATAAGAAGATAAGAAAACAAACTACAGCTAACATACATAAAGGCTTCAAGTTATACAGATCCCGTCACCAAATTCACACAACCTCCAAAAATCCAACCTTTTCCCATGTCTTCTTCTTATCCAACTTTCTCTAACTATGAAAGCTTTCGAAAAAACAGTAAGCAGCAAGTGTTAAAATAGAGAAACCGTTTTTTTAAGCAAATAGCAAAACAAAACTTTTCAACTTTAAGGGGGGAACAAACACGTGAAAAAATTGAAAAACAAACATCAAGAAGGTATTAAAATAGCAACTAAATCAGAGTAGTAGAGGAGAAGGAGAAGGAGAAGGAGAATATATTGTTGAAATAAAATAGGCTTCAACAAAAACATCAATTAAAATAGGCTGAGAAGTAGATCCTCCATCTCAGACCACAACCACGGATTAGCAAGCAAGTTTATAAGCTAGTTGAGACAACAGACCAATGAGAAAAGGGTGTGAAGGGTCACAAATGGTGTGATAGATCGCTTCTACAGACAAAGCATGAGGAAGAAGATAAACAAAGGAAACATTGGGTTCCAAAAAACAGGGGCAATGGAGGCAATGACTGACATGTGATCTGATTTTGACTAATGGATTTTCAAATTCAAATTCAAATTTCAGACAAAAGCAAAAAATAGGCGGGCCCAACAAAATGAGCATCTGCAAAGGAGTTTAAAAAAACGGATTGGATACTTGAGAAAACGAATCGGGCAATGAATAGTTCTCTGAGTGTAAAACCCGGAGAACAACATCCTGGTCAAGTCTTAAGAGTGCAACTAATGAGGTTTTGCTATTTATTTTAAGGGAATAGTTGAACTTAACAACAGCATAGGTTTCACAGCCGGATTGAACATCTTTATCTCTGAAGATAACAAATATTTCCAAGGGGGTATGTTGTCATTATTTCAAACTGCTTCATTTTTGCACAGTCCAATATAGGCTAAAGTCGATTACTAGTGAGCTTTAATAATGTTTCTAAACAAGGATAATCAGTAATCAAGTAAAATACATCTCAATCTAACTTATTGCACATTACATAAACTCTCAAAACTCGTTCACAAACATTTAAAACCCATGCATAGATTTGTAACCCAAATAGTCAGAAAAAAGAGGACTTGTAAATATAATACACCTCCTATATTTCTTTCCTCTGACTATTCAATCACAGAGAAAGAATAGCCAAAGCCCCTATTAACGTAAAACCTTCAGTTGAGGCAACATATTCACAAGAAACAAGCTACAAACCGGCCTAACAGAACATGCAAACAACAAATTCAACCAAAACAAACCAAGTCTTTCCCTTGAAAGTTTCTAAAAAAACTAGCAAAAACCTAACCCACCTCCCAAAAAAACAAAACATGATAAAAAGAAAACACCCCAGTTCCTGAAATGTCATCACTTTAAGCAACAAAGCCACAGATCTCACCCCAGTAAAACAGAATAAACACATACCAAAAGAAAAGGCAAAAGATTCCACCTTTAAAAAAAACAAAAAGAAAAAAGAGAGAAGTTCAAATAAATAAATACCTTGTCTCTTCTACCATCCTTCCTGGCTTTAACTTCAACAGTCCATCCATGAGGCAAGCAGTGGTCGGAGTCAAAGTCAGGCATTCGAAAGAAGAAGCCGGAAAACACAAAGAAGAGAAGAGATGCGTTATATTGTATTGTATATATATATAATATCTCACCAAGAACAAGAGAAAAAGGAATGGGAACAGTTAGAAGAGACTCACCGGGGTTGGGATTCGGTATTTCCTGTCATATTTGAACTCGCCGCCGCCAGAATCCGCCGTGCTCGCCGAATTTTGAAAAGGAACGCAGGGAGTGAGGAATTGGTGAAAAAGAAAGGAAGAGAAAGAAGAATGAAGGAGAGGATGTTTACCCTAACCATGAAGCTCGGCCGTTGTGCGCCTTCGCCGCCGCCGAACGCCACCGACAGTTGTGGCCGGAGGAAAAGAAAAAGAAGAAACAAAGAGGAAGGAGAAATGAGAGGGTTGAGCTCGAGAGAGAGACAGATGGAAGGAAATGAATGAATGAAGAGAATTGATATTTGTAAAGGGATTGGGGAAAATTACAGTTTTGCCCTCTCTTTCTTCTAACTCTATCTTCTTTCTTACTTTATGCTTGATTGAAGGTAAATGATAAAAAAATGGTTCTTTATATAAATATATATTTCTTTCACCAACATAATGTCTACTTCAAAGTATTTCCGTAAAATTTAGAACTTAAAACTCATTCTCTAATTATTTTTCTTTAATTAATGAGTTATATTAAGTTTTTCATCATTAAATAAATTGAATGAATCAACTTTTATTTTAATATTAGGCCTATACATGCGCTTAAAGCGCATGTAGAGCCTCTACATGCGCTTTAAGCGCATGTAGAGGTATAAACACCCTTTACATGCGCTTTAAGAGCATGTAAAAGTTGTTTCTACATCTACATGCGCTTAAAGCGCATGTAAAGGGTGTTTCACCAATTTCATAGCACCCAAAAGTGGTAATGGAGCTTTTAAACACTAATTCCACAAGCAGGAACACCTTATGAGGTCTGAGGAGGACCTCTTATGCATGACTCCATGTTTTGCACTTCAGTAGTGCCTTTACATGCGCCTAAAGCGCATGTAAAGGGTGTTTGAACATTTTCATAGCACTCAAAAGTGGTAATGGAGCTTTTAAACACTAATTCCACAAGCAGGAACACCTTATGAGGTTTGAGGAGGACCTCTTATGCATGACTCCATGTTTTGCACTTCAGTAGTGCCTTTACATGCGCTTAAAGCGCATGTAAAGAGTTTTGTGCCTTTACATGCGCTTTAAGCGCATGTAAAGGGTGTTTCCATATGATTTTGAGCTCTTCACCTAAGTTCATTTTATATTTTATCTCTAAATACTTAAATCCTTTTCTAGTCATTGTTTTAGTGAATTTTAATTGATGTACATTTCTCTACATGCGCTTAAAGCGCATGTAGAGATAAGGCCTCTACATGCGCTTTAAGCGCATGTATAGATTCTTACTTGTACATGCGCTTAAAGCGCATGTAAAGGACCCTCAATACATGCGTTTCTTCTAAGCGCATGTAAAGGTGCGCTGGTAGAGGGACAATTTGTAGTAGTGTGCCTATCCCTGAGAGAGATAAGGAAAAGGGAAATGTAGAATGGGAAAATCCATGAATGCTTGGAAGGAAAAGAGGAATTAGGAGGAAAATTCTAGACTGGTAGATGATATCCAGAAGTTTTATCTTTATTGTGTTGGTAGTTTTTAGTGTTTTTCTTGTAATTGTTTACATGTTTGTTGAATGTACTTTTGAGCCATTCATGAGCCACTCTGATACAGTGATTAACCACTTCAGTTATTATGTATGTAGTGGATGACATATGTATGCTTGCAATTAAAGCAATCGATATGGCAGAATTTGTTTTGCAATATATGCATTTGGATACATCATATTTTGCCACATGATTTTGTTGATTTATGCTTTCAATTTGACGGGATTGTTTTGCTGATATATGCTTTCAATTTGACAGAATTATTTTGCTAATATACATACACTATTGTATCGCAATCAAAATGGTTACCAGTGCAAAATACGGCAGTTAATGGTGATACTAAAGTAGTGAATTACAATACTTGCATAGTTAAACGTGATACTTGGACAGTGAATAATGTTTTGATTTTTTGAGTCAAGTAGTTACTCAGGTCTTAAAATGGTTACAAGTGCAAAACACAACAGTTAATGGCGATACTGATTAGACCTAATTTTATATTGTTTAGCATGTGCAAATGAGCTTAATTAGTGTGATTTAATTGTCATATTTGTTCATTATTGAGGATTATTCATGTGCATGCTATTGTGTTGGAAGTTGATTAATATTTGCTTAATTACTTGCACTTTAAGTAACAAAGGGTATTTTGGTCATTTTCACTATTGGAATTATTTTTATGTGTAGGGGGTCCCACGTGGGCCCCACATACCCTTGGGAGGAGCTTAGGTGGCAAGGAGAAGGCTAGGTGGCAAAGAAAGAGCAATGAGATAAGGATTACTCCTTTTGGTAAGATAAGGAAAATGACACTTTAAGGAATCTTACCAAAAGGGGTAATTTTGGCTCCAAATTCAAATTTCAAGTTGTGAAGCTTCATTAAGGGCAAACTTGGAATGGAAATGAAGATATTAAAGAGAGGAAAAAGATGAGAATGCACATAGACTAAATTGGGGCCATATTCATCCACTTTCTACCCTCCAATTCACCCAATTCCCTTCCTTTCCCAAAATACCCCTCTCACCTCACTTACACTAACCATTTTGACCACACACCCAAAAAAAATCCTAACTTGGCCGAATTGGAGAGCTCATCAACAGCCCTAAGCACCTCATTAACTCATCTAGTCACTCTCATAAATATCTCTTACCTTTTCATTAATCAAATCACCACTTTATGTTCACCTTCTTCGTCTTCCATTTTCTCTCAACTTTCCCAAACCCTAACCACCATCTCCACTCCATTTCATCTTCTTCCATGGCTCCAATTTCGTCATTCATCCTCTCCATTTCCTTCATGCATGGCTAGGCATCTTGTCTTCCTTCTCCAAGAGAAAATGCACTTTGAAGATTAGCATCAATTCGGCCTTCATGAGTTTGTGAGATTTTGTGTTAGGTTTGCAATTTTGATGTATCATTTACCTAGTTTTCACTTTGATCTAAGGCTAACTAGGTTAGGAATACTTGTAGATTGAGTTTAATACTTCAATTATAGCTTGCAAACCTCTCATTTTGTACTTTTCATATGAAAACCTATGGTATAATTTTGTGTAGTTTCATTGAACATGTGTAGCGAATTGTTTATGTATGTTGGATGATGTGAATGATATATATAGGTACTAGATCTAGTCCTCTTTTGCCTAGGTATATGAGAAGTATAAAATGAGCTTTGGATTTGATTATCTTTGTTAAATTCTTTTAGGTTACTTTTAGATTTAAGTGATCTAAAGAATTTAGCTAAGATATATCAAACTTTCTCAAACTCATAAGGTCTAAATCATCCTAAGTGCAAAAGTAACTTGGAGAGGAAGGTAATTTCATCTTGATTTCTCCTCACTTTTAATTTGGTCAACTTGTTATTTTTTTAGTGTTAATTGTAGTTGTTAGTAAAAATCAACTCTCATCCTTGTGTTGTTAATTTGTGTGGCTTTGAACCTAGGTTTTGCAAGAAATTGAACTAGAATTGTGGATAGACCTATACTCATCACTATACCTTAGTGAGTTTGAGTATTGAACTTTATTTGCTTAACCATTTTAGGGCGAAAATTAAGGTTAATCAGATACTAAAATAGTTGCGTAGTGAAACGTGATACTTGGGCAAGGAGTAATGTTTTGTTTTTTTTGAGTCAAGTAGTTACTTAGGTCTTAAAATGGTTACCAGTGCAAAATACGACAGTTAATGGCAATACTAAAGTAGTGAATTGCAATACTTGCGTAGTTAAACATGATACTTGGGCAGTGAAAAGCGATATATGTATTTGATAAATATGTATTTTCAGTTAAGAATACTTGATTATAAATATGTATTTGAAAAGCGATACTTGCGTAGTGAAAAACTATATATTGATAAATAATATGTATTTGATTATATCATTAATTGTATTAAGTAAAAACATGTTGATAAGAATAAGAGTTGGATTTTGAATGTAAATAGAATAAGAGATATAGTTTTCAAACACACTTTGTGAGTCACACAAAAATCCCACAAGAGAGGAACATACACCATGAAGTGGAACAACTTGCATATATCAAACAATTAATTCCAAACAACGGGTGAATGCAAAAAGTAGCCATCAGTAGCCTAAGTCAAAGAAACCAGTGAACAAAAGTATATCAACAAAGGAGCCATGAGTGGCTCAAAAGTACATTCAAAAAACTAGTGATCAATTACAAGAAAAACGCTAAAAACTACAAAGACAATTAAAATAAGACTTCTGATCTTCCCCTTTTCCTCCCAATTCCTCTTTTCCTTCCAAGTATTCATGGATTTTCCCATAGCTACATTTCTCTTTGCCCCTGGATCTCATCTACTAGTCTAGAATTTTTATCAACATCAATACCTTTCATTGACACTTTATCTTTCTTTAGCTTCTCAGCTTTATATTCAACATGTTCTAAGATTGCTCTCCTAATTCAATATTATGCTTTCCTTCTTTTAGATACTCTTCATTAGCATCTAAATATCCAAGCCGTGGCAATTCCTTTCCTTCAAAGAGACCTACAATGACAAGCATATATAAAGACTTAACTAGCTCAATAATAAATGAAGACAGAGAGAAATACAACTTCTAAGCAATTTAATACTGAAATTAGCCGAACATACCACCTTTGTTATTTTTCTTTATTGACTATATCTAAAAAATACATTTTTGTTAAAAACAATTGATAACATCCAAGGATCTAAGAATAGATTCCAATCCCAATCCATCATTCCCAACTAACAATAGCCTCATTAATTCAATAATCAATAATTGAAATAAGCATTAAGAATCTCATCCCTTTGAATTTGTAGAGTTTATACTAAACGAAGAAACCACTCATTCACCTCAGCTTGTATCCAAAATACGTACCCGCTAAAACATAAATATGGTAGAATTAATTTGAAACTAGATTCAAGGGAGTGACCTATGAAACTGTAAGGAAATACTCCCTCCGGTCCTAAATATAATACCTAGTTTACTATTTTGAAAAATCCAAAAACAAAAAAACAAAATATAAGTCAATTATAAATTGATTTACTTAATTTTTCCCCTTAAACTAGTTTATTTAACCTATAAACTAATGAATAATTTAAAATATATCAAATATGTTATAATTTAATAATATATTTTGTAACCTTAACATCTCCAAAAAAGTCAATTAGGTCCTATATTTAGGACCAGAGGGAGTATAAGATAAACAAAGTCATAACTACCCAACAAAACTGTAGAAAGAGTCAGTGGGGGCACTTTGCACATGTATTCCATGTTGTAATGAAATCCCACCACACAGAAATTAAATAAGGATTGATTGAATAGTTTTCTTTCTTACCCAATAGAAATAAACGGAGGGAATAGGCGGCGAACACAGAGAGAAGGATATCGAGCATGAAACATTGGAAAACGTGAATACAAAAATTCCTGGATGATCAAGCAGTGGATGGAATTCGCAAACTATGTGAAAGTTAAGTTCGATGGAGAAGATGAAGGTTGGGTTCGAATAATGAGATGGAGGAGGTTGGGATCGATTTTGAATATGGAAGGTTGGGTTGGTTTGATTTTGATCGACAAAGGATGGAACATTTTTTGTAGATGATGAAAAAGAGGAGGATAATCTGATGAAATAAGATGGGGGCATTTGAGTAATTTGGCACAAATTTCATTTGGACAAATTGGTGATTGTACCTTATTTGTCCAGTTGGAATTGGAGACCCCATTTTATCCAACTTAATTTAAGTGTCATTTTCCTTTCATTTTCCCATGATAATTAAACACAAATAATTGTAATATGCAAACTTTTCATTTCATTCTCTCCCACATCAATAAAATATCTTTGTTCCTAAATATAAAACATGTTTAAATGATATGATGAGATTAATAATGTAAAGGGTTAATATGCAAATCCACTCCAGAAGTATACTAAAAGGTGCAGACATCCCCCTGACATATTTTCAGATGCAATTTTGACTCGAAAGTAAAAATTCAGTGCAATTTCACCCTTCTATCAGTCAAAACTGTTTATTTTTGTGCACAATGACTCAAATGCCCTCCTAATTATATTATTATTATATTATATTCTCTTCAACCTTCCCACCCCAAACCCCAACCACCACCACCTACCACCCACCACCCACCACAACCACCACCACCACAGCCCCAACCCCACAACCACCAACGTCGCCCTAGCCCCCCAACCACCATCACCACCACACCCCCGGCTACAACCACCGCCGGCGGCCCTGAAGCTCATGGCAAAAGATGAAATGAGAGATGAAGCCACTGAGGCCGATGAAGACGGGGACGAGGGATACCCAAGCGAGAAAGTGACCCAATTGGTCTCCCTTACGGTATTGGGCGTGGGTTAAAGTTACGGCCTTTAGTGGTGCCATTGTTGTCATTGTAAAAATCAAAATTTTAAGGTGAATGTTTGGTTTTTGGAATGATCAGATCTGAGAATTTAGGGGATAAGAGAAAGCAGGATTATATGTGGGAACTAAAATGATGGATAGGGTATAGATTGGAGGTGGGGATATTGCCTAATTTTGAATGAATGAGTTGTGTTTGGCGTTAGCTTTCAGGGAATGAGAGAAGATGGTTGAAGTCTGATGCTTTTTTTTAAGTTGTGGCGGTGGTTGGGGGTTGTGGTGGTGGTGGGGTGGTGGTGGTGATTGGGGTTTGGTGTGAGAATGTTGAAGAGAATATAATATAATAATAATATAATTAGGAGGACATTTGAGTCATTGTGCACAAAAATAAACAGTTTTGACTGGCAGAAGGGTGAAATTGCACTGAATTTTTACTTCCGGGTCAAAATTACATATGAAAATATCTCAGGGGATATTTGCACCTTTTGGTATACTTCCGGGGTGGATTTGCATATTAACCCTAATGTAAATTAAGTTAGTTATAGTTAAAATCACATCATATTACTAAAATACCCTAACCACTTATACTTTTACATATTTTTCCTTTCTTACTGTTTTATTATTGAGAAGTATCACGAGAGATAATTTATGGAAAATTTGAGAAAATTGAAAGAAAACTTATATTAATAATAAACTAACATCCCTAGATAGATATGTATGTCTTATATTTAAAAAGGAGGGAGTAATTATTTAGACCTTAGAGCTTAAATTCAACAACCAACCCACTTTTTTAACAATTAAAAGGCACAATTCATTGGGTTGGCCCATACTTACGGTTATAATATAATCCTTACATTCCTAAATATAAGTAACACTTTCAAATTTCAATTTGTTCCTAAATAAAATATTACTTTCTAATATTTTCCAATTTTCTACCCAAATTACTCCTAAGAATGCTTATCTATAATAAACAAATAGAAGAGGGAGAGAGTGGGGGATAAAGTTATATGGTTATGGTGAATTGGTAATATCATGTGTTAATGATGAACTTAACTAACATCCTTAATCTAATCAAATTAGGGAAAGTGGTCTTACATTTAAAATAGAGGGAGTAGTAATTAAATATATTTTGAGTATTACATTCTTATTATTTTCAATTAATTCATAAGTATTATTTGATTTTTAATTAGCTCCATTTATTTTTTTACAGTTTAATGAATCCCTTGATTGCCCTTAACTAAACGTATTAGTCTCTATAATCATAATTTGTTAATAGGGCAAAAGCGTTAATCTAATAATTAACTATTTGAATTTGGGCAAAAATAATAAATGACTATTTCGCGGTGCATAAATAACCTGTAAAAGAAACAAAATTAATAGTGTGGTGCCACGAATGGCCTCTTAAACCCTGTGGCCTCTTCATCTAATAGGCACTTAAAAGTAAATCCAGTGATAGAAATACTAATGGGGAAGAGAGTAGAGGGACTAGGCACTTGAGAGACCCCTAGCCATGAAAAGTGTGCCTCTCACTCAATATGAGCTTGTAGTACTTTTGCCATGCATAAAATGAGAAACAACTTAGAGTTCATATTCTATATGGATGTAGTGAAACATTTATTAGCATAATTTTTTAATTTTTATGATAATAGTAAATACATTTCATTCATTATTTTACTTTTGATAAAATCTTTTCTCATTTTGCACTACAAAAAAAACGGGTTTTAGCCGCAAACACATTCGGCGGTTACGAAAAAACCGCAGAATAAAAATATCACATTCCGGCGGTTATGTAACATGTGCGGGGACGTTACGCGGCCAAACTCTTTTTTCCTTTTTTTACAACATTTCGGCCAGAGCGTATTATAAAACTGAAAAATAAATAACTACTATAAAATACTCGCGTTTCGGCGAATAAATAATCGCCGTAACATGATAAACACTTTTGAAAAAATTAAAAATAAAATATTCACGTTCTGGTGCACAAAATAGCCATGGGAACGTGATAAAGACTATTTTTTTAAAAAAAAATACAATATTCACGTTATGTTGCATAAGTATTCGCCTGAACGTGATAAATATTTTTTTTAAAAAAACTAAAATTTTCACGTTTTGGCGCAGAACTATCCGCCGGAACATGATAAATATTTTTTTTGAAAGAAGAAAATAAAATATTCACATTATTAACCGCCACAATGTGATAAATATATTTTTAAAAAACCGAAATGTTTACGTTCCCACGCATTATTAACCGCCAGAACGTGATAAACATTTAAAAAAAGAGAGAGAAACATAAAATTTCTACCTTTTGTCATATACATAACTGCTGGAACGTGATGAAATAAAAAAGTTTCAAAAAATATATTAACGTCCCGGCGGTTACTATTCGCCGGTACGAGGAAACAAATATATTAAAATATTATTTTTCTACCTTGCCGGTGTATATTAAAATATTATTTTTCTACCTTGCCGGCGATTATTATCTGCAAGAATGCATAATAACCACCGGCGAATTTGGGGAAATTTAGGACCACATTAAACGCACAAATTTGCCGGCCCATCTTCTGCTATATAAACAAATTGTCGCCTCCTCATTTCCACACATATAGTAAAACCAGAGGGCCCACAACAAAAAACATGTGATTTTTCTTATATATTAGTATTTCTGGTCGTGGTGCAACCAATCCGAGAGAAGAGCAGCGACAAGAAGAGGAGGAGCTACGCCGTGAGGAAGAAGATCAGGAGCGACGCCATAGGAAAGTGCTTTAGGGCTTAGCGAGACATCTCATTCATGATGAGGAGGCCCGACGACTACATGAAGAGATCGACCAGAATGACGAGATGGTTATACTCGACACTGATATAAGGGTGTCTGCACTTACCAATAACAATTTGTTCGAGACACTGATGAACATGGACTTCAATATGGATGACGAGGGTAGAGCAGTATATGGAGGGGGTCCAATGCAGGCCTTGACGACGGTGGGAGATGGGAGGAGGCGGAGAGGCCGGAGGAGGAGGATGATCATCAGGGGCAAGTGAATGAGGAGAGGTTGGGGGGGAAGACAATGACCAGAGGTGGGAGGAGGACGGGGGAGGCGATGATGAGGATGGGGGGAGGAGCATATATGATTACGTCCAGCCTCAACTACAGCTGCAACAAGGAAGGAGAGCATCGTCAAGCAGTGGAAGTCTCGTGATTGTGAGAAGTAAGTACTCCCTCCGTTCCTAAATATAAAATCACTTTAGCAAATTTGGAGAGATTAAGGAAGACATTCCAATGAGTTATGATTGCATAAAATTTCCAAAATACCCCTCACCTAAGTTCTAAAAATATCACCTTCTTCAAACCACTATTTTTTGGGTGAAGGGAGTATAGGGGTAATTTGGGGAAACCTTGAGTTAAATTAAAAAGTGATCTTATATTTAGGAACAAGCTCTCCTCCCTAAAGTGATCTTATATTTAGGAACGGAGGGAGTAATGTTTATTTATTATATATTTATTTTATAGTTTAAATTTTGATATTAGATAATTTATTTATATGAATTAATTAATATAATCTTTCTGCAATGTATGCATACATACATATATTAGTAGGATGGTTACCACAAGGAAACTGATGACCGCTCAAACGTATCATTTGCTGCCCAATGAGAAGGTGGAGCTGTTACTTTTTAGCAGGACAGAGCAACCAATCAAAGAAGCAGATGTCTTGTTGATTGCACCATAATTTTGCATATATTTTCATGGCCAAATTCATTGAATTAATGCACGTTGTGATGATAATTACACCTAAGTAGCATAGATTCTAAATATTGCACAAGTTGTTCGAATTTGTTCTAGTTAAGGGCAATCTTGTCATATTTGACTTGAGTTGTTCTCATTCATCATTTGAAGAACTTTGTAATGCTACTTCAAGTCTTAATCTCTTGTAGGTCAACAGAAGAAAACACTCAAAAAAGAAGCCAAAGAGATTATGGAAGCAAAGTACAAGGATGAGGGAGCAAAGAAAGCTAAAAAGGACAAAAAGGTCTAATTTGGCGCCATCAGGGCGCCAATGAGCACCATTACAGTATGGTGGTGCCCAGGGGAGTAAAAGGTGTGTCTTTATGTGTTTAAAAATATCTGACATTTTTTTTAAAATTTTAAATTAAAAACACACAGCTACGTAAACCATATGCCACTACGTTTTTTGGTTTTTTTTTTAAAATAAATCACTTTTTGTTTTTTTAAAAAAATACGTGTTACATAGTGGCATATAGCATACGCCGCTATGTAGTGAAAACCGTCTATAAATACCTCCCCCCTTGATTAAACCTAACGTCGCCCTTAAATTTATCAAATAAAATCAATACTCAAACTCAGTTAAGGTAAAGTGATGAGTAAGAGTCTTTTTCACAATTTGGTTGTTTCTTGCTAAGACTAGGTTTAATTGCCACACCAATTATAAGAGAAGGTTGAAGTTGAATGTTGTATTCCAAACTACAAATTTTAACCTAAGAACTAAGATAAGGCCGAAATGAAAGAAATAAGAAATCAAGATTATGCATCTTCCTCTCCAAAGCTCCACATTCGCATACTTATAATTCTAGCCAAGAATGTTTGTAATGAATTAATCTAACCTAACTAAATGAGTTCTAATTTCTTAATTCAAAGAAAAGTAGAATACATTTAGTTAAGCTAATTAACTCATAGAACATCCTCTCTTAAACACAATAATCAATGTACATGACTCAAGCATTTTAGGAATCAATTGAGTCATTCATTCTCAAATAACAAACATACACAATTATATTATGCCTATGAAAGAGAACTACACAAGTGCAAGCATCAACTGTTAATGTGCAAGAAGAAGATGAGAAAGATTCACAAGTTTACACATGCATTAGGCAATTTCAATACTTAAACCTAAGTGTATCTAGCTTTAGAATACACCTATGCACAAGATGAATCTAAACTTAAGAATCAAAATTACAAACATTGTCTTGGTCGTTGGTTGACTCATGTGCATGCTTCTCCTTGGAGAAAGAGAGAGGAAATGTCTAGAAAATCATGCTAAGATCTTCAATCTTGTTGAGGAATGTGGTAGGTTGAAGAGGAAGCCATGGAAATGAAGGTTTCGAGGTGAAAATGGAGGTGTATTTTCGGCCATGGAGGTGTGTGGAGGAAAGAAGAGATAAAATGGGGAGAAAGAAGATGAAGATGAAGTGGAAAGTAAAGGAATGAGAGAAAATGTGAGCTCCAACATATTTATTGAAGTGGTAACATGTATTTTTTAGGTGTAGAAGACGGCCAAATGGATGATGTAAGGGAAAAAAGTGTGGTGTAGGCAAAAAGGGTAAAGTGGGAAGGTGAGAGGAATTGTATGAAATGGATAGAAAGAAGTGGGTGTATGTGACTCCAATCTTTAGGTATATTCATTCCTCCTTTTGCTTTTCTCATTGTGCTTCTCTTCCTCTTTCCAATGGTACCCTTCTTGAAGCATTTGAACTTGTATTTTGAAAATTGGCTCCAAATTACCCCTTTTAGTAATGAGCAAATCTCTTGTTTTTGACAAAAGAGGTAACTTTTGTCTTGTACCATTTGTCTTCCCTCCAATGCCAACCAAGGGGTGTTTGGGGCCTACCAGCACGCCCATCCATCAAGAAATGATACAAAACCAGTGAAAATGACCAAAATACCCCTAATAGCTTGTAGTGTAAGTAATTAAAGCAATAATTCCAATTCTTCACAACATTAGCATGCACATGAATTAACATAAATAATGAATCAATATACCAATCAAATCTCACAAATTAAGCATAAATGCACATTTTAAGCTATGTAAATATATGTCTAATCACCTCTCCCCTATTTTATTGTTTATTTCTCTCTCTCTTCTTACCATCATCTGCTGCGTCTCTCTCTTCCCCAGTCTTTTGTTACGTTATTGATTGGACTAAATTTCATACCTTTAAGCATGTGCATTTGAGCTTAATTAGTGTGGTTTATTTGTCATATTTGATTATTATTGGTACATTTTCATGCACATGCTTATGTATAAATATTTGAAGAATAATAGCCTTATTACTTGCATTTATGGAAACTAAGGGTATTTTGGTCATTTTGACTATGTGATGTGTTTCTCATGTAGGGGGGTCCCAAGTGGGCCCCACATACCCTTGGTGGAGCTTCAGTGGAGATAACTTGGCAAGAAGAAAGGCTAGATGACAAATATTCAAAGTCACATCCGGATGCAGGTTCACATCCGGAAGCATACTCACATCAATATGCAAGTTCACATCCGGAAGCTGAGAAACTTAAAGAAGGGAACTTACATCCGGAAGTGGATGTACATCCGGAAGTGAACGTGCTGGTGCTGGCGCTGGCGAATGAAGTGTTACATCTGGAAGCTCAAGGCTATCAGTCAGCGAGTGCAAGAGTCAGACTGCACAATGTTCAGAAATGTCAGCTACTTTTCAGAAGTCTTTTGTGCAGAGTTAATTTAAGGCAAAGTCAGCCATGCAGCCTGAAGGTGTGGAAAGCATTTTTCCAAATGAGGCAAAATTGGCGCCAATGTCAAATTCAAATCTGGAGGCCTCATTAAGGGCAAAAAGGGAAGCACAATCACTTGGAGAAAAAGGAGGAACCTTTAGAAATGCATGGAGATGAGATCTAGTCCACATTCATCCTAACCTTTTACCAAATACCAAAAATACCCTTTGGGTGATAATCCCAAAGTTACTCACCACTATAAAAGCCCAAATGTAACTAACTTTCATAACAACTTCACTCACTCCACTTTCACTTTCTCTCTCCTCTAACAAACTCTCTCAACTCCATCTTCATCTCCTTCACTTCACAAAACCTCCGCCATGTCCAGAACCTCACACCTACCTTCATCCGCCTTCATCTCCATGTCAGGCTAGATCGCCTAGCCTTCTTCTCCAAGGAAATGTGCTTGTAGAACTCAACATTTGGCTTCATATGCTTGTAATTTTCTCTTTTAGGTTTCAAGCTATATGTAAATTTTTGCCTATGTATGTCTAGATCTAGGCTTATATAGGTTAGAGCATCTCTATTTAGGTGTTCTACTTTATGTTAGCTTGAAATCTCTCTTTTATGTTAAGGACATGAAAACCTTGGCTTAATTCTTGTAGTTTCATACATGTATGTGTGTGCGATTAGCTCCTCCTACATTTGTGGAATGAATTTGTTTCCTAAATGCTAGATTTAGTGTTTAGAGTTGCTTTTGGTATGTTCTTGGCTTGAAAGAGCTTAAGCCTTAATTAAATTAGTTAAACTCTTGTAGACTTCTTTGATTAAAGAGATCTCGAGAATTTAACTAGTTTATATTAAGAAGAACAAGTATATGAAGTCCGATTAAACGTAAGCACGGAGTACTTGGAGAAGGAGGTATCTTCCATTCCATACTTTCATACTTCTAATTTTGTTACTTGAAGTTTTTACTATTTTTAATTAGTCTTAGATACAAAGCTTGCACACAACCTGTTTGATAATTTGTTTAACTTGTGATTATTTGACCTAAGCAAGAGATAAAACCGAACTGTGAATTGACCTAGGACTTGCTGCTAACTACTGTAGTTTAATTCTAGTTTTATTTGTTTTAGCTCTTTTTAGACGACGAAAAAGAGTTAAATCAAATTGGCGCCGTTGCCGGTTTGGTTGAATTCTTTATTGTCTTAGGTTTTTAGTTACCTTTTCTTAGTTTTTGTTATAGGTGATTTTAGTTGTAGGTTGTGAGAATCCTTCTGATTTGTTCTGAACATATCTGTGTTGTTTGTTGCTTAAATGGCTGCTCTAGTTAGCCAAACTGTTGTTAGGAAATTGTTCAGAATTTGCTGGAAATTTTGTTAGCTGTATTGGATTTTTGTTGACCTGTTTCTGGCTGGATACTCTGCTTGTACTGGTGGTTATCTTGTACATTTGCATCTAGTTGCACTTAGTGACTTTGTATGAACCCTACCTCATCCTTAGTGCCATTGGATAGAGAGATTAATAAGACTCTTCGAGAACTTAAGAAAAAGAAAAAGCACGAGAAGCAAGCTAGTAAGCCACCTGTAGGATCCACATCAAATCCACAAAATTCATCTGTAGCATCTAATAACACATTCCTAGACCAGCATTTCATTATGGCAGAAAGGCGAGAGGACCATAGAGAACATGAGAGAGAGGCAAGAGCGCATGACCATGAGCGTGAGCGACGTGAAAGGCGAGAGCAAGAGGATGAACATCATTTTGAGGGGGGTAGGCAATTACATGATGATGATAGACCTATGCGTGAGTTCACACAATCATATGCATCATTTGCACCTCAAGGTTTTTATGCTAACCCCGCTAACTTTGAGATCAAAGGATCTCTTCTTGCTCATCTGCCTAAGTTTACAGGTTTTCCCCATGAGGACGCTCACACGCACTTACTCGGCCTCTATCATACTTGCTCCTCCATGAAGCCACCTAATGCCGACCTGGATGATGTTCTGTTGAGAGTATTCCAGTTCTCCTTAGAAGGCAAGGCCAAGGAGTGGCTTTTGAACCTTCCTACTCATTATGCCACTCTTTCTTGGGAGCAGCTTAAGAAGGTGTTCTTAGACCGTTATTTTCCAGTCTCCAAGATATCTAAGTTGCGGAAAGACATCACAGGTGTTCAACAATTCTCTCAGGAGACATTCTATGAATATTGGAGCCGGTTCAACACCTTGGTGAACTCGTGCCCCAACCACAACATCTCTAAAGGCAATTTGGTGCAATACTTTTATGATGGTCTGGTGCCACAGCTCAAGATGAGTGTGGATGCTGCTTCTAATGGCTCACTTTTCAACTTATCAGCCAATGAAGGATGGAACTTATTTTCAACCATGGCCTCTAATCACCAGAACTTTTATGGTCATGATGCTCTGTATGGTGGTGCGCCAAAGGTTGCCTCTTTTGAGTAGTGATGATAAGCTGTACAACTCTATTGAGAGGCTGACCGAGAGCCTCAGTCGGATGGACGGACGCTTTGTTCAGCCTACTCCTTGTGTTGATGATTCTATGGCCTTGGTGGCCTCATCCTGTGATCACTGTGGCTCGCCCATGCACCTATCCTCCGACTGTCCGTCCCAAGCGGAAGTGGCGGCCATGTATAACAATGCTAGGCCTCAAGCCAAATATGATCCTTACTCTTCCACGTACAATCCGGGATAGAGGGACCATCCGAACTTCAAGTGGGGGGGAGGTTCAAATCAAGCAACAAATTCCAGCTCCTTCCAACCAGAGCAACAGCCTAAGTGGGGGGGAGGTAACTACCAAGCCTCTAATGCCTATCCCTCACAACAAGGCTATGGTTCATACCAAGGGAGGCCTAACTCTAATGATCAAAGGTACAGGCCGAATCAACAAGCCAATGTTCCTCATCAATATATGAAGAATGATAATCCAGCTCATGCTTTGCGAAACAATATGGAGGGATCTCAAGCCTGTGTTCCTCCATCTAGCTCTGCGACATCTCAACAAGACATGATTTACCAAATGATGTCAAGTTTCATGGAGAAGATTAAAGAGAGATTACAGAAGCAGGAAAATGCAGTGTCTCAAATAATGAATAACAAAGCTGAGCAGGACGCAAAGAAAGGAGAATTGCCGTCTAATGTGGTGATTAATCCTCAGAACATTCATTCTATGAACCTAAGAAGTGGACGGAAATATGGTGATGCATATGAATATGAAGAGGAAGAGGAGGTGATACAACTACCTTGTGAGGCTGAGCGAAGTACATTGAATGAGGGAGGTCACTCTAGCCTCCAGAATGATTTTGTTGGTGAACAGATGCATGGAGAGGCTGTACTGAGTCCTCCTCTTGACGAACTACTAGATGAGGCCGAGAGCCTGACTAAGAAAGGTGATGAAGCTGAGACCTCAAAGGAAGATAAGAGGAAGGAGATTGCAGAGGGAAAGCGCAAAGTTGGAGAATCCTCTTCGCAGGAACAACCTACTCAGCAAGGAGATGAGTCTCCTAAAGGTAAGTCTCTTGACCCTAAACATCTTCCTTTTCCTAACTCGTATGCTTTAGTTAAGAAACAACATGATGATGAGTTAGAAAAGGAAATGCTCAATTTATTCTCTAAGCTTGAAGTGAATGTACCTATGCTTGTACTGTTGAAGCAAATGCTGATGTGGACCCAATAGGAACCTGTCCTAGAAAACCCAGAAATTACGAATTGGATTACAAAACACGGAAGCTAAAAGAAAAACTAGAAGAAGATAATGATCAAGAGACTAGGAACCCAAATAAACACACGTTCCAGAAAACGTTGGGTATATTAAACCCAACACCCAATGGAAACCGGCTCAAGAACTCCAAGTATAGAACACAAGAGTCGATCAATCCCTTATGTCAGGTAGTATCCTCACAAGAATACAAGATAGCAAGTACGCTAACAAAATGATTCATTCAAATCTGAGCAACCAGTACAAAGGTGTAGCCTATATATTGGCAACAATAGTTCAGCAAAAGAAAACCTAAGAAATAAATGTTATTGATGGTGCCTTAATGATAAATGATTAATCTGATTGGCACCAATCAATCATAATAGATTAGGACATAATTTAAACTTGGTTTGCAAGTAAAACCACCTAGGGAAATAGGAAACTAAGACAAAGTATTTCAGAATAGGAAATAAACAGTTTTCTCAAACAAGCATTGACCAAAAGGCCTTATTCAGTGGAAATAAATTAGGAAACATCCTAAAAACGTGAATCAATCATTCATACTCCTCAAGCACGCCTTTGAGATGATTATTTCAGTTTCTTGGACGTCAATTATGCTCCTCCTCCAAGGCACATGCGTCTCACATGATATTTTAAGTGAATTCTTCATTTTGGACTGCACATGAGCCTTGTACATCAAGCTGATGGGCTTCTGAAAATGTCACCAACTTTGCTGGGCTCTTCTTGGACATAAGGAAAGATGACTCTTCTAAATAAATAGGCTCCATCTGATTAAGCTCTCTAGTCAAGCAATTCAAGGCCTCTTTCATAGCTTTGGTCCTTGCTCTTGTCATTGGGCCTCCAATGCCTTGTAATGGATCTCTTTGACTACTGGACTTCCTCCCATGATCTTTTCCTCCTTGTTCAGTGCCTTTCTCCTCCTTTGAAGCTTTCTCACATTGATCTCCATCATTCCCTCCCTCCTCGAAAGGATTCGTCCTCGAATCTCCGACTGCATCATAAAGTGATAAATCTGCAACATTGAATGTAGCACTAACATTATACTCACCAGGTAGATCCACTTTGTATGCATTATCATTTATCCTTTCAAGTATTTGAAATGGCCCATCTCCTCTTGGAGAAAGTTTAGACTTCCGTTGAGCTGGAAATCTTTCCTTTCTAAAGTGCACCCAAACCCAATCTCCAGGCTGAAATAACACCTTCTTGCGACCCTTATTGGCAGCTCTTGCATTTAATTCATTCTTCCTCTCAATGTTTGCTCGAACTTTTGCATGTAATTCCTGCACAAATTCTGCCTTTCTGGTACCATCAAGATTAGTATGTTCATTGCAAGGTAATGGAAGAATATCTAAGGGGGTCAAAGGGTTGAAACCATACACAGTTTCAAATGGAGAATAGCATGTAGTAGAATGAACAGTGCGATTATATGCAAATTCAACATGTGGCAAACATTTTTCCCAATTTTTCAAGTTCTTTTGGATAATGGCACGTAACAAAGTTGACAGTGTCCTATTTACCACTTCTGTTTGTCCATCAGTTTGGGGATGTGCAGTGGTAGAAAACAACAATTTAGTCCCCAATTTACCCCATAGAGTTCGCCAAAAATGGCTGAGAAATTTAGCATCGCGGTCACTAACAATTGTTCTAGGGATGCCATGCAATCGAACAATTTCTTTAAAGAACAGGTCAGCAATATGAGAAGCATCATTAGTCTTAGCACAAGCAATAAAATGAGCCATTTTACTAAACCTATCAACCACCACAAATATGCTATCTCTACCACTAGGGGACCTAGGCAAGCCAAGCACAAAATCCATAGAAATATCAGTCCAAGGGTGTTCAGGGACAGGTAAAGGAGAATACAAACCATGTGGTTGGATCCTAGATTTTGCTTGCCTACATGTAATGCACTTAGCACAAACAGATATAACATCATGCTTCATACCAGGCCAATGAAAATGTTCTTGCAGCAAATCTAAGGTTTTATGAATACCAAAATGTCCCATTAACCCTCCCCCATGAGTCTCTTTAACAAGTAACTCCCTAATTGAACATTTAGGCACACACAACTTTCCCTTTTTGAAAAGGAAACCATCAAATCTGTAATAATCATTAAAGCCATGAGTTTCACAAGAATTCCACACAAGTCCAAAATCAGAATCAGTCTCATACAAACCCTTAATCAACTCAAAACCAAGTAATTTAGCATGCAAAGATGTGATTAATGTGTATCTACGTGACAAAGCATCAGCAACGACATTCTCCTTTCCATGCTTATGTTTGATAACATATGGAAAAGTTTCAATGAATTCTACCCAGTGGGCATGTCGCTTATTCAACTTACCTTGAGACTTCAAATATTGCAAGCTTTCATGATCAGAATGGATAATGAACTCTTTAGGCCACAAGTAGTGTTGCCATGTTTCTAATGCTCTTTTTAATGCAAAAAGTTCTTTATCATATGTGGAATAATTTAATGCAGCCCCATTTAATTTTTCACTAAAATAAGCTATGGGTTTAGATTCTTGCATTAAAACAGCCCCAATTCCTATACCAGATGCATCACATTCAATTTCAAACACTTTTGCAAAATCAGGCAAACATAATAATGGTGCATTAGTGAGCTTATCTTTGAGTGTGTTGAATGCCATGTCTTGTGCTTCCCCCCATTTGAATGTCGTGTTTTTCTTAACAAGCTCATTGAGAGGCGCAGCAATGGATGAAAATCCTTTGACAAACCGTCTATAGAAACTTGCAAGCCCATGGAAGCTTCTAACTTCACTTGCATTGGTTGGAACCGGCCAATCTCGAATCGCCTTTACTTTCTCCTCATCTACAGAAATTCCTTTTGCCCCAACAACAAAACCAAGAAATACAACAGAATCCATACAAAAGGAACACTTTTGAATATTACCATAAAGCTTATGTTCCCTTAGAGTATTGAAGATTGATCTCAAGTGCAGAATATGGTCATCTAAATTTTTACTATAAACCAAAATATCATCAAAATAGACAACCACAAATTTCCCAATAAATGAGCGGAAAACATGATTCATTAAGCACATGAAGGTACTAGGTGCATTAGTTAACCCAAAAGGCATTACAAGCCACTCATACAACCCAAATTTAGTTTTAAATGCAGTTTTCCATTCATCCCCTTCTTTCATGCGAATTTGGTGATAACCACTTCTAAGATCTATTTTAGAAAACAAGGCAGCACCATGTAATTCATCTAACATGTCATCTAATCGAGGGATGGGATAGCGATACTTAACTGTTATCTTGTTGATGGCTCTGCAATCTACACACATGCGCCAACTTCCATCTTTCTTTGGAACCAAGATGACTGGAACAGCACATGGACTTAAACTTTCACGCACAAAGCCTTTGCTCATCAAATCTTCCACTTGCCGCTGAATCTCTTTTGTCTCCTCAGGATTAGCTCTATATGCAGGCTTGTTTGGAATTGGTGCCCCGGGCACAAAGTCAATTTGGTGTTCAATACCTCGCAAAGGTGGTAAACCATGTGGGATCTCCTCAGGGAACAATTCCTTGAATTCCTGCAACAATTCAGAAATAGAACTAGGACAAGAAGAATCAAGTTGGTTAGTGGAAAAATAAATTTCCTTGTACAAGAGTACAAGAACTTGCTGCCTCTCCATAAGAGCTCTCTCTACCTCTTTTTTTTTTACAAACAAACTCATATTTTTCTTTCCAGCAAACTCTTTCAACTCTGATTTTTCTCTCTCATGCTCTCCTTTTCCTGACTTTTTTTCATACTCTCTTTCTTTTATAGTGCTCTCAATTTTTCCTCTCTTTTCATTCTCTCTCTTTTTGTAGTCACCTTCAATTTTCATCTGATCTTCATAGGCTTGGATTGGCCTAAGAGGAGTTAGAATCACCTTTTTGCCATGAAAGTCAAAAGAGTATCGGTTCTTATAACCATCATGCTGGACCCTCCTATCAAATTGCCAAGGACGACCAAGCAAAACATGTCCAGAACACATAGGAACTAC
Source organism: Mimosa pudica (assembly GCA_029929735.1). Lineage (NCBI taxonomy): Eukaryota > Viridiplantae > Streptophyta > Magnoliopsida > Fabales > Fabaceae > Mimosa > Mimosa pudica. The sequence goes on from JAKELP010000053.1 coordinate 3,845,712, forward strand.
ATCACATATGATTTCATCATGATACTTTCCAATGCTCAAGGAAATTAAAACTTGCCTAGTGACTTTAGCTTCTCCACTATCATTAAACCACTGCAATTTATATGGTCTAGGATGCTTCTGATAAACGTGGCTGTCACCCAAGAGGGGGGGGGGTGAATTGGGTGAGGGAATAAAATCTTTTAAATCTTCTTTTCGAAAGACTGCTTGTGCTTGGTGATAATATTTACGAAGTAGTGATATGCACAAGTCAGTATGTTATGTGATGCAAAATAGAATGTTTGAATGTAAATTTATGAACACATAAATTTATCCTGGTTCGGTCACCCAGACCTACATCCAGTCCCCAGGCTCCACCTGAGATTTTCAATCCACTATTCTTGTTTAAACCGGGCACAAGAGAAGCCTTTACACTTTAGGTTTTACGAGCACGGGTTCACCTAACAACCCACAGGTTTTACAACGGGTTCACCTGCAAACCTTACAAACGCAAGTTTTACGGGCTAACTTGCAACCTATTGGAGATTTAGACAACCTCTAAATGCTCCCCCTTACAAATTGTAAGTTTACACTATGTTCACTCTATGAACTGATTGTGCTAAACACTTAAGCTCAAAACTAACTCTCTCTAAGAGTGGATGATGTTACTCACTTAAGTACAATAAAATCACTCTCGGAAAAATATCACAAATCTGGATCTTAGAGTAGTAGAAGATGTGTAGGATGAAGAATATGATATATCAGAAACTTTGCTCTGTTCTCTCTTTTTCTGCCATCATCTTCTCTTCTCAATGAATGTCTCTTTTATACTCGGCTTCATAGGCTTCTGTGGCAGGCTGAATATGAACGTTTGAATAAGGCCGTTAATCCTATGTTACCGTTGAGAAGTACATCTTCATTAATGCTTAGCAGGGTTGACTTGCTTTATCTCTGAAAAGTAGTCCTGACACCTCTGCTCTGACAAAAGCATTCTGACTTCTGAGTATGTGATGTTTACTCTTGTACTCTTGCTGACGGATGATCATCATTCATCCACAAGTGATAATGTTGCTCCGCAAGTGTTAAGCTCTGAGTCCCAATGTCAAGAGTCTTTCCATCCGGAAGCTCATTTGCATCCGGAAGCGTGACCATGTTCTGCACATACTGGTTAGTTCAACATAGCAATACATATATAAGAATTATACATGCTGTGGGAAGCTTGTTTGCTATGGGGAGTAGTTTACTTAGACTGTGTTCTTATTTGGTCTATGATGCATCCGGAAGCGTTCTTACATCCGGAAGTAAAACTCACTCTCGCTTGGTGTATTTCATTCCACCACTCAGCGCTAGTCACTGAGCTATCGGAAGCACTTTCACTTGACGTGGTGAATTTACTGACGCTTAGGGTTATATTTAGTTTATCAACCTGCCCCAGTCTAAATCTAATAGGAAGTGATTCCACTTGGTGAAGTAGACTTACTGACGCTTGGGGTAATATCTATTCTGTCGCTCTGCGCCAGTCTAAAACCTAACAGGAAGCACTTTCACTTGGGGAAGTAGATTCACTGACGCTCGGGGTAATATCTATTCTGTCGTTCTGCGCCAGTCTAAACCTAACAGGAAGCGCTTCCACTTGGGGAAGTAGACTCACTGACGCTTGGGGTAATATCTATTTTGTTGCTCTGCGTCAGTCTAAATCTAACAGGAAGCAAACTCACTTCCGGTTGAGTCATATCTTAGTCTTAAGGTTTCGTGTATCTAATTCTCATGGACTAAGTTATTTCCCTAGTGATTTACTTGCTGATGCTGGGGGATGAAAACATTCATCCGCATGCGCAAGTCCTAATCTAACCGGAAGTCAATCTTCATCCGGAAGCACTCTTACTTGGGATCCTGAGTTATCCTATTGCTTCCTAGGCACTTGGTCTAATCCTCTATATTTTAGTCTTCATCAAAACTTAAGATTCTAACATTCTCCCCCTTTTTGATGATGACAAACCTAGTTTTATCGATTAAGTTCCTAAGGAAGGATTAGCAAGAGAATAAAAGCAATGGATAAGAACAAGTAACTCAGACAAATATTATTGACAAGCAGAGGTTACAAGTCAGAGTTATACAATCAAATAACATATACAAGTAAGGAATGTATACAAATAAATTTTACTAAATGCGAGTGAAAATATGCATGAAAAACAAAATTAACAGAAATGTTTGGATTGAGGGTTATAGTTTGTGTCTCCTTTTCTTTTCCCTCTCTTTCTGTCTCTCTTCATTTTCCTCACGCTCACTCTGGTTTATCTTGGCAATGATCTCTTGAAGCTCTTTTTCCTCTTTTTCCCTCCTGAGTCTCTCTGATTCAATGGACTCCTCGTATGCCCTTTTCATGTTCTCCACTTCTTCATACCCAGGGAAACCTGTAGCATCGTCGAAGTAGGTGACCTCTCCATTGGGATAGTGTACAGCCCGGATTCTCACATTCCATGCAGAGAAGTTGGGATCCTCCTCAACTTCCTGGGCTTTCCTTTTCCCTTTCCCTTTGCTCTTCCCTTTGCTCTTGTTAATTGGAGGAGTGGGCATGGCACTTGCTCTTTCAGCATCGAGGCAAGCCATCTGACCAAAGGATAACTTGTCAGTGAATCCAAACCTCTCAAATTCATCAGGAGTCATGTCTTCAATTTCCAATTTGACCTCCTTCAGAATTGGAACTGCTTGAACCACTGGATTTTCTTGCTCAACCTGGGCAGATGATGTTCCTTGCTCAGGTGGGTCAGATGAAGTCTCTTCCTCAGACTCATCAGATTCAGTGGTGGCAACGAACTTCCTGGCACGTTTCCTAGCAACGGCCTTCTTTCTGGGTGCACTGAATCTGGCTGCTGGCTCAGACGAGGGAGGAGGATCAGAAGATTGCTCAGGTGAAGGGACCTCAGGCTCTTGCTCAGAGAGTGTAGGAACAGGCTTTGCAATCACAATGGGAGAATGGTTGGGTTTTTCGAGTCCCCACTTCATCCTGATCTCCTCAACAATTTCATCCCTTGTTTTAGTTGGAGGAAGCTCTGATGATGACTCAGGTTGTGAAGATTGTTCATTCTGCCCATACACAACCATATCCCATTGGGGTCCTTGCTTAGCCGCTCTCTTCTGCTTCATGAAGCGGATGGCCTCTCCTCTTATAAGGCTCTCTGCACCACTCAGCCTCTGAGACTCATATGCACGACGCAGGGCGGCCGTGACATCTTCATCAATCCAGAGTGATGGCTGGCTGAGGGCATCCCTTGTGGCCATACTAAGGCGAAGAGTAGACATAACATTTCTCCCCCTTTTGTCATCATCAACAGGGGTGAGTGCCAGGGATGGAGTGGATGTGGAGGAGGATGGAGGTGGTTCAGGGCCAAATTTCTTGGGAGGGGAGGGTGAGAGGGTAGAGGTAGAGGATGTGGGAGAAGATAGGTGTTCAGGAGTTTGAGGAGGATTGGGAAACCATTTGGGGGTGACAAAGAGATCCTCATAAGGATGAGTGGAGGAGTATTCTTTGTAGTTGGTGGAGTCAGGGGTAAAGGGTAAATGGTCATCGGTGAGTCGTTGAAGGCGGGGATACTCGCCGTATGGTTGGCTGAGGGGGTGAATGGCTGTTTCAGATCCTATGGGTCTAGGGCTTGGATGGGTAGGGTTGGAGAAGCGGAGTGGAGAGCGTGTAGGGGCACCTGGTCGTGTGGGAATGGGCGAGGATGAGGATGATGAAGGTGAGGATGAGAAGTTTCTAGGGGAATGGCGTGGAGAATTGTGAGGTGAGTCTTGGGTTTGGTGGTCATGGGTAGGTGAAGGTTGGGATTGTTGGTCATTGTTGGGTGATGGTGGGGCTTGTTGGTCATTTTGTGGTGGAGGCTGAGGTTGTTGAGTGTTAGGCGGAGGAGGAGGAGGGTTTTGAGGAGGAGGAGGAGGAGGAGGATTTTGAGGAGGAGGAGGAGGAGGAGGTGGTAAGTTACCTTGTGATGAAGGTTGGGTAATTTGTAGGTGCTGGAGGATTAGGTCTAATTTTGCATCCACCCTGGCAAGGTGATTCTCGAGTTGTCCTACTCTTTCCTCGAGCCGTTGGAAACCAGCTTCACCTTCAGCACGGAGAGGGCCTACCAAGGACTCAGGCAATCTGAGGAGAAGCTCCTCCTTTACTTCTTCGGCAACAGCCCTAACAGACGCTGGCACTCTCGCAATGCGACTTGGCCCAGCATGTGAGTCAACTTCCTGATCCCCTGCTCCAGATGCAGAGGGGACTGAAGTTCCAGAAGCGCTACTGGCTTGTGAGCGTGAGCGAGTGGGCTTAGGAGGCTTGAAATATTTGATCCCCATCCTAGCCATATTGGTTGCTCCTACAGGCTTACATTTGACATTTTCTTCTTCCACAGCAGATGTAGCCCTGATCAAATGTTTCTCGAGGAGGAAGGCAATGATGGTGGGATAGGGAAGATAACCTGACTTGTCATTGCTTAACCAGCGCTGAAGCTCTAGGCATATCAACTGCCCAGGGTTGAAAGGCTTGAGCGAGAGGAGTCTAGGGAACCAAGGGTTGTCCAGCAGTGTGAACTCGTTGAAGTTGCCTCCCTTATGAGTCATTATCCGGGAGTAGATGTAGTACAAGAGCCTGTTAGAGTCAGACATCTTGGACACCTTTTTGCTGTTGGTGCCATACAACTCCTCGAGTTCCTCCTTGCTGTACTTGTGAGACTCAGGGTAGATCCATTCATTCATATCCTCTTCTGTGATTCCCATCATCTCATTCAAGGTTCTCCAAGTGAACCTGAAGGTTCTTCCTCTTACAGTGGCAGTGAAGGAGAGTTTGTGGACTTGCTCTTTCCCATCCACCTTCCTGTACTTAGCTCTGCCAGAGAGGGATTGGCAAAAGACTCGCAGGACGTTGACGTTGTAGTCCTGGTTGATGCCCAGCCAAGGCATATACTTTTCCAAGTAAGGGCGCAAATGAGCAAACCCTAGTTCATCCAACTTGTCCAGATTGATGAACAGGCCATGGTTGAAGATGGGAATGGATGTCTCAAATTTGGCGGATACACTCTCCAAAGCCCCATCTCTATAAACTGTGAGATCATCTTCTTCCTCAACCCTCTGCCTCTTGGAGGAAGGCTCCTCAGAAAAATGAACCTTCTTCTTCTTTCCCTTTCCCTGAGCATCCCGCTCTTGTTCAGAACCCACTGCCTGTTCTATTCTACCAGAGGTTCCAGGCTGACCCTGAACGTCTTCACCCTGTCCCCGTGATTGCCCAGAACCTTCTTGGCGTTCATGAAGTTCTTCATGTTGTTCTTCATGGTGCCCAGATTTACCAGAATGCTTGTGAGTGGATTTCCCAGATTTCGATTTATGTTTCTTGGAAGAAGAGGTTTTCTGAATGACTGAGTTGGATTCATTCGTACCGGCCATTTTTTTTGTATGAATGTTGTGTAAATAGAGATGAAATGCAAGAAGTGTGGAAAAATAAAGAACACAATGGAGAAGATGAAAAGACTTTTCAGAGAAAATGATGCGAGTGAAAAAGATGTAGTAAAAAGTGAAAATGGAAAATGACTTCTATTTATAGGTAAAACTTCTGAGGATAGAATGAGCATACTCTTTCAAATTTTCACACATTGGGTAACGTAAGTTTTTAAGTTGGAACGACACACCTGATGACACGTGTTGCTTCAGAGAAGGCACAGCGTTTCATAGAGGAAGTTGAAACGTTTTCTGAAGTGATGTGTCCCTTGATCTGACACTGGCGCTCTTGATCATATTGAATTATCATCCAGCGCTAGCAAAAGAGTATCCGGAAGTGATTTTGCTTCCGGTTGGACAGACGCTCCTGGTTGCCTTGAGTAGTCATTCAGCGTCAGCACGAGAGCATCCGGAAGTAGTTTTGCTTCCGATTGTACTTACTTAAGATTTAACATTGAGTGACTCGTTGATGTTCTCTCTTGTGCATCCACAGCGATCAAGCTTTCATAACTAAAGCCATATTTGCGTCAAGTAGTAGTTTGTTTGATCTTCTCAATTTCAGGAGCAGTAGCTCTCGGAGCCCAGTATGAACAACAACTCATTCAGATTTGATACATTGCTCTGATCAGGTATGATCATGAAAATTGTTGTTCCTTCGTACCTTCTTTCCTACAAAATAGCAAATGATTTCTCTTTCCCATTTTTCAGTCTCCAAACTTGGATCTGACTGGTCAGTTTGTAGGAAGTATGTGATTCTTATGCACTTAAGAATTATTCACTATGAATATAGCATTGCGAATCAACTATGACTATATGCACATGGTTTCTGATAATGATAGTCATAGATAGCATGTAGAGTATGAACATTGTGTGAAATATCTTATAAGCCATATCATGTTCATGCTTATGATGCTTAATGTAAAATCTCAATAAGTCCATCTTACATTTGCATAGGAGATTTTACTGTTGCATGCTTCAACCTTAAATAATCCCTTGCTTACCCAAGGAGATCTTTTATACTTATCCTTGGCCTGAAGCACTTTCTTAGGAGAGACAGGATTCGCAGGTTTTCTCCATGTGAGTTGAGACATCCTCTCTCTTTTGTCCTTCTCAGGATAGTTGAATGGAACTCTGTGATAGCTTATCCCTGAGACAAGGTCTTTGTTCCTTGTGGTAGCGCACTGCTTCTTATGATTGAACCAGGTAGTTGCAGTAGTGACATCACCACGAGTTCTCTTCTTTGGGACAAGAGGAACTCTTGATCTTTCCTGCACAGGTAAGGCACTAGAAGGGAGTTTTGGTACCCATTTGTACTTGGGTCCTACATAGTTAGCGCTGGACCTTACTTGTCCTTTGGGGATCCATATATATTTATTTCTCACATTTAAATTTCTCTTAAAATTGCATGTGTGAGAAATATGACCAGTTCTACCACAATAATGACAGATAATGGGATGATGTTCAGAATCAGATTTCTTATCACTATTATGGTGGTCAGTTTTCTTTTCAAAGACTCTATGTTTATTAACTTTTGAAATCTCAGGGTCTTTCGAAAAATCTTCTTTTATGAGTGGGACTTTGGACTCCTTGGTTGTAGAAGAAGGAATAAGTTCCTCAAGTTCCCTATTCCTTTTTCTTAAGCCTAGAATTTCTTTTGCAAGTTTACAGAATTCAACATGTAGCTCATTATACATATCTTGCAATTCAGAAGTTTCAAGTTTAGGTACCTCATTTTCTTCAGCTTCTGAATCTTCTAGGCGGAGATCCACTCTCTCTTTGCTGATACTAGCTTCTACTACATCACCATCCAGTAGCTCATCAACGGTGGATTCACAAGGAGCACATAGTGAGCTTTGGACAGCCTTAACATCAAGAAATTGGTTAGAAGCATACATAGTATCAAGAGTGTTCCAAATATCTATAGCCCTAGAGCAATGTTTAATTTTCTGGTAATCATTGTCAGATAAACTTTTGTGCAAAATTTGCATTGCTCTAAGGTTTAAGTAAAATAAGCTTTTGTCCTCTTCTGTCCAATTTACTTTTGGTTTGAAATCAGAGTCCTTTTCAAAGACATCCCACATTTTGAAATCGGTGGATAGTATAAAACTTTTCATCCTTCCCTTCCATAAGTAAAAATCAGCATTTTCTAACACAGGTGGGATAGTATGATCAAAACCTTCAAAACACATTTTGTAACCCAAATCAGCCTAGGTCTTTGCACTTGAGATCGTTGGATCCTTTAAACAAGTGACCTGGCTCTGATACCAAATGATAAACGTGGCTGTCACCCAAGAGGGGGGGTGAATTGGGTGAGGGAATAAAATCTTTTAAATCTTCTTTTCGAAAGGCTGCTTGTGCTTGGTGATAATATTTACGAAGTAGTGATATGCACAAGTCAGTATGTTATGTGATGCAAAATAGAATGTTTGAATGTAAATTTATGAACACATAAATTTATCCTGGTTCGGTCACCCAGACCTACATCCAGTCCCCAGGCTCCACCTGAGATTTTCAATCCACTATTCTTGTTTAAACCGGGCACAAGAGAAGCCTTTACACTTTAGGTTTTACGAGCACGGGTTCACCTAACAACCCACAGGTTTTACAACGGGTTCACCTGCAAACCTTACAAACGCAAGTTTTACGGGCTAACTTGCAACCTATTGGAGATTTAGACAACCTCTAAATGCTCCCCCTTACAAATTGTAAGTTTACACTATGTTCACTCTATGAACTGATTGTGCTAAACACTTAAGCTCAAAACTAACTCTCTCTAAGAGTGGATGATGTTACTCACTTAAGTACAATAAAATCACTCTCGGAAAAATATCACAAATCTGGATCTGAGAGTAGTAGAAGATGTGTAGGATGAAGAATATGATATATCAGAAACTTTGCTCTGTTCTCTCTTTTTCTGCCATCATCTTCTCTTCTCAATGAATGTCTCTTTTATACTCGGCTTCATAGGCTTCTGTGGCAGGCTGAATATGAACGTTTGAATAAGGCCGTTAATCCTATGTTACCGTTGAGAAGTACATCTTCATTAATGCTTAGCAGGGTTGACTTGCTTTATCTCTGAAAAGTAGTCCTGACACCTCTGCTCTGACAAAAGCATTCTGACTTCTGAGTATGTGATGTTTACTCTTGTACTCTTGCTGACGGATGATCATCATTCATCCACAAGTGATAATGTTGCTCCGCAAGTGTTAAGCTCTGAGTCCCAATGTCAAGAGTCTTTCCATCCGGAAGCTCATTTGCATCCGGAAGCGTGACCATGTTCTGCACATACTGGTTAGTTCAACATAGCAATACATATATAAGAATTATACATGCTGTGGGAAGCTTGTTTGCTATGGGGAGTAGTTTACTTAGACTGTGTTCTTATTTGGTCTATGATGCATCCGGAAGCGTTCTTACATCCGGAAGTAAAACTCACTCTCGCTTGGTGTATTTCATTCCACCACTCAGCGCTAGTCACTGAGCTATCGGAAGCACTTTCACTTGACGTGGTGAATTTACTGACGCTTAGGGTTATATTTAGTTTATCAACCTGCCCCAGTCTAAATCTAATAGGAAGTGATTCCACTTGGTGAAGTAGACTTACTGACGCTTGGGGTAATATCTATTCTGTCGCTCTGCGCCAGTCTAAAACCTAACAGGAAGCACTTTCACTTGGGGAAGTAGATTCACTGACGCTCGGGGTAATATCTATTCTGTCGTTCTGCGCCAGTCTAAACCTAACAGGAAGCGCTTCCACTTGGGGAAGTAGACTCACTGACGCTTGGGGTAATATCTATTTTGTTGCTCTGCGTCAGTCTAAATCTAACAGGAAGCAAACTCACTTCCGGTTGAGTCATATCTTAGTCTTAAGGTTTCGTGTATCTAATTCTCATGGACTAAGTTATTTCCCTAGTGATTTACTTGCTGATGCTGGGGGATGAAAACATTCATCCGCATGCGCAAGTCCTAATCTAACCGGAAGTCAATCTTCATCCGGAAGCACTCTTACTTGGGATCCTGAGTTATCCTATTGCTTCCTAGGCACTTGGTCTAATCCTCTATATTTTAGTCTTCCTAGGCACTGAGTTAATATTTTAGTATGGATGATTCTTTGATCCTAGGAAGGCCATTTATGAAAACTGCCAAGATGGTGATAAGCTTAGAAGGGGGATTTGTTACAATGCAAGTGGGGAATCAAATGATAAGGTTTGATGTAGGAGAAGCCATTAGACATCCTCACGAGGACTATTCTCTCCTAGGGCTGAGTGTGGTTGATTCATTGATGCATGTGATTTATGACTAGCATGTGAATTCCTTTAAGCTGAACATGTTTGATAAAATTGATACTCATATGTGCTATCATGATTCTTGTGCTAGTCTGATTTCTAATACATGCTTGCATGATGTTTTTAATGATTCATCTAGCATAGGAAGTACAGTAACTGAATTTATGGACTCCATGTATGTGAACTATGATTTTGATGATGATTGCACTTCTATATCTTCTTTGTCAAGCTACAACCCCTTGGAAGAGGGAAGTTTGCTCACTTTTGTAGGACAAACGAAGGATGGAGGTTGTGAATTCACAAAGGAAATTGAGAAGTCTAGTGCACAAGGGTTTGATATTTGATTTGACCTAAATGTCGCCTTCTAGGTCAATCAAAGATTTTCTAAACTCAAATCCACTAAGTGAATAGTGGTGAGTATTAGGTCTTTTCCACAATTCAAGTTGTATCTTGCAAATTCTAAGCCTAAAGAGTCACGCAAATTATGTAAACAAGGAGTATGATTTTGATTTACTAAAACTACAATTTAACAACTAAAAACACAATATAACCGAATGTAAAAGAGTGAAGATATCAAGTTTAGAAGCTACCTCCCTCTCCAAGTACTTAGTGCCTTAGGTAAATTAGGCTTCACAACTTTGTCACACTTAATTAAACTAGTTAAATCCTTAAGACTTCTTTAATCAAGAAATCTACAAGCATTTAACTAACCTAATCAAGCCAAAAGCTCTTTTAAGCCAAGAACATACCAAAAGCAACACTAAATGCTAAATCTAGCACTTAGGAAACTCATTCATTCCACACAAACTCAAGATTGCAAATCGCACACATGAATGCATATGGAACTACAAAATCTAGCTTAGGTTTTCATGTTCTCAACACAAAAGAGAGGTTCTCAAGCTACAATCATGTAGAACACCTAAAATAAAGATGTTCTAACCTATACAAGCCTAGATCTAGGACATACATAGGCAAAAATGTACCTCTAGCTTGAAACCTAAAAGAGAAAATTACAAAGTCATGAAGCCAAATGTGAGTTCTTCAAGCACTTTTCCTCAGAGAGGAGAGGAGGAGAAGCCTAGCCACACATGGAGATGATGAGAAGGTGAAGGTTTGCGTGGAAATCCATGGAGGAATGAAAGTGGCCGAGAGGTTTTGTGAGAGAAATGGTGAAGAAGATGAGAGAAAAGTGAGAGAGAATGAGATGAAGAGAGAGAAAGGTATGTCACAAATGAGAGGTGGTTAGGTTAAATGGAAGTGGGTTTGGGTTAATGAGAGTGATTAGGGAAATGATGAGTTGTCAAATATGGGATGAGTTGTCAAAGAAGATATTTTGATGGTAAAATGGAGGGGTTATGCGAAATGTTTGAAGATAAATGGGGAAGGAAGGGTAGTTTAGGTATTAGGTGAAAAGGTGGGTGAATGTGGTCCAAAGGTGGACTAGGTTCATTCTCTAAAGATTCCTCCTTTTTCTCCAAGTCATTGTGCTCCCCTTTTTGCCCTTAATGAAGCTTCACCAACTTGAAATTTGAATTTTGGCTCCATATTACCCCTTTTGGAAATGTGCAAATCCCTTGTTTTTGACAAAAGGGGTAATTTTTGTCTCTTTCCTTTGCCTTTGTCTCCAAGCCAATTCCTTGCACTCCAAGCAACTCCCAGGGGTTGTGGGGCCCACGTGGGACCCCCCTACAAGAGAAAAACACCACATAGTCAAAAATGACCAAAATACCCTTAGTTACTTAAAATGCAAGTAATAAGTCTAATATTCTCCAATAATTTCCAATAAGCATGCGCCATATAATAAACCAATAATGATCAAATATATCAATTAAAATCACACTAATTAAGCTCAATTGCACATGCTTAAAGACATAAAATTTGGTCTAATCAATATTGAAGAGTATGAAGCTTTAAGGAGAAGCCGCTTACACAAGTTGAAAGAGAAGCTTTATCTGAAAGAGCATGCGTGCGCTCGCTGACGGTCCACATGTTTCTACCCCGAGCGGCAGTGTCAATGCAGACTTGAATAAGAGTGCTGAAGTCTCAAACTCTAAGAGGCCGAATTGTTGTGATGATCTGAAGCAGCCACTGACTTTTTCTAATCACTTTGATGAGCTGCCGCAGTTTGATGATGATTTCTATGAGCCTCAAGGGCTGCAAGTTGAGATGCACACTTTGGTACCTTCTATTATTGAGCCACCTACGCTTTAGCTGAAACCTTTACCACCCAATCTTAAATACGCTTACTTGCTTGATGAGGAGAAGCTCCCAGTGATTGTTTCTAGTGCTTTGTCTTCTCTTGAGGAAGAGAAGTTGCTAGAGGTGCTCAGACGATACAAAGGGGCCATTGGGTGGACTCTAGCCGATCTTCCTGGCATGAGTCCTACCACCTGCATGCACCGAATCTTGCTTACTGATGATGCTAAGCCTGTGCGTCAACCCCAAAGGAGGCTCAATCCCTTAATACTTGATGTTGTGAAAAAGGAGGTAGAAAAGCTACTAAGTGCTGGAATCATCTACCCGATAAGCGATTGCGAATGGGTGAGTCCCATCCATGTGGTGCCAAAGAAGAGTGGGCTAACCGTGGTAAAGAATGAAAAAGATGAGCTAGTGCCTACACGTGTTCAGAACTCTTGGAGGGTTTGTATAGATTACCGGAGGCTGAATGACTCCACAATAAAAGACCACTTCCCGTTGCCATTTATTGATCAAATGCTGGAAAGACTAGCTGGCAAGTCACACTATTGTTTTCTGGATGGTTTCTCCGGGTACTTCCAGGTTCCCATAGCACCAGAGGACCAAGAGAAAACAACCTTTACTTGCCCATTTGGAACCTTCGCATACAGGAGAATAAGGGCATAGTTTTGGGACACTTAGTCTCAAAGGAGGGCATTCAGGTTGACAAGGCCAAGGTTGAAGTAATCTCTTCTTTACCCTTCCCTACCTGCTTGAAGGAGTTGAGGTCCTTTTTAGGACATGTGGGATTTTATCGAAGATTTATCAAGGGCTTCAGCCAAATTGCTGCTCCTTTATCTCATTTACTTCAAAAGGAGGCTGAATTTGACTTCTCTAGTGCTTGTAAGGAAACTTTTGTTGAGTTGAAGTCAAAGCTTATCTCTCCTCCTATCTTGGTTGCACCTAATTGGGAGCTTCCTTTTGAGCTATCATGTGATGCTTCCAACGAGGCCTTGGGAGCCATGCTCGGCCAGAGGCATGATTCATTGCCTAGGGTGATTGCTTATGCATCTAAGACTTTGGATAGAGCTCAAAGGAATTATACAACAACTGAAATGGAATTATTTGTCATTGTCTTCGGTCTAGACAAATTTCGGCAATACTTACTTCATTCCAATGTAACTGTATTCACGGATCATGCAACTGTTCGATATTTGTTATCTAAACCACAAACAAAGCCCAGGCTCTTGCGATGGGTGTTGCTGTTACAAGAATTTGAGTTGGAGATCAAAGACAGAACTGGAAGAGAGAACTTGGTAGCTGATCGTTTGATTTGCCAATGGATGTGGAAGGTGTTGATGATTCTTCTCTTGTTTGTGATACCTTCCCAGATGCCTTATTGTTTGCCTTAAATGCAAAGAAAGATCCTTGGTATGCTCATCTAGTGAACTACCTTGTTGCCGAAGTCACTTCACCGTCTTTGAACAAGCATCAAGTCCAAAAGTTGAAGAGGGATGCTGGTTATTATGTTTGGGATGAGCCACACTTGTGGAGGCTATGTAATGATCAAATAATCAGGAAGTGTGTGCAAGATGATGAAGTCCCATCAATCCTGAAGTTTTGTCATTCGCTAGCTTGTGGAGGACACTTTGGTGCTAAAAAGACTTCAAGGAAGATTCTGAAGGCCGATTTCTATTGGCCTACTCTGTTTAAGGACGCGTTTGAGTATTGCAAGTCTTGTGACATGTAACATTCTGAAAAATTTAATTCAGGATTAGAGAGTGTTTTGGGAAATTTTGGAATTTTTAGGAATTTTTGGGATATTTTTGGAAATTTTGAGTAATTAACATGCATATAATTAATTAAGAAATGAAGAGTTTGAAATATGAGGGAGTGGTAAAGCTAAAAATATTTTGAAGTTTAAGAAGATTGGAGGCTGGTTTAAGTGGTTTTAAATTAAAAAGAGTACACTGTGGCAAGTTTGGGCTACAAATTATCATATAACCCCTTTATTTCACTCAACCAAACACGGCCCTTCCCCTTACTATAAATACTGAACTCCCTTCTCCCTCCGCCTCCTTCGTCGTCGTCCTTCTTCTCTGCGAATTTCGGCGGCCAAGGCGCGGCGGCGCCGACCTCTCCCACAAGCACATCACCTTCTTCATCTTCTTTCCTTCTTCTTCCTCACCGAAGCCTCACTCCCTCGCGTCTTCTCTCCCCCATTTCTTCTTCGTTCTCCGACGAGCTACGGCGGTCGACGGCGGGAACAAGGTAAAAGCTCCGACCTTTCTAGTATGTATCAGACTAAACTTCCATTTTAGAGTTATTTCTCATAGTTCCATCCTTTTTCCAAGTTCTTTTCACCCTACCTTCGGTGATGGCCGATTTCCGGCGAGTTTTCCGGCGACGAGAACGATTTCCGGCGACGGCGAGCTTCATGGAAGCATGTAAGCTTGGTTTCACACATAGGTAACTTCATTTCTTTGTTCCATACTTGTTTTTCATTTTGGCCGAGTTTGGGGATTCGAATTTTGGGATCAAAGACCATCTAAACATCATTTTAAGCTTTGAGTTAAAATATCCTTAGTGATTAATTGAAAGTTGATTGAGTTTGTGGAGGTTTATAAAACCCTAGCTTCTGGGAATTTTCAAATCCGACGAATTCTGATGAAATTAAGGTTTATGATCTTAAATTAGTTGTTGTAGGAGTTGGTTTCAGTTATGTTGTAGCTTTACATGTTTGTTTTTCAGTGGATTGATGAATCTCAAATTTTCTCTCCCTTTCCTTACATGGCTGAGTTGTGATATATGTGTGGGTGTAATTCTTTATGGCTTGTTGTTGGTAAAATGTCACATTGAATTTGGGTTTTACTCTTGAAGTGTTTTGGAATGGTGAAATCTGAGAGGGTTGTTGTTCTTTACATGTTTGAATCACTGCATGATTATTGGAACTTTTAACAAAGTTAAAACTGAATTAAACAGAGTAAGATTGAACCAATATGTGGATTTTCATGTGTTGAGAGAATGGAGGATGATTTATTGTGTAATGGTCATCTATGTCATGTTGAGCAGTATTTTTCTGGAATCTTGGTTCTTTGTTTCTTGATTTCTTATTTTGTTCATTGTTATGGTTGCTGTTCATTTCTTCTTTAATGGCTGAATGTATTCTTTTATTGTGGGTTGGAAAAATTCTGTTTATGCTTTGTGTAATAGGATGATGTATTGATAGTGTACCTATTGATTTGGAAAATATTGTCACTTCTTGTTGCCTTGACCGAATGAAATAAGAAATAATGAAACCATAATAAACTAAATGGTGTTATGGGAAGGTTAAAATCTGATTTGGTTCACTACATAAGCTATAGTAATTTTTCTAAAACTTGGACTGATATGGTTGCAGTATTTTGAGAAGTTAGGGAGGGGTTGTTTTGCATGAATATAGTCTCATGGAACTTAACATTTGGTGATGATTATGATGCTGATTTTGTGAACTATTACATGAATAAATTCTGTTCTAAGTCATAGAAAATGAATGGTTTAAAGGATTTATTTTTCTGTTGTGGCTCTTGATATGTGCTTGCATATTTCTCCTTAAACTTAGCTGGAAAGTAATGTAAAGAAATGATAATAATTGTCTTCTGGTTGATCAGTTTTGCATCTGTGATCTTAAAGGGAATCAAACTCTGTTTTGTCTCTTATTTGATTTTTCTGGATTTGGATGTTTGTAATATAAATGAATGAATGAAATAATAATTGAATATAAGTAAAAGATGGTGTGTGTTCGATTTTGAGGGAGAGAAAGAAGAATATGCTATATGATGTCATTTAGAGTGGTATGAAGGGTGTAGCTTGTGGTGTTTGTTTTACAAGGAAATGGTTGCTTTATGTTGACTTTAATGAGGAATGGTTAGTAAAACTTTGATTTCTAGGGTTATACTTAAAAGGCTAGTGCTGCACATTTGTGTCTTGGCATTTTCTTGTGGATTATAGTATTGAAAACTGAACATGAGAAATTATCTAATTAAGTTACAAAACACATTAGTGAAATTGTGGTGTCACACATTTGGTTTGAACTTATTTCTCCCTGTTTCTTCCTAATATGACCATTTGGGTGTTTGATGTGGTACTATGATTTATGTTTTTATTCAATTCTGAATATTTCTCTTCTGTTTTGCTGATTTGGCTATAGGTTTGGATTCATGTATATTGAGTTATTGAAAGTTTCGAGTAATTGATGATTGAATATGGTGCTGAATTTTAGAAAGAGTTAAAAAGGGCTTTATCAAATATGGTGTGGACAATGGTTTATGTTTGATGGGTATGCTCGCGGCTCCATATGTTGATGTTATGAATTAACTGGAAAAGTGTAGTGACTTATGCTTCAGTGATAGAATTCTTGTGTTTGTTGAAGGAATATTGAGTTCTTTAGTACTATAAATGTATCTTGTAGTGCTTGGATGATTGATATGTTTTGAATGAGTGATTTCATTGTTAAATCTTGAAATTGTGATACTTAATGTTATTAAATGGTGAACATTGAGTGAGAATCATAAAAGACCAAGTTAAAAAGTGTAATCAGAGAATTAAGAAACTGTGATATAGATGGGGAATGGGTAGTAATGTGAATACGAGAGGGAGAGACGTTTAACATGAAGTAGAATGATACTAATTTATCATTCTGTACTACATTATAGGATTGATTGCGATATGGCTTCCGTGGCATCAAGAAAGGTTGAGAAATAGCGTAAATTGCTAAAGGGCGACAGGTAATCACTCTTACCTTGCTATAACATTGAGGGTGACGTTAGTTAGGGATTCTGTAAAATCCCTTTTCACCCTCTATATATATATATTATCTTTAAAATGGTATTTTTATACAAAACAGGCTATCGGTTGCCTTTCAAACACGATTATTTTCATATAAAGAAATTTGAAACACTACATATATATTACTCTGGCTGTGGTTGGTATTGATCTGGAATGATTGTGGAAGGTATATAGATAGGTATAGTGTTAGACAGTGACTTGAGAAATTATGGAAATAGAAAAGAGTGATAGATGTTGAGTTTGAGATTATGGTGAGCTATGTTGTGGAAAACATGATGTGAGATTGAATTATTGAATGAGGTTGAAGTTGATGGATATTGTGAGCATTGCATGACACTGTTTTATTTATGTACCATCGCGCGATGATAACTGTCGATAGGCCAATCGACAGTTATTTGTACTGAGGATCCTTTTTAGATTGATTGGATCGGGGTTCAAAGGTCTACTTATTGAGAGAAGTGACCTACGGTTGTTTGGCATTGAAGAGCCCAACCGCCCCTACGGTTGTTTGGCAGTGGAGAGCCCAACCGTTCCCATTCTGTAATGGAAAACAGAATCGGGGTTCTCTCTCTGGAGATTGCCAGAGAGGAAAATTGTCCCCTCATTATAGAGAGGGACACAGTGTCAAATCATATAGTGAAGGATAGATGCTTGAATGCACCGTGGTGGCACAATGCATCTTTAGGTGAGTGTGAGGGATGTTGAGTGATACATGGGAAGTAGAGATGATGAATTTGAGTTGATTGAGACATGACAGAAGGATTTAAGTGATGGATGAGAGGAAATGAGAAACATATATATATATATATATATATATATATATATATATATATATATATATATATATATATTATTGATTTTAAAACTGTGGTACCCTTTAGACGCCCTTACTACCGCGCATCTCACTGTTATAGTGAGTTAAGCGGTGATTACTGGGACAAATTGTCTCATCCCACGATTACTGACATTTTTGCAGGTATTCATGCACAGGCGCAAGCATCAGGAAAGGGAATTAGGTAGTAGAGAGTTGGTATAGTTTATTTAGATTTGTATATTGCCAATTTATAGGCCTGCATTCGCTTCCGCATCTATATATATTTATTTATTGTTAAATATCAATTAGTTGTGTTTAATAACCATGTTAGACAAATCCTTTCTAACATGGTTAGCTTTTAATTATCCATGATAGTATTCATATTGTATTAGACAATTCTTTTCTATCATGGATAATGTATAAATGATATGAACTAAAAGAGATGTCACAGGTTAATTAGTTAATTAGTAACACTATGTTACATGACAAATGCTAAAGGTTTGGAAGTATGGGGAAGAGACAGGAGATGCCTCAAGTGCCAATGCTATATTGTGACCCTTTTGATGTCTGGGGTATAGATTTCATGGGTCCTTTTCCACCATCTAACGGCTACACATATATTCTGCTGGCTGTGGATTACCTATCTAGATGGGTGGAAGCTGTGCCAACCAGAACCAATGATGCGAGGGCTGTGTTTAAATTCCTGAAGTCTAATATCTTTTGCCGGTTTGTGTTAGAATCTTAAGTTTTGATGGTGACTAAGGTATGATATGGTCTAGTACTTAAGAGAACATAATCAACACTTAGGAGGGATTAGATGACATGGTTAGAATCCTGAGTTAGATCACTTGAGAATGCAAGATCACTTCCGGATAGATTAGGACTTGCGCATGCGGATGAATGTTTTCATCCCCCAGCGTCAGCAAGTAAATCACTAGGGATTTAACTTAGTCCATGAGAATTAGGTACACAAAATCTTAAGACTAAGCTATGTTTCAATCGGAAGTGAGTTTGCTTCCTGTTAGAATTAGACTGGCGCAGAGCGACAGAATAGATATTACCCCAAGCGTCAGTAAGTCTACTTCCCAAGTGAAAGCGCTTCCTGTTAGACTTAGACTGGCGCAGAGCAATAGAATAGTTAGTACCCCAAGCGTCAGTAAGTCTACTTCGCCAAGTGAAAGCACTTCCTATTAGATTTAGACTGGCGCAGGTTGATAGACTAGATATAACCCCGAGCGTCAGCGGAAATGCAACATCAAGTGAAGTTGCTTCCTGTTAGATCTTGACTGGCGCAGACTGATAGAATAGATTTCACCCTAAGCGTCAGTGAATTCACCACGTCAAGTAAAAGTGCTTCCGATAGCTCAGTGACTAGCGCTGAGTGGTGGAATGAAATAGACTAAGCGAGAGCAAGTCATGGTGAACTAAATCCCTCATCAAGTGTATTTACTTCCGGATGTAGAAGTGCTTCCGGATACACCTTAGATTTAGGATCACCCACTGCATGAGACTATATGATTATATTGCTAAACTAACGTTCAAGTGCAGCACACTCAGTAAGGTTGCTTCCGGATGAGAAGTTGCTTCCGCAAGCAATCAGGATGTCTGAACGTTCAAAGAGATGCAGTGTCAGAATGCTTTTAACAGAGCAGAGGTGTCAGGACTACTTTTCAGAGATAAAGCAAGTCAACCCTGCTGAAGCATTTAAGAAGATGTTCCTTCCAACGGTAACAAGAGGATAACAGACACATTCAAACAACATTGTTACCTACCAAGCATGAGGAGTATGAGAACATAATCTGAAGATTCACTCAAGGTGTCAAAGCTCATACTGCCCACAAAAGTCAGAGTTCATAAGAGAGCTTCTGATAGCAAGAGAGGATCCAATAGTAAAGCACTCTTATCATTCATGGACAAGTGCTTGGAAGACAAAGTTCCTCTATGTGATAGCAAGCAAAATGTTAGAGTCCACGAGCTTCAGATAGCAAGAGAGCTTCCGATAATGAGTCTCTTAACATCCTGGACTTATGCTTGAGGAACGAAGTCCTCTCTGACAGCAAGCAAGAGTCGAACCGAACAAAATGTTCAGATGTCAGAACGACTTTTGTCAGAATAGTATTGCCAGAACAGTGTTGACAGAACAGCTTGGTCAGAGCACCTTTTTAGATAAAGCAAAGTCAACCCTGCTGTGCACTAATGAGGACAACGTAAACAAGGCCCCAACGTCTATAATCAAACGGTCTTATTGCCTCTCCAACGGTTAGATATTCAGAGGCTGGTATAAAAGGGATGTTCTTCATTTCTGAAGAAGTGGGCTTGGAAGAGAGAGAGAGAACAGAGCTTATTATCTGAAACACTATTCTACATTCCTCTCATCTTCTACTCTCGGACTTTGATATGTAATATTCTTAGAGAGTGATTCATTTGTACTTAAGTGAGTAACATCATCCACTCTTTGAGAGAGTTAGTTTTGAGCTTAAGTGTTTAACAAAATCAGTTCATAGAGTGAACTTAATTGTAATCTTACATTTTGTAAGGGGGAGCATTTAGAAGTTTTCTAAATCTCCATAGGTTGCAAGTTAGCCCGTAAAACTTGCATTTGTAAGGTTTGCAGGTGAACCCGGTGTAAAACCTGTGGGTTGTTAGGTGAACCCGTGCTCGTAAAACCTAAAAGTGTAAAGGCTTCTCTTGTGCCTGGTTTAAACAAGAATAGTGGATTGGAAATCTCAGGTGTAGCCTGGGGACTGGATGTAGGTCTGGGTGACCGAACCAGGATAAATTTATGTGTGCATATATTTATACTTAATCATTCTATTTTTGCATCACATAGCATACTGACTTGTGCATAGCATTATTTATTATCATCATCACCGAGCACAAGCAGTCTTTCGAAAAGAGTTTAAGTTTTACTCCCTCACCCAATTCACCCCCCCCTCTTGGGTGACAGCCACGAATTTCATTTGGTATCAGAGCAGGTCACTTGTTTAAAGGATCAAACGATCTCAAGTGCAAAGACCTTGGCTGATTTGGGTTAAAATGTTTTCCAAAGGCTTTGATCATACCATTCCACCTGTGTTAGAAAATATTGATTTTTGTTGGTGGAAAGCAAGAATGGAAAGTTTTATAAAATCCACTAGTTTGAAAATGTGGGATATTTTTGAAAATGATTTTGATTTCAAACCAAAAGGAAACTGGACTGAAAGGGAGAAAAATTTGTTTTCCTTAAACATTAGAGCAATGCAAATTTTATACAAAGGTTTAACTGAAGGTGATTTCCAGAAAATCAAACATTGCTCTAATGCTAGAGATATTTGGAATACTCTTAATGTGATATATGCTTCTAACCCATCTCTTGAAAGCACAGCTGTCCAAAGCTCAACTCGTGCTCTTTGTGGATCATCTACTGATGAGCTTCTGGAAGCTGATATTGAGGAAGCAGACTTCAGTGAAGAGAGTATCCATCTCTGCCTAGAAGATTCAGAAAGTGAGGTATCTGGATCTGAAATTGAACTCTCTGATTTGCAAGATGCATACAATGAGTTATATACTGAATATTGTAAACTTGCAAAAGAACTTCTAGGCTTAAAAGAAAAAGATAGGAAACTTGAAAAACTAATTTCTTCTTCTACATCTAAAGTTTCCGAGGGTTCTTTTAAAGAACTAGTGGTTCCGATAGCTAGCCCACTATCGGTAGGGAAAACTTCAACATGTCTTGAAAAATGTTTTGATTGTAAATACGTGTTGAAGGAAAAAGAAAAGCTTTCAAAAGAAACTGAAATTTCAAAGGAACAAAAAGCTTTTCTAAAGAAAACTAATCATGATAATGATAGGAAGCCTCATTTTGATTATCATTCCATTATCTGTCATTATTGTGGTAGATTAGGACATATTTCTCACACATGCAGTCTTAGAAGAAATTCAAATGTGAGAAATAAGTTTGTATGGGTTCCTAAAGGACAAGTAAGGTCCAGTGCTAACCATGTAGGACCCAAGTACAAATGGGTACCAAAACATCCTCCTAGTGCCTTACTTGTGCAGGATAGATCAAGAGTTCCTCTCATCCCAAAGAAGAGAACTCGTGGTGATGCAACTGCTGAAACCCACTGGTACAATCATAAGAAGCTGTCGGCCACCACAAGGGACAATGGTTCTGTCTCAAGGATGAACTATCACAAAGTTCCATTCAACTATCCTGAGAAGAACAAGAGAGAGTGGATTCCTCGATCATCATTGAAAAGGCTCTTGAATCCTACCTCTCAGAAGAAAGTGCTTCGAACCAAGGATAAGTATAGAAGATCTCCTTGGGTAAGCAAGGGATCACTTAGCAACGAAGCATTTGGTAGTAAAATCTCCTATGCTAATGTTAGATGGACTTATTGAGATTTTACATTAAGCATCCTAAGATGTGAACATTATATTCATCATAGAAGAAAGCTTGAAGAAATAAGTAATGTTCATAATCTACATACTGTCCATGACTATCTTGATCAAAAACCTTGTATATCCTTGTGCATATAGTCATGAAAGATTCACCATGTCATACACATAGAACGTAATCTAAATGCATGTGAACTATATATAGCCTACAAACTAACCTTCAGATCCAGACTTGGATACAAAAGGAAGGGACTATCTGATATTTTGTAGGAAGGGCAATCCGAAGGTTCAGCAAGACAAGGGTGAAGAAGACCCTTGCTAAAAGGAAGATCTCCTCCCCCCCACAGTGAGCCATCTGATTCATGTGCCCCCAACAATCTGCTAGCTCAGAGGCAAACTTGAGATAGCGCTGAGTGATCAACCTGCGGAGATACCTTCTGCTGAACCTGTGTCTCCCTCTGCGCCAGCACCCAATCTGAGTGAAGAGCTGTGTATGAAGTATGGGTTCAAGAGGCCAGAGATGCCAGTGGTAGTGATCACAAAGTAAATTCATCCCTCTGCACCAGCTCCAATCCATCCTATTAGCCTCAGCAAGACTCAGGACTGTACCTCATCTGAACAATTAGTCAAGTCTTGATAAGCATTCGTCACGCATAGATTTTGGTACTGCTCTAAATATAGATTCCATGCATTGCCAACCAAAATCAAGCGAGCTACTGCTAGATGCGAATGGAGCTATGGTGATATCATTCTTACCTTCCTCTTTACTTGAATAATCACTTGGCTAGTAAATGCATGATGGGCTTAACAGCTTTTATTTCTCTGAAACTGATATGATTTCCCTTATCTGTGATGAACACTTATTTTCTGTAAAAACGACCCTATCATATCAAATTCATTTTCTGATATAATGCAAACAGATTCTGATCCTCTTTAAACCTACATGACAACCGTACCTCATGATAGCACTCAAAAGCTATTTCTGATTTTCCATTTCATGTGGTATCTCTTGCATCAAATTTTTCAATGCATAAGCAGCTATGGTTTCGAGAACAATACATCCCTCTTAATTACATCTTTAAGTTCTCAATCTACTAATGATCTCAGTTCAAGTTTGTGGTTTAAGAATGTTGACACAGATTATTGAAGCTTGAACAGTGAATATAACCAAGAGAGAATGACAACGAAAATGTCTCTTATCAAGATGTGTGGAATGGCTATACCAAACCTGAGAAAATTTCGCCGATACACATGAGCATTTCTATCCCTTACATATTCTGTTGTGAAATTAAATGGATAGTCTCTCTCTTGTCTGACATGCATTAGAAATCTTAGGAAATGCCTTGAATTAAACTCTGCTAGATCTGTAAAACATGGCATAGTATCACAAGCATGCTATAATCTGTATTAATTTCAAGCTTGTTGATATCCTAAGAACTATGAGATCACATTGAGCATATCTAGAAGAACTCGAGCTAATATTTGGAAATTATTCTCGTAATCATATGCTGAAATTTGATTGTTTTTGTAAACCGAATTTAGTCTTAAAATCAAACTATTCTGTGAGCATGAAAATTTCCAGTATTTCATTTTTGTGAGGATGAAGATTTTTCTTTTCAAAATTTCATAGTGTTAATAATTCACATGTCTTCATGATCTAACATGAACATCCTTGAGGCATATGTATTGAACTATACTTGCTTATGAAACTCTGAAAATATGCCACCTGTTTAATATTCTCTGTACTATCACATTGATATTTATCCATGAGAGTATAAATAGAGTTCATGTCTTGATAGTGAAACTATGTGAATGTATAGATAATTTCAAAATTAGTTTTCACATAATCATTGCTCATATTTTCTTAAACCAATTAGCAAGCATGATTTCTTAAAATTATTAGCTTGTGCTGATTAACACAGACTGACTTGAATGTCCTGAGGATGGTCTTCAATGTTAAATCTTAAGTTCTTTCACTGACCATCAGAAAGCATTTGTTTCCTCAAGCATATGCAGGACCAATCATCAAGTTTGAGCAAGGTTGCTTTCACAACAATCAGCGCCTTCGATAGCAGGCCAACTATTGAACCATGGGAAGAGTAGAGTGACTGCCCAGTCATGTCTGCTTGTGGTTGTAGCTCAGCTTGCCGAAGCGAATCATCAAAGCACTTGCGCTAGGGGTTTCCACTTGAGATAACACACCTCTTGAAGATGTCAGGAAGCATGCTTATCTGCGTATGATTCAGATTCCTGAGTCTAATAGAGTATGAGTACCCCTCATCTGTGGTAACATCTACACCTTACCATCTCTTACATATGATGCATACATGGCATTGGTAAGGGTGTCAACTTAGGATGTTTCTCTCAATCTGCATTGACTTCAAAATCATTCACTGTCTTAGAAAATCATCCTAGCTCACACATCTGTATTCTCTAAATGACATGCTGGAAAGTAATTGATAACATACCTCTCTTATATGCTTCCTTTCTTGATTTAATGATGATTAATCTTAATATAGAAGAGAAGTAAGTGGACATTACCTGTTAATGATCCCTTGAAAATAGAGAGTCACATGCTGTCATCGATAATAAACTCTTAAGATGTTGTGATGCAATTTGTTTGGAAATTATTTTTGGCACTTTTTTTTAAAAAAAAAAAAACAAATTTCATTTGATTTGATTTCATTTCATATGGTATCACAAATTTCATTTGGCATTCAATCATTTCCTTTGATACCACAAGTTCAAACTCAGATCTCATTTGATTTCATTAGGTATCAGATTTCATCTCATTTGAATTTAAAATCACATATTTCATTTGATATCATAATCATCATTTTTAAACACATCAAAATTATTTTTGATATCATGTTAATCAATTCGAGAGGATCAAAATTACATTTGGAAAGAATTTTCACCTTCAAAAAGAAAACTGTTTTGTATGTTTTGATCTTAATTTAATTATGATTAGATTTGATGTATCAATATCTCCTTTGAAAAACATGTTTAACTATCCTACATAGTGTTTAGGGAGAATACAATCATTTAGGATCATGAGCCATTGTTGAATAGCCTAGAACAAATCTTTATTAGCGATACATAGGGAGAAATATTAGGTAGAAAGCCCATTCCTAGGAGAACGATAAAAGTATCCCCATCCCTAAGGCTAGCTTGCACCTGTTGGATTTTGATGAAGCCAAAAGGGGGAGAGAGATGAGATGTCTAGAGATGAGATGAGATGTCTAGAGATGAGATATAAGATATCTAGCTAGAGATGAGATATAAGATCCCTAAGGCTAGCTTGCACTTGTTGAATTTTGATGAAGCCAAAAGGGGGAGAGAAATGAGACACGAGATGTCTAGAGATGAGACATGAGAAGTCTAGAGCTGAAAGATAAGATATCTGGGGAGAGAACTGGGAATGAAATATAGCTCTGGAAGTGATCTAAGTTTAATTATGTTCTCTAGTCATCTATGGGTTTGTCATCATCAAAAAGGGGGAGAATGTTAGAATCTTAAGTTTTGATGGTGACTAAGGTATGATATGGTCTAGTACTTAAGAGAACATAATCAACACTTAGGAGGGATTAGATGACATGGTTAGAATCCTGAGTTAGATCACTTGAGAATGCAAGATCACTTCCGGATAGATTAGGACTTGCGCATGCGGATGAATGTTTTCATCCCCCAGCGTCAGCAAGTAAATCACTAGGGATTTAACTTAGTCCATGAGAATTAGGTACACAAAATCTTAAGACTAAGCTATGTTTCAATCGGAAGTGAGTTTGCTTCCTGTTAGAATTAGACTGGCGCAGAGCGACAGAATAGATATTACCCCAAGCGTCAGTAAGTCTACTTCCCCAAGTGAAAGCGCTTCCTGTTAGACTTAGACTGGCGCAGAGCAATAGAATAGTTAGTACCCCAAGCGTCAGTAAGTCTACTTCGCCAAGTGAAAGCACTTCCTATTAGATTTAGACTGGCGCAGGTTGATAGACTAGATATAACCCCGAGCGTCAGCGGAAATGCAACATCAAGTGAAGTTGCTTCCTGTTAGATCTTGACTGGCGCAGACTGATAGAATAGATTTCACCCTAAGCGTCAGTGAATTCACCACGTCAAGTAAAAGTGCTTCCGATAGCTCAGTGACTAGCGCTGAGTGGTGGAATGAAATAGACTAAGCGAGAGCAAGTCATGGTGAACTAAATCCCTCATCAAGTGTATTTACTTCCGGATGTAGAAGTGCTTCCGGATACACCTTAGATTTAGGATCACCCACTGCATGAGACTATATGATTATATTGCTAAACTAACGTTCAAGTGCAGCACACTCAGTAAGGTTGCTTCCGGATGAGAAGTTGCTTCCGCAAGCAATCAGGATGTCTGAACGTTCAAAGAGATGCAGTGTCAGAATGCTTTTAACAGAGCAGAGGTGTCAGGACTACTTTTCAGAGATAAAGCAAGTCAACCCTGCTGAAGCATTTAAGAAGATGTTCCTTCCAACGGTAACAAGAGGATAACAGACACATTCAAACAACATTGTTACCTACCAAGCATGAGGAGTATGAGAACATAATCTGAAGATTCACTCAAGGTGTCAAAGCTCATACTGCCCACAAAAGTCAGAGTTCATAAGAGAGCTTCTGATAGCAAGAGAGGATCCAATAGTAAAGCACTCTTATCATTCATGGACAAGTGCTTGGAAGACAAAGTTCCTCTATGTGATAGCAAGCAAAATGTTAGAGTCCACGAGCTTCAGATAGCAAGAGAGCTTCCGATAATGAGTCTCTTAACATCCTGGACTTATGCTTGAGGAACGAAGTCCTCTCTGACAGCAAGCAAGAGTCGAACCGAACAAAATGTTCAGATGTCAGAACGACTTTTGTCAGAATAGTATTGCCAGAACAGTGTTGACAGAACAGCTTGGTCAGAGCACCTTTTTAGATAAAGCAAAGTCAACCCTGCTGTGCACTAATGAGGACAACGTAAACAAGGCCCCAACGTCTATAATCAAACGGTCTTATTGCCTCTCCAACGGTTAGATATTCAGAGGCTGGTATAAAAGGGATGTTCTTCATTTCTGAAGAAGTGGGCTTGGAAGAGAGAGAGAGAACAGAGCTTATTATCTGAAACACTATTCTACATTCCTCTCATCTTCTACTCTCGGACTTTGATATGTAATATTCTTAGAGAGTGATTCATTTGTACTTAAGTGAGTAACATCATCCACTCTTTGAGAGAGTTAGTTTTGAGCTTAAGTGTTTAACAAAATCAGTTCATAGAGTGAACTTAATTGTAATCTTACATTTTGTAAGGGGGAGCATTTAGAAGTTTTCTAAATCTCCATAGGTTGCAAGTTAGCCCGTAAAACTTGCATTTGTAAGGTTTGCAGGTGAACCCGGTGTAAAACCTGTGGGTTGTTAGGTGAACCCGTGCTCGTAAAACCTAAAAGTGTAAAGGCTTCTCTTGTGCCTGGTTTAAACAAGAATAGTGGATTGGAAATCTCAGGTGTAGCCTGGGGACTGGATGTAGGTCTGGGTGACCGAACCAGGATAAATTTATGTGTGCATATATTTATACTTAATCATTCTATTTTTGCATCACATAGCATACTGACTTGTGCATAGCATTATTTATTATCATCATCACCGAGCACAAGCAGTCTTTCGAAAAGAGTTTAAGTTTTACTCCCTCACCCAATTCACCCCCCCCTCTTGGGTGACAGCCACGAATTTCAGTTTGGAGTTCCTAAGGCTTTGGTGAGTGATCAAGGGTCTCATTTCTGTAACAAGCTAATGTCTTCATTGCTCAGTCAATTTGGGGTGAATCACAAGGTTTCTACACCCTATCACCCCCAAACCAATGGAGAAGCTGAGGTGAGCAATAGACAAATCAAAAACATCCTTGAGCGTATTGTGAAACCCAGCAGGAAGGATTGGAGCTTGAGACTTGAAGAAACTCTCTGGGCATATAGGACTTCATTCAAGACTCCTATTGGCATGTCTCCTTATCGGCTCATATATGGAAAGGCTTGTCATTTACCAGTTGAGCTGCAACACAAGTCTTATTGGGCAGTTAAATCTTGTATTGAGGATATGGATGCTGCTGCTCAAGAGAGGCAGTTGACTCTGAGTGAGCTTGAGGAGCTGAGGAATGAAGCTTTTGAGAACTCAAGGATTTTGAAGGAAAAGACAAAGGCCATTCATGACAGTGGCATTCTGAGGAAGCAGTTCAAGGAGGGAGATCTTGTCTTGTGCTATCGCGTGAGATTCAAATTTTGTGGAGGCGGCAAGCTTAAAGACAAGTGGCAAGGACCTTATGAAGTGCTCAAGTCTCATGACTTTGGGATGGTTGAGATCAAGAATCTCAAGGATGGCCGAGTGTACAAAGTCAATGGTCACTTGCTTAAGTTGTATAAGGAGAATTTCAAGCCTCCCTAAAGGTCGTTTCTTTCCTTTCCTCACTTATTCTCTTATTGCAAATTCTTAAGTGTGGGGGAAGGTGTTAGTATTAGAAAAATTAGGATTATGTTTGTGTGTTTAGGATTTTGTTTAGGTTTGTTAGGTTGTTAAAATAATCTGAAAATATTTCACTAGTGCTTGGGGATGCATATTTGCTTAAGGAAGTGTTACTGGGGAAATACAGGATCTTGCATCCGGAAGTGTTTTAGCTTCCGGAAGCTCTCCACTTAGACTTAGTTGCTTAAGATCAGATTGTGTTCACTTTGCTTCCGCTGGGGGAGGAGTTCTTGCTTCCACAAACGTCAGTGCATCCGGAAGCATTTTTGCTTCCGGTAGCATGTTTGCTTCCGCTAGGGATGAGACTTAGAATCTGAACCAGAGTGACTTCCTATAGCCATTTTGCTTCCGGTAGCATTTTTACTTCCGGAAGTGACTTGAGTTTAGATCCAGTTAGGTTTCCTGAGCGCCAGTGAGGAAAAAAAATTATTATCATACTATACATGTGTATTAGGTTGTGCTTAGTATGTTTTTGTTTGTAAATAATACATGCATAGGCCATTTGTATGCTTGGACTGCCCGACCTTTTATGTTGCTGCTTTGCCTTTTAAATGCACCTTCCTACTTGAATTGATTGGTCCATTGAGGACAATGCATGCTTTAAGTGTGGGGGAGGTGTATTATGTGCTTAAAAGTGGTCTAATTCAAAGCTTTCACACTTGATTTTTGGACTTCATTGGCATAATTTTCTGAAATTTTTGACTTGATTATGGTTCTTGAAAGCAAATGGAATTGTCCTCTAGTGTGTAAGTAGAATTTTTGGAATGATTACTTAGGGCATTGCATGGGACACTTTTAAGGTATAAAGAGGGTGTTAGTTTCTCATTTAACTTTTCTTAGGGAGGAAGTGACTGATTAGAGTAAGCTATAAATGTGAGAAGCCTTTAACCGAATTGAGTGGGACAATAGTTACTTGACCTCCTAGAACTTGTCCTAGCTCTTGTTCGAGATCACAATGCATGGCATGATTGAAAATGAAAGGGGCGTTTCTTTCTAAACCCTCATGACCCAAACACTAAGCCAACCAAATATTATCCTTTGATTAACCCCTTTGGGCCATTCACTTTTCTTTTCTACCACCTTGACCAAAGTGTGAATAAGTGATTATAGCATATACTTGCATTTATATTAGTATTGTATTGTTGTATCTTGTGAAAAGCAAGCTATATGAGTGAAAAACAAAAGATGGCCGAGAGCCACAATAGAGGAAAAGAAAAGAGAAAATGGCCAAAGGCCAAAGAAAAGAAAAGAAAAAAATAATAAGGCCAAAGGCCAATCAAAAGAGAAAAAGAAAGAAGGAACAAAGTGCTTAAGTATGCCAAAGGCATAAGATTGAAAAAGAAAAGAGAGATGTAGCATGTTTTGTGAGGATTGATTTCATTGTATTGCATGCATATGTGGTGATTACTTGTTCATGTCATTGGTCATTGACTACTTTCCATCATTCATCATTCATTATTAGCCTTCCATTCAACCCATAAGTCCCCTAGATTTGGTTATGCTATGCATATTAATTGGTGGAGAACTTAGAGCTATTACAAGCCTATGATGATGGTCAAGTGCATTGAGCCAAAGAGTGATCACAAGTCCCTAGTTAGGCATTTTTCCTAACTTGAGTGAATGAGTTAAACACTTTATCCGGTAAGGAAAAATCTCAATTGGCACTCCTCCTTAATTTTAGTTGATTGTTAAACTTGCATTCAGTTTGTATTCTTAGATTTGGCCCATGCGAAGCTTTAGGGAAAGGTTCAAGAAGATCTTGTACACTATGATAAGTCCAATTGCCTTCACTATGTTTAATGATTGAGTTAATCTTTTATATAACTTTGCCCGGAGAGCAAAGATTAAGTGTGGGGGATTTGATTGGTCTAAATTTCATACCTTTAAGCATGTGCATTTGAGCTTAATTAGTGTGGTTTATTTGTCATATTTGATTATTATTGGTACATTTTCATGCACATGCTTATGTATAAATATTTGAAGAATAATAGCCTTATTACTTGCATTTATGGAAACTAAGGGTATTTTGGTCATTTTGACTATGTGATGTGTTTCTCATGTAGGGGGGTCCCAAGTGGGCCCCACATACCCTTGGTGGAGCTTCAGTGGAGATAACTTGGCAAGAAGAAAGACTAGATGACAAATACTCAAAGTCACATCCGCATGCAGGTTCACATCCGGAAGCATACTCACATCAGGATGCAAGTTCACATCCGGAAGCTGAGAAACTTAAAGAAGGGAACTTACATCCGGAAGTGGATTTACATCCGGAAGTGAATGTGCTGGCGCTGGCGGATGAAGTGTTACATCTGGAAGCTTAAGGCTATCAGTCAGCGAGTGCAAGAGTCAGACTGCACAATGTTCAGAAATGTCAGCTACTTTTCAGAAGTCTTTTGTGCAGAGTTAATTTAAGGCAAAGTCAGCCCTGCAGCCTGAAGGTGTGGGAAGCATTTTTCCAAATGAGGCAAAATTGGCGCCAATGTCAAATTCAAATCTGGAGGCCTCATTAAGGGCAAAAAGGGAAGCACAATCACTTGGAGAAAAAGGAGGAACCTTTAGAAATGCATGGAGATGAGATCTAGCCCACATTCATCCTAACCTTTTACCAAATACCAAAAATACCTTCTGGGTGATAATCCCAAAGTTACTCACCACTGTAAAAGCCCAAATGTAACTAACTTTCATAACAACTTCACTCACTCCACTTTCACTTTCTCTCTCCTCTAACAAACTCTCTCAACTCCATCTTCATCTCCTTCACTTCACAAAACCTCCGCCATGTCCAGAACCTCACACCTACCTTCATCCGCCTTCATCTCCATGTCAGGCTAGATCGCCTAGCCTTCTTCTCCAAGGAAATGTGCTTGTAGAACTCAACATTTGGCTTCATATGCTTGTAATTTTCTCTTTTAGGTTTCAAGCTATATGTAAATTTTTGCCTATGTATGTCTAGATCTAGGCTTATATAGGTTAGAACATCTCTATTTAGGTGTTCTACTTTATGTTAGCTTGAAATCTCTCTTTTATGTTAAGGACATGAAAACCTTGGCTTAATTCTTGTAGTTTCATACATGTATGTGTGTGCGATTAGCTCCTCCTACATTTGTGGAATGAATTTGTTTCCTAAATGCTAGATTTAGTGTTTAGAGTTGCTTTTGGTATATTCTTGGCTTGAAAGAGCTTAAGCCTTAATTAAATTAGTTAAACTCTTGTAGACTTCTTTGATTAAAGAGATCTCGAGAATTTAACTAGTTTATATTAAGAAGAACAAGTATATGAAGTCCGATTAAACGTAAGCACGGAGTACTTGGAGAAGGAGGTATCTTCCATTCCATACTTTCATACTTCTAATTTTGTTACTTGAAGTTTTTACTATTTTTAATTAGTCTTAGATACAAAGCTTGCACACAACCTGTTTGATAATTTGTTTAACTTGTGATTATTTGACCTAAGCAAGAGATAAAACCGAACTGTGAATTGACCTAGGACTTGCTGCTAACTACTGTAGTTTAATTCTAGTTTTATTTGTTTTAGCTCTTTTTAGACGACGAAAAAGAGTTAAATCAGTTATCCTCTTCCTAATTCATTATTCCATTTGATTTCCCTTCCCTTATTAATTAATTTCCTTCTAATATTGCTAACTTATGCTCTGCTATTTTTTCCTTCTCTTCATCATCATATATGTTTATAGCTTTCCACATGTTAAATTGGTTTTAGTTATTCATTTGTATGTTTTTGGAGTACTATTTTTTTACCAGGTTTTTATAGTGCTAATTCTCTTCATCATCTCATTAGTTTATATAGTATGTTATTGTTAGTGATTTGAACCTCAACCTCCATCTAAATTTAACACTGATAAAATGTCAAATTGATAATGGAAGTTGAGGTTTTTTTAGACAATATCACCACATACCGGTGGTTATATACGCCAGTATGATTTAATTTTTTAATATTTATTTACTACAAACCGGCGTATATACATGCCGATATGTGGTTTTTTTTATATAAAAAAAACGAAATGCATACCGACGTAACCAGCCTCCGCTATGCATTTCCTTTTTCTATTTTTTTAAATACTACATAGCAGCTTATATTTACGCCGGTGTGCAGTAATTATTTATTTTAAAACATAATACAAAGAGGCGTATATATACGCCACAAAACATTCAGGCAATTATGTCCTATAAGCCGGAACGGAGCGTTGCCACGAAGATTTTCCCGGGGTTTGATTTTTACGCCGCAGCGTCATAGTGGCGGTTATCAATGCCGGAATGTGACGAAAATAACTGTTGGGAATCACGAATTTTTGTAGTCGTTGTATTTTATGACAACTTAATATATCACGTTATCAACATTTATACCAATTCTAGTTAATATATTAGGAGTGTCATCAATTAAATAAATTCAATGATTTTTGGGTAAACAATAAGTTCAGAATTTTGTGGGGGTTTATTACGCTTGCGTTGGACATATAAGATGTACAGTTGGACATATAAGATGTACAATAATGCAATTGGACCAAAATTCGTCCTAACCTGGATCTTCATTATTGGACAACAATCTGGTATTTCTTACTAAAAAGAACTTGAGTCTTTTCTAGGCCTATTAAACTGGATGTGCCTAAATGAATTCGACCTCTTTGTTTTTGGGAAACAATTGAAGTTGGGCCACCGAGTCAAGTCGATGTCATGAACAAAAATTATTAGAAATGATTAAATGAAAATCATTAAACTTAATTTTTCTTTTCACATCAAAGAAACTTCACCATTTTTATACTGTAGGAACTCTGTAGTAGAATTCTTTACTCATTTTTTATTGTCCATGTTACTAGGATATCAAATAAAAGAAAAGGGGAATAACTTTTACAAGAATCAATAAAGAAGAGTCAAACGGAGTTGAAGAAGAAGCAAAAAATTTAAATAAATATTCCTATAGATTGTTAACAAATCAAAATATTTCAAAATTAAGAAAATTAATATTTCTAATATAAGGAGGAAAAATTATTTAACTTTTTTTTTCATAAAGTTATCTTAAAAAATCATTCAAGCTTTTTATGTTATGAGCCAAGAAGTCTAAGCCACTTCATTATCGAAGCCTCAGTAACGTGAGGGTGAATCATAACATTATAACTTTTTTCAATTTCATTTTTTTTTGCATGATGCAATTTCTAAAAGTATATGAATTTATAATACTCATTATACATTAAATATTATTATTTATTTTTGAAGGTATTAATTTTTATAATTCTTTGATTAAGTATTTGATACAAAAAAACCCCTTTACATGCGTTTATATGGACCAATACATGCGTTTTATAAACGCATGTAAAGCTAACGTTGGAAAAGGCTTTACATGCGTTTATAAAAACGCATGTATTGATAACCAATACATGCGTTAATAAAAACGCATGTATTGATAACCTATACATGTGTTTTAAACGCATGTATTGGTGGCTCCCAATATAAAAAAGGAGGGCCAATACATGCGATTAAAACGCATGTATTGGGGATCAATACATGCGTTTAAAACGCATGCATAGGTTTATTTTTTTTTTTCAAAAAATGATAATAACAATAAGAAATGACATAAAAAATTAATCAAGAACGAAAGTATTAATTAATTAATCAATCAAGAAATGACATAAAAAATGCACTTAGTCACTGAGTTTAAATGACAAAAGTGGGGAGCTTCTTCCACCAAAATCACGTGAAACTGCATTTACATAAGAAATCTCCCGTCTCAAAGGATTTCAAATAGTATATATAAGTAATACCTTATAAGAATGTGTTACAGCAATTAAAAATGACTTCTCACTGTGAAAAAAGATATAACATATAGAAACTAAAAAAAGTAAATAGTATTGTCAACATGTATCGATTACCCCTAATCCTGAAGCACAAAATGATCAAGGATTGCCCAAAGTAGCAGATGCAAATACTAAATCGCTTGGATCAGTGACTTACCAAATATCAAAATACAGTAATAGGAAAGAAGAAGCTAGATAAAGATGACTGCACTTTGAAATACATTATTAAATATTAATAAATTCCATAGGCATAATGTAAAGGAAAAAACTTACCTCCATTACATCCAGTTACCAATTAAAATTGGACACATGTACAATTTTTCATACACCCACCACACCATATCACTCTCCCTACATTCTCTCCTCTTTCTCTCTTTTCTCCCCTCCTCTCCCCCACCTTATTCCTCTCTCCTCCGCCCCCACCTTCTCTATCCTACACGACAGCGTCAGCTACCCACCACCCTTCCACCACCAAACCTTCCTTCATTCTCCATACGGTGGCGAGTGGCGACGACGACGGCGTGCTGGTGCTGTTGCGCCGCCTCCTCCCAAAACGAAGTCGTTGTCACCATCATCGTCGGCACGGCGGGCGGCGGAGGCACCACGATAGATCTATATTTTCCGTCAGATCTTGTTCTGTGGATTTGATTATTTTTTTCATTTTATTATTTATAAATTCGGTGGTGATGACGACCATGGATGTGGCGCACCATATAGCGAGGCGGTGGCGATGAAAGGCCTTGTGCCGCTGCAAGTGCGAAGGAAGCTGGAGAGATTGACATGAGATTTTCTAATACATGAGTGGAAGGGGAGAAAGAGTCATAGAGGAGAGAGAGGGAAGAGAAAGGACGGGCATGTTTGGAGGAGTGTGGGGAAGAAAGAGAGAGAAGGTAGGGAGAGTGATATGGTGTGGTGGGTGTATGAAAAATTGTACGCGTGTCCAATTTTAATTGGTAACTGGATGTAATGGAGGTAAGGTAATGGAGGTAAGTTTTTTCCTAAAGTAAATCAACTTGCCACTCTTGTAATGAGACATATCAGCAATGCAATATCTTTAGAAAATTCAATTAAGGCAACAAGCAAACAAGAGGATTTGGAATCCCAAATGCTAGAAAATTTCAGAAAATATAACTATGAAAACCAAACCTATGAAAATCAAACACAGCCAAAGTGCACAAACTGTTCACTTAAGCTTTTCATTAACTCACACCCCACAAATGACTGGCTAACATCTATACAAATCAATGTCAATGTCAGTCATTCATCACAGTTTTTATATTAGGCAAGATGCAGACTTCTTCTGTCAACTTAATAAATCAGATGAAAGTTAAATTCTAAGATAACCTCAAGATCAAGTATTGCAAAAGCTTTTTTTTTTAAAAAAATCCAAAACAGATAAAAATCAGCCAAATCTCTTTCAATACCAATAAGTTCAGTAAAACAAGGATCAACTAGCAAAGGATACTCTTTAAAAAGCTTGTTGTAATAACGTTTCATCAACCTTTGTTCCCATGAATGATCCATATCATCTTCTTCAGAGCGTATGAATCTATATCCTTCTCGTAATGTATCATTATCTTTTTTAATAGGCAGATGTAAATTGGAAGGTTTATCTTTCCCATATAAGCTAACAATCAATGAGACAGTAAAATGCCAAATTGGAAATTAAGTGCTCTTTTCAACCACATGAATGTTGTTAAAGGCATTCTACAAACCATAATATGAATAAACAAACAGCGATAGCATCCTCCTTCCCAATCTTCAAATCTTCAAAACTATAAATGGAACAAGTAAATGTAGGAATGCAGCTCAAAGCATATCCAATATACCTTAAAGCTTGAACTTTACATCAAGCAAAATGGACAAGAAACTGCCTTTTTGTTTCATTGTTTCATTTTCCAAATTTTGTCTCTCTTCTTCCTTACCTCATGTATTTCAAGTTTGCCACACTATGATTTAAAAAACTACCATTCCCTGCTCAGTTCGTTTTTCTTCTAAGAGAGGAACATGAATGCATTGTCATCAAAATGATCAACCCAAAAAAAAAACTCAACAAAGACCATGATAGTTAAAAAATAAATCTAACCATAGATCACATAGCTACCTTATCAACAAAAGGCCACAAACATAACAAAAACTTGTTCATCCAATCTACCTGCACAATTAACCACAAGATCATAAGATAAAGAGAAAACTTTCAAAACAAAACAAAACAAAAAGAAATATTTGCAAGTCAACAGTATAAACTCGTTCATAATCAGGGCTTTTCATCCACGTAGGAATTTTTGAAAGAAGCTCTTGAAAAGAAATTGGGCCCACATCACTAATTGGAACAATCTCTGTATCATGCAACAACCAAAGCAATTGATATAATAATCACACATGAACAGAATTCTAAATGTACAAAACATATCAAAACAAACATATATTCTCATTTAATCAGTTCAACTAGAGAAAAAATAGCCCAAAAATGCACAAAACAGAGAAATAAATTATTCTCATTTAATCAGTTTAACTAAAGAAAAAATAATCAGAAACAATATCCCCAAATAATAGGCCAATATCAAAACATATATTATCTCACGTCAAGTGTCATACATAATTTAGATTTGCACACAATTACAGCAACCATCTCCATTACAATCCCACTCAATTCAATTAAAGAAGAGGCAATAGCAGAAAATCTCTAAACACACCTACATTAACTCAATTGCATCTATATCAATGTGTTAATCTCACATGCATTGCCATTTTCTTCAGCC
Organism: Mimosa pudica; assembly: GCA_029929735.1. Taxonomy (NCBI): domain Eukaryota; kingdom Viridiplantae; phylum Streptophyta; class Magnoliopsida; order Fabales; family Fabaceae; genus Mimosa; species Mimosa pudica. The sequence continues at coordinate 3,882,728 of JAKELP010000053.1, forward strand.
TATATCACCCAACCCTGCAAAAAACATAAAACAATTGAAGAATTCATCAACTATCAAACAAATTCTCCCCAACTCGGATTTGAAAATGAAGTTTTTAGAACCTAATTCAAACCCCAACTCTGATTTCCTATCAAATCCTATATAATGCCCTATAATCGCTGAAAAAAGAAGTTTAGATTTCAATGTACTCATTTATACTACGTGTGGTAACCCGTTACCCTCTCTCCCTTTTGAATTTAAAATTCAAATTAGGACCAATGGAGGCCCAATTACGTGCAGTCCGGCCCAACCTCTTAAGGTCCAACCCGCTTCATACCTGCACCATTGCCAAAGCCCAACCCGACACAACCCGTGAGGTATGATCCTGATCCATCCGCCCAGATTGAGGATCACCCACTATCACGCCAAGAACCGTCGTGGACTGTGGGAGTCAAGATTATCGGACGTGGAGGTAGACACATTAACACGTGGACATCCTCCGCTCAGTGAACATGGAGCATTATCTCGGCGCACTACATGACAATTATTTCGAGTAGTAGTTATTATAAATAAGGATCCTAAGGGATCCGTATGGCACTGAGTATCTTGTATTCTGTTTTTTCCAGTGTAAAAGACTTGTCAAGAGAATTATCTTGTAAGAAGCTTTGCTTAATTAATTCCAAGTAGTGATTTCCTGATTATTGTTCTAGTTCATTTGAGATTTATTCATCTCGTATTGCTTTAAAAGATTTTTAGAGCATTACATTTGGCGCCGACCGTGGGGAAAAATCTTATTTTTTCTCTTCATCCTCGAATCCTGTATCATGGAAGATGATGCAACGTCGTCACTCAATCCTGAAGCACCCATACCATCGAACGTCCAAGATATTTCATCCGCGGATTGTCCCGGTGGTAACGCTCAGGAACCTGATCAACATGGCACAGAGAACGACCCGTTGATGACCACTGTCTAACGACTACAAGAACAACAGCGAGAACACTTCGCTATGCTGAAAACGCTCACCAGTGAAAATAGGAACCTGAGGCTCGAGATCGCTGAACTAAGAATGGCTCGCCTCCGCATAACCGAAGATAATGCAGATAACGAACAACCCATCCCGAGGGTGATCTCTGAAAATACACACCCCAGAAACCCAGAACACAGACACCAGAACCCGAAACACAAGCCCCGACTCTCTGGAAACCAGGATGGACACCGGAATCCTGAACATCAATCCAGACACACGGAAGGGCGAGATGAGTACCAGATTCCCGAACAAAAATCCCGATACACGGAACCAGAAGATGGATACAGAAATCCAGGACGCAAACCCCAACAGCCCGAGAGGGAAGAAAGATACCAGAACCCAGAGAACGAATCCAGAGACACCCAGATGGAGGATAGATACCAGAACACGGAGTACGAAGACCCGAAGTATAACCCCAAGGTAGAACTCTCGGATGAAGACGTAGAAGGGATAGGAAGTTCGAATGAGGAAGAGCACTACTCACATGGTAAACCAAGAGACCTCGGAGACATCTGGCCTCGAAGATAACCGTCCCCAGAAACTCAACTTCCCGAATACGGAAATTGAGAAAAACTTACCCAGAAATCAAACGCATGCAACGAGAATTGGATGACCTGAAAGCAACCATGTTCCAACTTCCGGGAGTCCCAATTCCTTTCGAGAAGAATGGCCCGTCTAGTTATGATGATTTACCGTTCATCGAAAGCACTTCCAGAGCAAAACTACCTTCCCGATTTGTCTATCCCGCCATCACACCCTATGATGGATCCACGGATCCAGACCATCATATGGCGCATTATAAACAGCATATGTTCGCCATAACGGTCCCCGAGAAGGTGCAAGAAACATGCATATCTAGAGGGTTCGGGATGAGCCTCACGGGCCCCGCTCTCAAGTGGTACATGCACCTCCCGATACGATCAATATCCATGTTCGCTAAACTACACGACTTGTTCGTGAGCCAATTTGGAAGCAGCAAGAGGCTGGAGAAGACAACCGATGACTTGTACCGGCTTCACATAAAAAGAGGAGAAACCCTACGCAGTTTCGTAGGGCGGTTCAACAAAGAACGATTGGAGATAGACCACCCGGACGAGATGACATGCATCAATGCATTCAGAAAGGGACTATGGACCTGGATGCCCCTGTATAAAGAACTGACCAAATGCCAACCCAAGACCTAGACAGAAGTCATGAGAAGGGCCTTGGCCGAGATCAGATTAGAAGAAGATCGAATGAACCGAGACTATGACTCACCTGAATCCGAGTCCAGTCACGTTTGTAAAAACAAGAAAATGAAGGAACGATCAGAAAAACCGCCTAGAGCGGAATCCTATTCGAATTCCAGGAAAATCCCAGAACGATCAGGAAGGCTCCATAGATCCAATAGACCCCCAGCCCCTCGCATAGAAGAGCAGGGACTGAAGATATCCCCGAAAGAATTGGTCAAGGAACTCGGGAAGATGGGAGACCAAGTACGATGACTTGGAAAGATTAAAGTACCCCCGGAGCAACGTGATAAATCCAAATGGTGTGACTTTCATCAAGATCAGGGGCACAGAACCGATGATTGCATATCCCTGCGTTTCCAAGTCTCAGAGCTCCAAAAAAGAAGCCACTTGGAACATCTACTGGATACATCCCAGAAACAAAACCAGACTGGCTGAACGGTAACCAACGTGAAACCCGCACTTGCCAATCTACCAATTCCTACCAAGATGATAAACTTCGTTAATGGTGGATCTCACATCACGGAACTAAGCTACTCCGCTGCCAAGAGGCACATCAGAACCCTGACCAACCAAATGGAGTCACAGATTGTAGGCGGAGAAGACAGAAATCCAAGAAGGACCGTTGGCATTCTTTGATGAAGAGATCAACGACCAGAGCCATGACGATAATCTTGTCATATCGATTCACCTGGCTAACTGCGAGGTAAAGAGAGTCCTCATCGACCCGGGTAGTTACGTTAATATCATCTACCTGAACACGATCAAGGAAATGAACATGGAATCAGCCATGTCCTATTACCCCACTACCTTAGTCTGAAATGCTTGGCTGTCACCCAAGAGGGGGGTGAATTGGGTGGCAGAATAAAACTTATGAAAATTCTCCCTTCTTAAAACACTACTCCTTGTGCTTGATGAGAGTGACGATGCATCACCCCAAGCACAAGTAAGTATCTAGTGGTGTGGTGCTTGATGTGTAGATTAAACAAACAGAATAAGCACACACAAATTTATCCTGGTTCGGTCACTTCCAGACCTACATCCAGTCCCCAGGCTCCACCTGAGATTTTCAATCCACTAAACCTCTTGTTTGAACCAGGCACAAGAAAGCCTTTACACTTTAGGTTTTACGAGCACGGGTTCACCTAACAACCCACAGGTTTTATAACGAGATCACCTGCTAACCTTTACAACCACATGTTTTACAACGGGATCACCTGCAACCTTTACAACCACAGGTTTTACAACGGGATCACCTGCAACCTTTCAACCACAAGTTTTGCGGGCTAACTTGCAACCTATGGAGATTTAGAAAACCTCTAAATGCTCCCCCTCACTTTTGTAAGATAATAATTCTGTTCTTCAAGCACAAGCTTTAGAACAGCCTTTGTCAATTAGAGGATTTGATAATGTGTTCACTCTATGAACTGATTGTGATAAACACTTAAGTACAAAATGAATCACTCTCTAAGAATGTTACAACTCTAAGTTCAGAGAGTAGAAGATAAGAAGAATGTAGATTACAATATCTCAGACAATGGACTCTATTCTTCCAACCCTCTTCTGAATGTAGATGTTCCTTTTATACTCGACCTCAAAGCTTGGGCGGCAGGTTGAATATGTCCGTTTGAATAAAGCCGTTAATCCCATGTTACCGTTGAGAAGTACATTTTCATTAATGTTTAGCAGGGTTAACTTGCTTTATCTTTGAAAAGCAACTCTGACACCTCTGCTCTGACAAAAACATTCTGACCTCTGAGTATGTGACGTTGACTCTTGTCTCTTGCTGACGGATGATCATCGTTCATCCGGAAGCGGCTATCTTACTCTGCAAGTGTTAGTCTCTGAGTCCCAGTGACAAGAGTATTTGCATCCGGAAGCTCATTTGCAACCGGAAGCAAAACTAAGTTCTGCACATACTTGTTAGTCCAATCAGAGTAGTATATATATAATCAAATGCAGTAAGAATTATACATGCTGTGGGAAGTGATTAGACCAAATTTCATACCTTTAAGCATGTGCATTTGAGTTTAATTAGTGTGGTTTATTTGTTATATTTGATCATTATTGATACATTTTCATGCACATGCTTATGTATAAATATTTGAAGAATAATAGCCTTATTATTTGCATTTTATGGAACTAAGGGTATTTTGGTCATTTTTGACTATGAGATGTGTTTTTCATGTAGGGGGGGTCCCAAGTGGGCCCCACACACCCTTGGTGGAGCTTCAGTGGAGATAACTTGGCAAGAAGGAAGGCTAGATGAAGAGTACTCAAAGTCACTTCCGGATGCAGGTTCACATCCGGAAGCAAAGTCACACCTGGAAAAGTACTCACATCAGAATGCAAGTTTACATCAGGATGCAAGTTCACATCCGGAAGCTGGGCTACTTGAAGAAGGGAACTTACATCCGGAAGTGGATTTACATCCGGAAGTGAACATGCTGGCGCTGGCGGATAGTCTTGATATGCGGAAGCTGAAGTCCATCAGCCAGTATGTACAAGAACCAAACTGCACAATGATCAGAAATGTCAACTATTTTTCAGAAGTCTCAGGTGCAGAGTTAATTTAAGGCAAAGTCAGGCCTTCAGCTTGAAGGTACTTGGGGAGCTTTCCAAATGAGGCAAAATTGGCGCCAAGGCCAAATTCAAGTCTGGAGGCCTCATTAAGGGCAAAAAGGGAAGCACAATCACTTGGAGAAAAAGGAGGAACCTTTGGAAATGCATGGAGATGAGATCCAGTCCACATTCATCCTAACCTTTACCAAATACCAAAAATACCCTTTGGGCGATAATCCCAAAGCTACTCACCACTATAAAACCCCAAACGTAACTAACTTTCGGAGAACTCTTCTCTCACTTCACTTTCACTTTCTCTCTCCTCTAACAAACTCTCCTAACTCCATCTTCATCTTCTTCACTTCGAAACCTCCGTCATGTCCACAACTTCACAACTACCTTCATCCGCCTTCATCTCCATGTCCGGCTAGATCGCCTAGCCTTCTTCTCCAAGGAAATGTGCTTGTAGAATCAACCTATGGCTTCATATGCTTGTAATTTTCTCTTTTAGGTTTCAAGCTATATGTAAATTTTTTCCTATGTATGTCTAGATCTAGGCTTATATAGGTTAGAGCATCTCTATTTTAGGTGTTTTACTTTATGTTAGTTTGAAATCTCTCTTGATTGTTAAGGACATGAAAACCGAGGCTTAATTCTTGTAGTTTCATACATGTATGTGTGTGCGATTAGCTCCTCCTACATTTGTGGAATGAATTTGTTTCCTAAATGCTAGATTTAGTGTTTAGTGTTGCTTATGGTATGTTCTTGGCTTGAAAGAGCTTAAGGTTTAATTAAATTAGTTAAACTCTTGAAGACTTCTTTGATTAAAGAGGTCTCGCGAATTTAGCTAGTTTATATTAAGTAAAACAAGTATATGAAGTCCGATTAAATGTAAGCACGGAGTACTTGAAGAAGGAGGTACATCTCATCCATACTTTCACTCATTCACCTAATTCTGTTAATTGTAGTTTCAATTAGTTTTAATTAGTCTTAGATATAAAACCTGCACACAACCTGTTTGATAATTTGCTTAACTTGTGATTATTTGACCTAAGCAAGAGATAAAACCGAACTGTGAATTGACCTAGGACTTGCTGCTAACTACTGTAGTTTAATTCTAGTTTTATTTGCTTTAGCTCTTTTTAGACGACGAAAAAGAGTTAAATCAGGAAGCTTGTTTGCTATGGGAAGCAATCTTACTTAGACTATGTTCTGACTTAGTGTATTGTCTACTTTGAACGTTAGTCTTAACGATAATAGCACATACTCACATGCAGTGGGAGTTCACTTAGTCTAAGGGAGCTCTCTTACATCCGGAAGCAATTCCACATCCGGAAGCACTTCTACTGAACGTTGGGTTATGTTCACATTTTACTCACTGACGCTCAGTGTTATCCATACCAACAGCCAGCGCTGGTCACTAAGCATTCGGAAGCAAATTCACTGGACGATGGGTTATGGTTATGGTCACTGGCGCTCAGTGTTATCCATACCAACAGCCAGCGCTAGTCTTAATACAATCGGAAGCAAATCTACATCCGGAAGCTTCCTAACTTAGTCTTAAGGATTTTATACACTAATGCTCTTAGACTGAGTTATGACTTAGTGATATACTTGCTGTCGCTGGGGGATGAGACGTTCATCCGCGAGCGCTAGTCTTAGTCCATCCGGAAGCACTCTTACTTGGGGTTCTATATTAAACTAATATTCTCTAAGTGTTTGGCTTGTTCTTTCATATTTAGTCTTCATCAAAACTTAAGATTCTAACATTCTCCCCCTTTTTGATGATGACAAACTAAGTTATCTAATTAATGTCATATGAAAGAATTGAAAGTAATAATCAACTAAGATAATTATCATTGATGAACAAAAGTTTACAAGTTAGACATACAAAATTCACAAGTAATTAAAAAACATTGCAAAATGGACTATGCATGAAAAATATGAAAAACCAATTTCTAAGGTATTGTATAGGGTAGAGTGGGGTCTATAGGTGATGTCTCTTTTTCCTCTCCCTCTCTTTTTGCCTTTCCTCATTCTCCTTTTCAAGTTGGGCAATGTGGGCATCCTTCACGTTCTGATCAATCCTGAGCGATTATCCTTTGAAGCTCTTCCTCTTCCCTCTCCCTTCTGAGTCTCTCAGACTCAACAGATTCCTCAAAGGCTCTCTTCAAGTTTTCAACTTCCTCAAACCCAGGGAACCCTGTTGCATCCGAGAAGGGAGTGACCTCGCCATTGGGATAATGAACAGCCCTGATCTTCACATTCCACACTGGGAAGTTGGGGTCCTCCTCAACTTCCTGGGCTTTCCTTTTCCCTTTGCCTTTGCCTTTTCCTTTGCCCTTGCCTATTGGTTGAGTAGGTTTGGCTCTTGCTCTTTCAGCATCTAGGCAGGTCATCTGACCAAATGAGATCTTGTCCGTGAACCCATACCTCTCGAACTCCTCAGGAGTCATGTCCTCAATTTCCAGTTTAACTTCCTTCAGTATCGGAGTGGCATGTGTCTCTTGAGAGGATGACTGAGTCTCAAGTACAATCTCATCTTGAACAGATGGAACCTCTGGCTCACTCACAGCAGACGCAGTAGAACTAGTACTCTTGTAGGCACGCTTTCTAGCAACTGCCTTCTTCCTTGATTCACTGTACTTGACTACTGGTGGAGGAGGAGCAGAGATTGGCTCAGAAGGAGGAGGAGCGGTGGTTGGTTCAGAAGGAGAAGGGATTGACTTGGCTATCACCATTGGTGGATGGTTAATCTTCTCCAGCCCATACTTCATCATTATCTCCTCAATTATATTTCGACCAGGCTCAGAGGATGGAGGCTCAGACGATGAAGACTCTGGCTGTGGGATCTCTTCAGGTTGCTCATATATAACCATTGCCCACTTCGACCTTTGCTCATCTGATCGCTGCTGTTGCATAAATCGGATGGCTTCCCCTCGGATCAGACTTTTAGCACCACCCAATCTTTGAAGGTCCATGGCTCGACGGAGGGCAGCAGTGATGTGTTCATCTAGCCAGAAGGAAGGTTGAGTCCTTATTCGCTCCAAATCAAATGCCCGATGGAGGGCAGCAGCTGGTAGAGTTTCTCTCCCCCTTTTGGCATCATCAAAAGGAACGAGGGCCAGGGAGGATGGATTGAGTGAAGAGGAGGGTGAAGGGTCAGGGCCAAAAGTTCTGGGTGATGAAGATTCGGGCGAGGATGTGGGTGAGGAGGTGGGTGAGGTGTTTTCTGGTGAATTAGGAGGGTTGGGGAGGAGGGCTGTGTTTCTTTCGAAGAAGGAGGGGTTGGTGAATAGTCCATCAAAGGGGTAGGTAAAGTAGTAGGCGGTGGGTTGTTTAACTCTCCACCGAATAGGGGGTTGGTCTCTGAGGTAGAAGGTGTGAAGTGGGTGATCAGGAGAGGTAAATCCAAGGGATTGGGCTATGGTGGGTTGAGTGTTAGGAGGAGGATTGGAGGGCTCTGTGGGACTTGGGGGTGGGGAACGGTTTGGGGAGTTATGTGGAGATGGGCAGTTGGTGGAGTTAAGTGGTGATTGGCGAGGGGAGTGTTGGGGTGAGTTTTGAGTGGAGTTTTGAGGTGATGGTTGATGGTCATTTATGGGTGATGTTTGGGGTTGTTGGGTATTCTGAGGAGGAGGTTGATGTGGTTGTTGAGTGTTAGGAGGAGGGAGTAATGGTTGATTAGGTGGAGGAGGTGGAGGTGGGTTAGGAGGTGGTGGTAGTAAGTTACCTTGGGGTTGAGGGATTTGAAGATGAGTGAGAATGAGGTCTAACTTGGCGTCTACCCTTGCTAGTTGACCCTCGACTCGACCTACTCGGTCCTCGAGCCTCTGGATTCTCTCACCCTGCTGTTGGAAGCCAGTGTCACACTCAGCACGAAGGGGAGCCACCAATGAGTCAGACAGTCGAAAGAGGATCTCCTCCTTCACTTCCTCAGCAAAAGCCTTGACTGCAGCTGACACCCTCGGGGCACGGCTTGGTCCAGCATGGGAATCCACTTCCTGGTCCCCTGCTCCAGACGCAGAGGGAGCAGTTGTGTGTGAGGCACTCCCTGCCTGTGATCCTGAGCGAGTTGGCTTTGCCTTTTTATTGTACTTAATCTTCATCCTGCTGATGTTCATTGCGCTGACGGGTAAGCACTTAACATTTTCATCTTCCTCAGTGGATGTGGATTTGATCAGGAATTTCTCCAAGAGGAAGGCGATGACCGTTGGGTAGGGAAGAAATCCAGACTTCTTATTCTCAATCCACCTGTGCAGCTCTAGACTCATTAATTGCCCTGGGTTAATTGGCTGCAAGGTGAGGAATCTGGGAAGCCAGGGGTTGTCGAGAAGAGTGAACTCGTTGAAGTTTCCCCCTTTGTCAGTCATCATCCGGGAATAGATATAATGAAGGACCTGGTTGGAGTCGGACATGCCAGACACCTTCTTCCCCTCGGTATCATAGACTTTCTCAAGCTCCGCCTGGCTGAGTTTCTCAGGGTATAGCCACTCATTCATCCCTTCCTTAGTGACCCCGAGCAGACGGTTGATGTCTCTCCATGTGAACCTGAAGGTCCTCCCCCTTACTGTGGCTGTGAAGGTGACTCTGCGAATGTGCTCTTTCCTATTCACCTTCTTATACTTGGTTTCGGCTGTGAGTGACTGGCAGAACACCCGCAGCACGTTGATGTTATACTCATTATTGATCCCCAGCCAGCACATGTACTTCTCCAAATGGCCCTTCAGATGCTCAAACCCTAATTCTTCAAACTTCTTCAGATCAACAAACATTCCGTTTGTGAAATAAGGTTTGGTGTTCTCGAACTTGGAGGAAATCGCCTCAAGTGGCCCATCCTTGTATGCAAGTGGATCATCCTCCTCTACTCGCTGTCGCTTGGATGATGACTCTTCGCTAAACTGTACCCTCTTCCTGCCCTTTTTCTTTGGGTGTTCATGTTGACGCCCAGATTCCCCAGAATGTTCATGCCCTTTCCCAGATTTCCCAGGCTGTTCATGTACTTGCCCAGATTTTCCAGATTTCGAGTGCCCAGATTTTGATTTCTTGGAGGACGAGGCTTTCTCAATGTTTTGGTTGGATTCATGTGAGCCGGCCATTTTTGTATTGGGTTGGGGTTTAAGTGTTTGATTTCTTGGAATGTATGCGATGAAATGCACAGAAATGTAAAAGATGAAGAGAAAGATGCGATGAAGATGAAGAATGATTTCAGAGAGTTTGGGTGTTTGATTTGTGTGAGAAGTGAGAAATGAATGTCAATGACCTATATATATGTGAAGTAATAAACGGTGTGATGGTTCATGATGACTCTTCATTGAAAGCATGCACCTTTTGTGGGGAAACGTAAATATTCAAATTGAAACGTCGCACCTTTGTGACACGTGTCTCTGCACAATGTCAGAAGAGGCATAATTTTTGGTGTGAGAAGATGAAACGTTTTCTGAGGTGACGTGTCCCTTTGTTCAGATACTGGCGCTCCCGCTTACTTTGATTCGACACTCAGCGCCAACAGAAAAGCATTCAGAAGTGGTTTTGCTTCCGGTTGGAGTGGCGCTCCAGGTCACTTTGAGTTGTCATCCAACGCCAGCAAAGGAGTATCCGGAAGTGGTTTTGCTTCCGATTGGACTCACTTAAGATTTAACATGGGGGACCTGCAAAACCCTCAGTGGTTGTTTGGTAGCTATGTCTGTAGTTGAGAAACCATTCTTGCATATGCTTCCTGAAGTGTATCCACTTCCGGATGTGAGGGTCTTTAGATTTAACATTGACAACCCTTATGGTTCCCCTTTTCACTAGTGGACCTGCAAGTGCTGGCGAAGTCTTATGCATTTCCGGATGGTCAGTGAGAAACCTTAAGATTTAACATTAGTGTACATGCTGAAGACTTTCCAAGTCATAAACTAGTATAGTTCGACAATTATGCCTTAAGAGTGTTCATATCAGATTATGAGGGCATGTGAATTGTTAAAACAGTGAAGTTCTAAAAACTTAAATATCCATAATCAAGTTCCCAAAACACCCAAATTTTAGCATATGATCACAAGGATAATTTTCAAATCTTGGCTCAAGTTCTTTCAAGTATGCTTAATATGATCTCATTATTCTTGGGGTTTCAACAAGCTTTGAACTTAATTCAGATTGTACTAGGCTTGTGATAATGTGCCAGGATATAAGACTTTCAGTGGGTAGAGATTCTTAATAGTTCTTTCCAGCCTAGTTATCTACTCTCACTTAGGCTACTATCCTATTGGCACTTGCTCTTGGATTTATCAGATTTTGCAGAAGTTAATTCAAGGCATTTCCTAAGATTCCTAATGTATGTCTGACAAGAGAGACTATCCATTAAAATGCACAACAGAATGAGTAATGAAAGAAATGCTCATATAAGATTGGCGAGATTTCCTCAAGATTGAATTCAGAACAGCCACTTCTTCTCATCTTGATAAGGAGCATACTCGTTGATGTTTTCTCTTGTACATCTACATCGTTTAGGCTTTCACAATCTGTCAACACACTTAACCACAGGCTTGAACTAAGATCATTAGTAGATGGAGACTTAAGAAGTGATTAAAAAATTATTACTCGAGTTCACAGCCAGTCAGTTTATCACTAAGAATACTCAGGATTAGTTTGTAAACATAAGATTCTAGTCGATGATTAATAAGAGTCAATATTATGATAGACAGTCAAGATATCTTATGATTCATCAGTAGCACAGGCTATCCTTGATTTGAAAGTTTGCATTTCAAAGATCTTTCAAAAGTCAAAGGTGAATGCATAAACTATTTTCTTTTGTGAATGGTGCCTTTTCAAAAGGAAATGATTTGATATGCACAAATATTATAAACCAAAAACAATGGATTTGAAATGATTTGATCATTTTCAAAAATAAGATTATCACACACTGCTAGAAATTAAGCCTTTAACGACCAGCATTAACGACCAAATTCAACAATGGGGTCGTAGTTAAAACACGCGGTGGCATACTTGTAAATAACTGAAAAGGCGGAGGTTTTCCACGACCACACATGTCTGTAACTGTAGTCGTGGAAAGTTGCATAATTATCCACGACCACAGTTATTCAAAGTGTGGTCGTGAAATCCATATTATTCACGACCACACTTTGGTAAAATGTGGTCGTGGATTATTCACGACCACACTTTGAAAAACTGGGTCGTGAATAAGGGACTTTCCACGACCACAAGTCACTTAAATGTGGTCATGGAAAGTCTGGCGCTATTTTTTTCTTTCCCTCCAAACCTAAGTTTCAGTTCCCTCCAAAGTCTGGCGCTACTTTTCTCTCTCGCGCTTCTCACTCTCTCTCGCTCCGCCGTCTCCCACCCTTCTTCCCCACTGTCGCCCACCGTCTCCCACCCTTCCCCACTGTCGCCCACCGTCCCCCACCATCCCCCACCGTCTCGCATTGCCAATCTCTCTCTCAATCGCTCGCTCCCACCGTCCTCGCCGTCTCGCGTTTGAAGGTAAAGGTTGCTCTTTATTATGTTACCGTCTTTTTTTTGCTTATCCACCGCCTCACACTCTCTTTATGAACTCTTAGGTTTCCTCTTTTTCAAAGAAGAATTTGAAACAAGTGACACACAAGGTCTCCACGCTCACGGTATGTAACGGTAACTTTGCTAATGTAACAGTGACTTTGCTTTTCGTTCCTATATTGCTAATGTAACTGTAACTTTGTAGAAGATATAGTTGTTATGACTTTGCTTTATATTTCTCTAAAAAGAACAGGCACGTTGATGATTCAATATTCAATTTTACATTTTTATTTATTTATTTGGTCTGATTTGGCTCTTTGATTCATATTATTGTTAATGGTTAGGTGAGAAGTTTCCAGTGATATATGTATGCAAATTACTGTTAAGTTTTTTTTTAAAAAAAAACATGGAAATTGATTGATTGCCTTGTGGTTGATGCTTGTGATGCTTGTGATGATTCTAACTTCCAAGGGACTTATTGATTATATATCACAATAATTTCTGTTAGTAGTTACTGTTTGAAGTACTCGTTTGCAGTTTCTTTGAACTTTTCTTCCATGGTGGTCACACTCCTTTAACCTTTAAAAATAAATTTCTGATTTTTGAATATGAATAGCTTTTAATGTGGCTCTTGGAATATTTTTATATTGGTTACTTATTCAAAATGTTGAAGGGCCGACTTGAGAACAAGTCTGATTGTCTTTTGAGAATGCGGAGTTATGTGGAATTACAAATGTCAATAAACCGTGGCACTCTGTATCTCGGGCCTGTCCTCAATGGGTAATTAGAATTTGACTTAACAACTTCTAACTTTATTTATTAGCTTTGACGTTTGTATTTTGTTTTATTTGTTACAGGCGTCATTGGACTTTGGCTGTCATTTGTCCCAGAGAGTTTAGAATTTTTTGGTTTGACTCTATAAAGGGAGGAAGTATTGACCAAGATCACAAAAAAGTCTTTGAATTGTTAGTTAGTTTTATATCTTCCAATCACATTTGACGTGATAACATTACACTAAACTTTAGATTAAATGCTATCATTTTTCATGGTTTCAGGGGCATTCTAAGATGGCATGATGCACAAAATACTGACGCTCTGACGCTCGAGCGTAACCCTATTCGGACTCACAATATTAAGGTGTAACATTCTTTATAATATTTAACTAAATTTAGCTGCAATTAAATTGTATGTGAGATTATTATTAATTCCTTAATTAATGATGTTATTTGTTTTTATAGTGTCCAAAACAGACAGGTCATACCGAGTGTGGTTATTACGTCATCAAATTTATGTTTGACATAGTTCATCAACAATTCACACAAGGGAAATTCGCTACTGTACGTATTCTTTACCCAATGTTACAATATTCAATGCCTCTACAATAAAGAATCACATTTTCATTATGGTTATTGCAGACTCTGGGGATCATATATGGTTTTAGCATTGATCCGTTCAGCAAGGATGAGGAAATAGACATGATACGTAATGTACTTGCTGAATATTTTTTTTCTTTGCCTAATCTCAATCAGGGTAGTGATTGACTTTGTACATGTTGTGGTTGTATAATGTGCACTTCTGTTTGGATCTTTTTTTTGCGCATAACTGCTTCTGTTGGATCTGACTTAGAGTAGTTGACTTTGTAGAATGTTTCATTTTGTGGTTACTTGAAAATGATGTCTGTTTGGATCTATTTTGGTCATGAGTAGTAATTGTTGTATGCGCTTCTGGTAGCTCTCTGAGTAGTAATTGGCTTCTGTTTGATGTTGGCTTAATAGACGCAGGAAATGGCATACTGAACCACAAAAAAATAGAAATTAAAAAAAAACCTACTTTTCACGACCCACTTTAGCTAAAGTGTGGTCGTGAAAGGTTTTCACGACCACACTTTAGCACAAGTGGGTCGTGATAAGTAACTTAATTCACGACCACACTCTAAAACATGTGGTCGTGAATAAGCATAGTTTTAACGACCACACAGAGTTGGTCGTGAAAACCATACTTTTAACGACGGCGGATTTTACGACCACAAAAAAGTGGTCGTGAAAAGCCTCCTTTTGTGGTCGTGAAAGACCTTCGGTGTAGTAGTGACAGGTTAAAAATCATATCAATATCACATAAGTAGAGAATAGGGCAAGAATGTCATCACAAAGGCTACATTCGCGTCAGCCAGTAGCTTGCTTGATTTTGACAGGTGATGCAAGGGTTCTTTCCAATTCAAGGGCAGCACCAAGACCCAAGAGTGACGAGCAGCTTATCAAGATTTGTCTAATTGCTCAGATGAGGTACAATCAAGTCTTGCCATTCCTTCGGATCTCCTTTCCTACAAAATACCAAATAGTTCCCTTTGTTTTCTAGTATCCAAACTTGGATCTGACTGGTCAGTTTGTATAACTCACATGCACCTTAGAATTAATCATTATGAATATGACATTGCAACTCAATCATGACTATATGCACAAATGATAGTCAGACAACATGTAGATTATGAACATTGTGAATTTCTTTAAACTTTCTTCTATTAGGAATATAATGTTCATATCTATGATGGTTGATGCAGAATCTCAATAATCCCATCTAACATTTGCATAGGAGATTTTACTATTGCATGCTCCAACCCTAAGTGATCCCTTGCTTACCCAAGGATATCTTCTATACTTATCCTTGACCTGAAGCATTTTCTTATGAGAGACAGAATTCATAGGCTTTCTCCATGTTGATTGAGAAATCCTTTCTCTCTTGTTCTTCTCAAGATAATTGAGTGGAACTCTGTAATAACTCATCCTTGAGACAGAACCTTTGTTCCTTGTGGTAGCGCACTGCTTCTTATGATAGTACAAGGTGGTTGCAGCAGTGACATCACCACGAGCTCTTTTCTTTGGGGCAAGAGGAGCTCTTGATCTTTCCTGCACAAGTAAGGCACTAGAAGGAAGTTGTGGTACCCATTTGTACTTGGGTCTTACATGGTTAGCACTGGACCTTACGTGTCCTTTAGGGATCCATACAAATTTATTTCTCACATGTAAATTTTTCTTAAGACTGCACGTGTGAGAAATATGACCTGATCTACCACAATAATGACAAATAATGGAATGATATTCAGAATGGGATTTCCTACCATTATCTTGTTGATCAATTTTGTTTTCAAAGACTCTCTTTTCTTTTAAAACAACTTTTGAAGTCTCAGGGCCTTTTGAAAACTTTTCATGTTCCTTCGATAGGGGTTCACAATTGGAACAACGTTCGGAGGACGTTGGAGCTTCCGCTCTTGGTAGGGAACTAGCTATCGGTAGTGATAGCTGTCCTTCCATGGATGGAACATTAGAAACCTTGGATGTAGAAGAAGCAATGGATTCCTCTAGTTTCCTGTTCTTTTTCCTTAAGCCTAGAACTTCTTTTGCAAGCTTACAGAATTCAATATGTAACTCATTATATGCGTCTTGCAATTCAGAAGGTTCAAGTTCAGATACCTCATTCTCCTCAGCTTCTGAATCTAGGCAGAGATCAACACTCTCTTCACTGCCGATGGGTTGCTCAATATCAGCTTCCTGTAGCTCACCACCAGTTGATCCACAAGGGGCACAAAAGGAGCTTTGGATATCTTTACTGCCAAGGGAATGATCAGAAGCATATATAGCATCAAGAGTGTTCCAAATATCTCTAGCATTAGGGCAATGTCTAATTTTCTGGAAATCACTGTCAGTTAAACTTTTGTACAAAATTTGCATTGCTCTAATGTTCAAGTAAAATAAATTTTTCTCCTCTTCAGTCCAGTTTACTTTTGTTTTGAAATCAGAATCTTTTTCAAAGACATCCCACATTTTGAAACTCGAGGATAACACAACTTTTCATCCTTGCCTTTCATAAGTAAAAATCAGTATTTTCTAACAAGGGTGGGATAGTATGATCAAAACCTTCAAAACACATTTTATATCCCAAGTCAGCCTAGGTCTTTGCACTTGAGATCATTGGATCCTTTAAACAAGTGACCTTGCTCTGATACCAAATGAAATATGTGGCTGTCACCCAAGAGGGGGGTGAATTGGGTGGCAGAATAAAACTTATGAAAATTCTCCGTTCTTAAAACACTACTCCTTGTGCTTGATGAGAGTGATGATGCATCACCCCAAGCACAAGTAAGTATCTAGTGGTGTGGTGCTTGATGTGTAGATTAGACAAACAGAATAAGTGTAACATCCTGAAAAATTTAATTCAGGATTAGAGAGTGTTTTGAGAAATTTTTGGAATTTTTAGGAATTTTTGGGATATTTTTGGAAATTTTGAGTAATTAATGTGCATATAATTAATTAAGAAATGAAGAGTTTGAAATAGGAGGGAGTGATAAAGCTAAAAATATTTTGAAGTTTAAAAAGATTGGAGGCTGGTTTAAATGGTTTTAGAATTAAAAGAGTACACTATGGCAAGTTTGGGCTACAAATCATCAGAGAACCCCCTTATTACACCAAACCAAACAAAGCCTTCCTCCTCCCTTCCTTAAAAACCCGTCGGCACACACACCTCCCCTTACTTCTTTCATTTTCTTCCTCCGCCCTTACTCTCAATCTCCCTCCGTCCTGGTATGCTCGCCGCCACCAAGGGAGCCGACAGCGACGGTGGTCCCTTCCCCCAACCCGTATTCTTCTCCTTCCTTCGTTCCAAACGAGCCGCAAGCTCACCATGGATTCTCTTCCCCTTCGTGTTCTCCTTCCTTTTCTCTCACACTCGCGTCCTTCACTCCTCATCCTCGTGCTGTTTCTTCGCTTACCATCATCTTCCTCCATGTTTTCCGGCGAGCTCGACAACGTACGTCGGCGAGCCACTTTGGGTGGCCATTTTTCCGGCGATTCACAGTGTAGCAGAACGGCGGCGGCGGCGAGTTATAGTGAAGCATGTAAGTTGAGATTCAAGCTTATGTAAATGTCATTTTCCCATTTCATAGCTAATTCCAGAGAGGTCCGAATTGGGTTCCATGTTTTAAGGTTTCTAATTAACCAAAACAAAATCCAATCTTTAGTTAGTAATGTTAGATAAGAGGTTCAAATTGTTTATTGAGGAATTGTTTAGGTTGATTTGTTTCTTATTTTGTTGGCTCGACTTTGGTTTCAGTTTGAAGTTGTATATGTGTGTGCGTGTGAAGCTGTATATGTATATGCGTGTGTGAGTGTTCTGTTGGTGTTTGGTAAATGCAGGGAAGGTTTAAACTGATGTTTATGTGACAGAATTGAGGTTTAAAGCTTTAAACTTTATAATACATATGGTTACCAAAGCTGTAACAGTTCTTTGTTTAATTCTTGGAAGTTTTATGTTTCACAAATTTCTAGTTTTCTTAGGATCTGTCAGTTTTGGGAACTAATTTAGGGGAAAATGGAAATTAGTAATGTATTGAGTTGAAAATAGTAGTTAAACAAGATACATGATATATATATATATATATATATATATATATATATATATATATATATATATATATTGGAATTTTGGCTTTTGAAGTTCAGATTTATTCATTGTACTTTGTTGTTTAATTTGGACCTAAGGTTGATAAAAGTTGGAAGCTTGGAATTCAATCCTTTGATGTTCTTTTATATATGACAATATGTTGATATTTCAATAAATGTTTCAATTTATTATAAACATATTGAAGTTGGATGTACTTTCATATAGGACGTTTGTCATGTGCTGCTGGTTTTTGGAGAATTTTGTTCTAATTCAGTTATGACAATGATGTGACTTCTTGCATAGGATTTGGGATTCTTGCATGTGGTTGATTAATCTTTTTATATCTTTTACTGTAATGATCAAACTGATTAAGTGAGATGTCATTGTTGCTGTTTAGTTTTTGATTTTTAAGTGGGATAGGATGTATTTTAACATTTTCATGTTAATTGGGAGGTTTTTGCTTTTATCTCTGTTCTGCCAAACAAATTTGTTTAATAAGGGGGAAGTGTCTGCTTTGATTGAACAATGATTTGATGCTTGTACGTGCTTATTGTTTGAGTTATTGAGTTGTGATTTTATTGAGTTTCCCTTCCTTTCCTTTTGTACAGTTAGTGTTCTGTTGGGTTAAACTAAGGAGGAACAAATATTAGAACATAAAAGTTGAGTGTTGTATGATGAATCTGTTGGGGTTTGTGAATGATAATGTGTCCTGCTTAATTCTGATTTTGAAGTGCATTAAGGTATGTTTTAGTGTTTGTATACTGATTTGAGATACTAGATGTCCATTTTATATACTGGCTGAATAAACTTCAGAAATGGGTGTTTGAATTTGATGGTTACTTGATTAAGATAGCGACTCAAATGTACTTTGGAATGAGTCTGGTCGTTCTTGTGAATGCATGGATATGCTAAGTCCTTTGTTAACTATATTCTAATGGCTAGACTAATTTAATGGGAAAAACTGTTATTCTTTTGCTATTGAGTGCTGCTAGTATGAATTGGAGATGGTGATAAATTTTGTACATGTGTATTTGCTAAATTCAAGGAATGGTTTTGCAATTCCTTGGTATTTCTCTAATTGTGCTTAACTGGACTGTGAAGCATTTCTATGTTAATTGATTGGAATCCACATGACTTTCTAGAATAACATAACTAAGAAAGGGGAAAATGGGTAGTAATATGAGATACGAGAGAGATGTCAAAGTGTTATAAAGTGAAATTGATATTAATTTATCATTTGTATCCTATTATTATAGGAGGAACTAAAAGGGAAGTGTTTGGAGAACATCTTCAAGAAATGGTAAGGAAGAACAACAAAGTGCTAAGGGCGACAGGTAATCACACTTAACCTTACTATAACATTGAGGGTGATGTTAGCTAGGATTTTCTAAAATCCTTTCTCACCCTCTATATATATATATTATCTTTGAAAGGTTATTTTTATACAAAACAGGCTATTGGGTGCCTTTTAAACACGATTATTTCTGTATAAAAGATTTTTACACATTATATATACTATTATCCTGCCTGGTGGTGGCCATTGATCTGGAATGACGTGGAATGTATATAGGGATAGTGTTGGATAGTGGTTTAGGAGGTGATGAAGATAGAAAAGAGGGTTATATGTTGAGTTGAGATAATTGAGAGTTATGTTGATGGAATATAGAATAGGGATTGTGAGGATTGCATGACACTGATTATTAGTACCGTCGGCCGATGTAACCTATCGATTTGCGCAATCGATAGGTTAATTGTACAGGTTCCTCGGATTGTAAAGGAACCAGGGATGTGTACACTTTTTATAGTGCTCCCTTTTCAGGGACGTTTTCACTATTTAAAGTGCTCCCTTTTTATGCTTTCAGATTTGAGACTGGGCACAGTGTCAATCACGTTTATTTTCGTCTGTTGAGTTGATTTGGAACTGACTGAGGGATTTGAGTGATATGTGGGAAATAGAGATGATGAATTCGAATTGATTTAGAAGGAGGGACTTGAATGATGAATGACAGACTTGACATATATATATATATAGTATTGGTTTTAAATGTGGTACCCTTTAGACGCCCTCGCTACCGCACATCTCACTGTTATAGTGAGTTAAGCTGTGATTACTGGGACAAATTGTCTCATCCCACGATTACTGACATTTTTGCAGGTATTCATGCACTGATGCAAGCAGCAGGAAAGGGAATTAGGTAGTAGAAGCTATATAGGCTATTTGAATTGTATATTGCCAATTTGTATAGGTCTGCATTCGTTTCCGCATGTATATATATTTATATATGGTTTGATTTTTATTAGTTTTGTTTATTAACCATGTTAGGCAAATCCTTTCTAACATGGTTATCAATAAATTATCCATGATAGCAGCTGTGCTGTATTAGTTTATTCTTTTCTATCATGGATAGTATTTAATCATTAGGAAATTCCTTTTCTAACTATGATAGGACTTTGATATTATGGAAATCCTTTTTCTATCATAGTTAGTAAAGAGATTATTAGTCTAAAATGGATATTATTGTTTAAATTAAGAAATTAGTAACGTAATGTTACAATAAGCACACACAAATTTATCCTGGTTCGGTCACTTCCAGACCTACATCCAGTCCCCAGGCTCCACCTGAGATTTTCAATCCACTAAACCTCTTGTTTGAACCAGGCACAAGAAAGCCTTTACACTTTAGGTTTTACGAGCACAGGTTCACCTAACAACCCACAGGTTTTATAACGGGATCACCTGTTAACCTTTACAACCACAAGTTTTACAACGGGATCACCTGCAACCTTTACAACCACAGGTTTTACAACGGGATCACCTGCAACCTTTCAACCACAAGTTTTGCGGGCTAACTTGCAACCTATGGA
Source organism: Mimosa pudica (assembly GCA_029929735.1). NCBI lineage: Eukaryota > Viridiplantae > Streptophyta > Magnoliopsida > Fabales > Fabaceae > Mimosa > Mimosa pudica. Next base: position 3,903,318 of record JAKELP010000053.1, read on the forward strand.
GATTTAGAAAACCTCTAAATGCTCCCCCTCACTTTTGTAAGATAATAATTCTGTTCTTCAAGCACAAGCTTTAGAACAGCCTCTGTCAACTAGAGGATTTGATAATGTGTTCACTCTATGAACTGATTGTGATAAACACTTAAGTACAAAATGAATCACTCTCTAAGAATGTTACAACTCTAAGTTCAGAGAGTAGAAGATAAGAAAAATGTAGATTACAATATCTCAGACAATGGACTCTATTCTTCCAACCCTCTTCTGAATGTAGATGTTCCTTTTATACTCGACCTCAAAGCTTGGGCGGCAGGTTGAATATGTTCGTTTGAATATAGCCGTTAATCCCATGTTACCGTTGAGAAGTACATTTTCATTAATGTTTAGCAGGGTTGACTTGCTTTATCTTTGAAAAGCAACTCTGACACCTCTGCTCTGACAAAAACATTCTGACCTCTGAGTATGTGACGTTGACTCTTGTCTCTTGCTGACGGATGATCATCGTTCATCCGGAAGCGGCTATCTTACTCTGCAAGTGTTAGTCTCTGAGTCCCAGTGACAAGAGTATTTGCATCCGGAAGCTCATTTGCAACCGGAAGCAAAACTAAGTTCGAGAACGCGGGCGCCACTTACTAGAGGCTAGTAAACAAAATGTTCGAGAACCAGATTGGGAAGTCCATGTAAGTATATATAGACGACATGTTAGTCAAATCTCAAACACTAGAGCAACACATCCCGAACCTACAAGAAGTACAACATGAAACTTAACCCAGAAAAGTGCTCATTCGGGGTCAAGTCTGGCAAGTTCCTAGGATACCTCGTCTCAAGTCGAGGAATCGAAGCACACCCAACACAGATCAAGGCCATCTAAGATATCTGCTCTCCCAGGAGAGCAAAAGATTTACAAAAACTAACAGGTATGGTGGCAGCCTTAAACAGATTCATCTCCCGTTCCTCTGATAAATGCCGACCATTCTTCAAAATACTCAGGAAAAACCAGAGATTCGAATGGGACTCCGAGTGTGAAGCAGCCCTACAAGGCATCAAAGAATACCTTTCCAGACCGCCACTCCTATCTAAACCCGGAGTAAACGAGACACTCCAACTGTATCCGTTCGTCTCTGACCATGCTGTTAGCGCAGTATTAATACGAGAGGAATCAGGAGTCCAATACCCGGTATACTATGTAAGTAAGACACTTCTAGATGCCGAAACCAGATACTCTCCAACCGAAAAGCTGGCCCTAGTCCTAGTCATGGCATCCAAGAAGTTGAGACCATACTTCCAAAGTCACCCTATACAAGTAGTTACATCACACCCACTCCGGAGCATATTCTAGAAGCCAAACTTATCCGGTAGACTGGTCAAGTGGGCAATCGAACTCGGCCAATATGATGTATCGTACGCCCCAAGAACCGCCATCAAATCCCAGATACTTGCAGACTTCTGGCCAAAAATGCACGAAGATGCCAAGAAAGTTGTCTCGAAATGTGCCAAGTGCCAGAAATTCGCACCAATGCTTCAGCAACACCCAGAATTCCTTCACTCCCTCACTCCGGTATGGCCATTTATGAGATGGGGGATGGACATAGTTGGAAAATTACCACCAGTATCCGGAAAAAGAGTATTCCTATTGACCGTAACCGATTACTTCATCAAATGGATAGAAGCTGGAGCATTTCAGCAGGTCAAAGAACCCGATGTCATTGATTTCATCTGGAAGAACGTGGTCTGCAGGTTCGGGATTCCATACGAAATCGTGTGTGACAATGGATCACAATTCATTGGTTCCAGATTCAGAAGATTCTGCAATAAATGGAACATCAAGCTAAAATTCTCGACTCCCAGAAACCCCGAATCAAACGGCCAAGCAGAGGCCAGCAACAAGACAATCGTGAACTCCTTGAAGAAGAGGTTGGACAAAGCCAAAGGGAAATGGGCCGAGGAACTCCCGGCCGTACTCTGGGCTTACAGGACAACAGCCAGGACACCTACGGGAGAAACACCTTTCTCCCTGACTTACGGGTCAGAAGCAATGATACCAGTCGAGTACGGACTCCCGAGCCTGAGATACAAGTGAACGAATGAAGAAATAAACAACATCAACCTGAACTACGAGCTAGATCTCTTGGACGCCAAACGGGAACAAGCACTAATCCTAATGGCCTCTGATTGGACCTATTTTTATATGTTTAAGCATGTGCAATTGAGCTTAATTAGTGTGATTTAATTGATATATTTGATCATTATGGGAGATTTTTATTGCGCATGCTTATGTGTATTAATTGGAGAATATTAGTCTTATTACTTGCATTTTAAGAAACCGAGGGTATTTTGGTCATTTTGACTATTTGGTGATATTTTATTGTAGGGGGGTCCCACGTGGGCCCCACACATCCTTGGTGGAGCTTTGTTGGAGCTTGTGTGGCAAGGAGGAGGCTAGTTGGCAAGGAAAGTGATATAAAGCAAACTTTACCACTTTTGGTAGAAAGAAGGAAAGTGGCATTTGAAGCATCTTTCCAAAAGGAGTAAATTTGGCTCCAACTTCAAATTTGAATGGAGAGCTACCTTAAGGGCAAAAGAGTAAGAACAATGGAGAGGAGAAAAAGGAGGAATTTTTGGAGATGAACCTAGCTCACATTAAGACCACATTCATCCTCATTTTCACCACAATACCCAAAATAACCCTCTCCCTTGCACATGTCACAAACCTCACGGCCTCCACCCTCACACACACTTAAAAATATCTTCTTTGGCCACCCTAATCATCATTGACAGCTCACATTACCCCTAATCCAACCCATTAATTGAAATCCCACTTCATTTAATCCCTCTCTCACTTCATTGTGACATAACTTACCATTCTCACTTTCTCTCTCTTCTCCCAAATCCTCTCATCTCCATCTTCATCTCCTTCCTCACTCTTCACGGCCTAGCTCCATTTCTCCATGGATTCATCACGAAAATTCCTCAAAGCTTCCATCAACTTGAGTGGCTAAGTCATCCTCTCCTTCCTTCAAGTGAAAATGTGTGCTCAAGCTTCATGATTCTCTGCCTTGTGTGAGAACTTCACTTTCTAGGTTTTCAAGTTTGTAATCATTTAGATCTTTCATGTCTAAAGCTTTTTAGGTATGTTAGATCTAGGATTTTGTATGGAGCTTTCCATGTGAAGTTCATTTAAACTCCAAACTTGTAAACCTAGCTTCTAGATCTAGATCTTCATGTGTGATAGGTTTATTTTTGTTGTAGCTTCATGAGATTTATCATATGTGCTTACATTTTGGTAGATACTTGAAGTGAATTTTATATAGAAGTTAGCTTTAATTTCTATCTCACCTATGGAAATGCATCAAGGTCAAGGCTAGAGCTTCTTGATTAACTAGTTTGAATTAGCCAAAGGTTCTTAGATTTAAGAGGTTTTGGCCGATTTAACCTAGTTATATTAAGATGAAATTTTCACATAGGGCCTATCAATTGAGATTGCACGCATTGAGGCTTGAAGGAGGGGAATTCACTCTTGACTTCATCTCTTTCCAATTCGGTTTTATAGTTTACTTTTAGTTAATAATTTTAGCTTGATAAACAAAAACAATCTCCTATATCTTGTTAATTTGTGTGACCTAGATAACCTTTAGCTTGTAAGATTTGTACCTAGATTGAGGAAAAGACCTATACTCACTACTATTCAATTAGTGGATTCGAGTATTTGATTATACCTAATTTTATATGTTTAAGCATGTGCAATTGAGCTTAATTAGTGTGATTTAATTGATATATTTGATCATTATTGCAATATTTTATTGCGCATGCTTATTGAAATTTATTGGAGAATATTAGCCTTATTACTTGCATTTTAAGAAATCAAGCGTATTTTGGTCATTTTGACTATTTGATGATATTTTAATGTAGGGGGGTCCCACGTGAGCCCCACACACCTTTGGTGGAGCTTATGTGGCAAGGAGGAGGCTAGATGACAAGGCATGTGACATAAAGCAACTTTACCATTTTTGGTAAAAGGAAGAAAAAGGCAAAAGTGAAGCATCTTTCCAAATGGAGTAAATTTGGCTCCAATTTCAAATTTGAATGGAGAGCTTCATTAAGGGCAAAAGAGTAAGAACAATCAATTGGAAAAAAAGGAGGGACCTTTGGAGATGTACCTAGACCCCATTTAGGACCACATTCATACACCTTTTTACCTAAATACCGAAATTACCCCTCCCTCTCATTAGCTTCACCCTCACGGCCAAACCTCTCCATTACCCATCAAAATATCTTTTTGACAACTCATAATCCCCATTTGCCAACTCATCATCCAACTAACTCACTTACTTAATCCCAACTACCACTTCATTTGTGATAATTCCTCACTTTCCACTTTCTTTCTCTTCTAACATTTTCACTCAACTTCCATCTTCATCTCCTTCACAAAACCTCTCGGCCTTCACCATTCCTCCATGGAAACTCATGCAACCTTCCTCCATTCCCACATCTCCATGACCGGCTAAGCTTCCTCTCCTTCTTCTCCAAGGAAAAGTGCTTGAAGAACTCAACATTTGGCTTCATATGCTTGTAATTTGCTCTTTTAGGTTTCAAGCTAGATGTATATTTTTGCCTATGTATGTCCTTGATTTAGGCTTGTATAGGTTAGAACACCTTTATTTTAGGTGTTTTACTTCATTGTGGCTTGAAATCTCTCTTTTGTGTTAAGGACATGAAAACCTAAGCTTAGTTTTTTGTAGTTTCATATATGTATGTGTGTGCGATTTGCTCCTCTTACATTTGTGGAATGAATGTGTTTCTTAAGTACTAGATCTAGTGCTTAATGTTGCTTTAGGTATGTTCTTGGCTTGAAAGAGCTTTAGGCTTGATTAAATTAGTTAAATGTTTGTAGATTTCTTTGATTAAAGAGGTCTCAAGGATTTAACTAGTTTATATTAAGTGAAACAAGTGTATGAGGTCTAATTCATCAAAACACTAAGTACTTGGAGAAGGAGGTGATTTCTTAACTCATTTCTTCACATTTTCCATTCGGTTACTTTTATATTTTAGCAATTTAAATTGTAGTTTGTAGCTTAAACTCAACACTCTCAACAACCTTGTTAATTTGTGATTATTTGACCTAAGCAAGTGAATTAACCAAATTGTGAAATTGACCTAGGACTTGCTACTAACTATTGTAGTTAATTCTAGTTTTTATTTGCTTAGCTCTTTTAGGCGACAAAAAGAGTTAATCAGTATTGATTAGTTTTGATTAATCTTTTAGGGCGACAAAAAGGTTAAATCAAGTGGCGCCGTTGCCGATTTAGGTTGAATCTTGCTAGTTTAGGTGTTAGAAGTCACAAGTTTAATTTGTTCTTGTTCTTGGCTCTATTCGGATATTTGCTAGTTTGTGCATTTGAGAATATTTGTGATTAGACATTGATTTGCCTACTGTTAGTGCACATTTGGCTGGACATTTATTGGTATTTTGGCTGCTCTAGTTGGCCAATACATTTTTGAAACTAATTTGGAAGTTGCTGGAAAACAGTGAAGTGCTTATTCAACTTAGGGCTCTAGTTCCTACTCTTGTGAATTAAGTACTTCAAATCTGGAAAAACTGTTTTAGGTGGATATTGTGTATGATTTGAGCTTGCTAAAGCTATTTTTACTGACCTGAAACTCTGTGTATAGCTTCTGGAATTAATTTTTGAAATTACACTGTTCGCTGGAAGTTCCCTGTGTGACCAGCTTGCTTGCTTTTGACACTGATTCGTGTAGTTGGAATTTATTCAAACTGTTTCTTGTGGATATACTACTCATCTTAAGCTTTCCAGGGATATATTAGTTGTTGCAAAATTCATTATATACTTTCTGGAATTAATTTTTCAAATCTGCCCTGTTTGCTGGAAACTGGCTGGAAATCACTGAAATTTCAGAGAACTTGTTTTCCAAACTGGTACTGACTCACAACGAATTTCTTGAAACTGTTTTAACTGGGAAAACTACAAGTTGGCAACTTTAATTTGATATATCATTTGCCAAAACATTCGTTGTCTACTGTGCAGGGTGAACTTTTGAAGTTGCCCTGTCACTGAACACTGTTAATCGGTAGTGTGATTTTTGAGCTTAAACTGTTTGGTGTTAGCCTACACTGTTTTTGGCAGTTTTGAGCTTGTTGAAAAGCTCTTGAATTGTAATTTAAAACTGCCTATTTCCCTGTACATTTTGGTTAGAAATTACTGTGAAAAAGGTGCTCTAGTTGCCTTCATTTTCTAACCGGAACTTTGTGAAATTGCACTGTTTTGTGGTTTGTTTTGCTGGACTTTGTGCAGGCTTTTTTAACACTTTGCAGGGATTTCTTAAGCAAATTTGAGGCTATTATGGAGCCTTAATCTTGGCTGGTCTTGTGTCCATCTCTTTGGACTTTTGCAAGCTTGTTTTGAGCTACATTGCTAAGCATATTGGAAGCACTTTCTCTTGTGCTTTCTTGCTGGAAATTAAACTTTTTGCCGGATATTCTGTTTGTTGCTGGCTGGTTGTTTGGTTTGCTTTTGCAAGGACAATTCTTCAAAGTTTGAAGTGATTTGTGGCTGTTTGCATACTACATTGCATCACTCATTCATTCATTCACTTGTCACCCTTTAGCTTGTGCACTTGAATTGCATTACATGTTGTATTGTTTTTGCATTGCATGAGACCTAACCTTCCCTTAGTGCCCTTAAATCCCGAGATTGAGAAATCCATTAGCAAAATTAGGGCTAAGAGGAGAAAGGAGAAAACTCAAGCTAAGGCATCCACTTCCCAACCACACACTTCACCATTAGCTTCACATCACACCATTTTAGATAATCATATCATTATGACCGAAAGACAAGATGCTAATAGGGACCATGAGAGACATGAGAGGAATAATGATCATGAGCATCATAGAGAGCATGAGAGGCATGATAGGAGAGAACATGAGGGTGAGCATCATTATGATGGGGGTAGGCAACTACATGATGATGATAGACCTATGAGGGAATTTACACATTCTTATGCATCATTTGCTCCTCAAGGTTTTTATGCTAACCCCGCTAACTTTGAGATCAAGGGATCTCTTCTTGCTCATTTGCCTAAATTTACAGGTTTTCCTCATGAAGATGCACATACTCACTTGCTTGGCCTCTATCATACTTGCTCCTCATGATGCTACCTAATGCTAATTTGGATGATGTGCTCCTTCGGGTCTTCCAATTCTTTTTGGAGGGCAAAGCCAAGGAGTGGCTCTTGAACCTTCCAACACATTATGCCACTTTGACTTGGGGTGAGCTTAAGAAGGTCTTCTTGGATAGATACTTCCCTCTTTCCAAGATATCTAAGTTGCGGAAGGACATTACCGGGGTGCAACAACTATGTAATGAGAGTTTTTATGAATATTGGACAAGGTTTAATACTCTCATCAACTCATGCCCCAATCACAACATCTCCAAAGGTAATTTGGTGCAATACTTTTATGATGGTCTAGTACCTAATCTGAAGATGAGTGTGGATGCCGCATCAAGTGGCTCTATTTTCAACCTATCCGCCAATGAAGGATGGAATCTCTTCTCAACCATGGCCTCTAATCATCAAAATTTTTATGGCCGAGATCTTTCCTATGGTGGTGCTCCTAAGGTCGCTTCTTTGAGTGGTGATGACAAGTTGTACAATTCTATTGAGAGGTTAACCGAGAGCCTAAGTAAGATGGATGGAAGGTTTGTGAAGCCTACTACTTGTGTTGATGATTCTATGGCTTTGGTTGCTACTTCTTGTGACCATTGTGGTTCTCCTATGCATGTATCATCCAATTGTCCATCTTATGAGGAGTGTGCGGCCATGTACACCAATGCTAGGCCTCAACAAAAGTATGATCCTTATTCTTCCACATATAATCCGGGTTGGAGGGACCACCCTAACTTCAAGTGGGGGGAGGTTCTAATCAAGTTTCAAATTCCAATTCCTTCCAACCACATCAACAAGCTAAGTGGGGGGAGGCCAAAATCAAGCTTCCAATGCTTATCCTTCTCAACAAGGCTATGGTACATACCAAGGGAGGCCTAATTCCTATCCTCAAGGGAATAGGCCTAATGCTACACAAGCTATTCCTCCTCCATTTGTGAAGAATGATAATCTTGCTTATGCTCCAAGAAATAATATGGTGGGATTTCAAGTTGATCAATTTAATTCTTCATCTTCTCAACAAGATATGATGTACCAAATGATGACTAGTTTGATGGCAAAGATTAATGGGATGGAGTTTAAGATTGATATTGTTGAAGAGAATCTTAAGAAGCAAGAGAATATCACCTCCTTTGTGTCTCAAATGTTGAACACTCAAGCCGAGAATGATGCAAAGAAAGGAGGATTGCCTTCTAATGTGGTAGTTAATCCACAAAATCTTCATGCTATGAATTTGAGAAGTGGGAGGCAATATGACCAAGCTTATGATTATGAGGAAGAGGAGGTTGAACCACAAGTTACATATGAGGCCGAGAAGGGTGATATACATGTGGAAAATCACCATAGTATGCAAGATGGCTATTCTCATGATGTGGCATCCAAGGAGGCCGAATTGCTTCAATCTCTTGATGAGAATCATTGTGAGGCCGAGAGCTCCCCTCTCATGGAGCAAGAGGCCGAGAGCTCCCATGAAGAAAAGAAGAAGGAAATTGCTCAAGGAAAGCTCAAAGTTGGAGAATCTTCTTCTCAAGATCAACCATCTACTCAACAAGGGGATGAATCCCCCAAAGGTAAATCACTTGACCCTAGGCACTTAACATATCCTAATTCATATGCTTTAGCTAAGAAGAAACATGATGATGAGTTGGAAAAGGAAATGCTTAACTTGTTTTCTAAGTTGGAAGTTAATGTGCCCATGCTTGTTCTTGTGAAGCAAATGCCTAAATATGCTAAGTTCCTCAAAGATCTTTGCACTAATAAGAGAACTAGTCATTCAAGCAACAAAGTCCAACTTGGGACTAATGTTTCATCTCTCTTGAAGGGGCACTTCCCCCCCAAGTGTGGAGATCCGGGCTCCTTTACCATCCCTTGTCAAATAGGGAATTTTAGCTTTGGTAAAGCACTTATTGACTTATTAGCCTCCATTAATGTCATGCCTAAAGCCACTTACATTGCATTAGGGCTTAAAAACATAAGTGAAACTAGTGTAGTGGTTCAATTGGCGGATAGGTCAATCAAGAAACCCTTTGGACTCATAGAGGACATTCTAATTAGGGTTAAGGAGTTGGTGTTTCCGGTGGACTTTTATGTGCTTGACATGACTAGTGAGACTAGTGTGGATAACTCCTTGATTTTGGGTAGACCTTTCTTGATGATGGCTAGTGCAATCATAAATTTGAAAGATGGCTACATCACAATGGAAGTGGGTAATTGAGTGATAAAATTCAGTGTGTTACAAGCCATGAAGCATCCTAATGAGAATTTTTCTCATTTAGGCTTGCATTGCATTGAGTCTTGATGCATGAGATGATTGATTATGTTGATGCTCCTATGTACTATCTTGATTCTTGTGCTACTTTGATTGACAATACATGTTTGCATGACATGCATGATGATTCATTTAGTATAGGGAGTTTGGTTACCAAATGCATGAGAGACTCAAGACTCATTGCATGTGAACTATCATTTTCATGATGATTGCACATCTATTTCTTCTTTGCCTATCCACAACCAATTAGAAAAGGGAAGTTTGTTTAAATTGATTGATAAGGATAGGTTGGAGGAAGTTCTTGTTTTCTTGATGGAGAAGGGATTCCCTTTGGAGGGAGACTTGTTTTGCTACTCCTCAAATGTTATCTTTGATTGGAGAAGCCGAATGAGGAGTATGCATGGAAGGACTAGTTTTCAAGGGAAAGACTTTGATAGATCTTTGAATAAGCCTTGCTTGCTTGATGTGGCTCCCTTAAATGTTGCTTTGAGAGGTGGTACCATTGATTGTGCATGATATTTCTATGTTTTTATACCACTAAGTATGTGAAATTATATTGTCAATTGGTCAAAAATAATAGGAATTAGAGGTCATTTCATGTTGAGTCTAGTTTTGATGAGTTAGTTGCATTTTAATGATAATTGAGCATATTAGGCAATTAACTAAAGCATTTTATATTTTATTGACACTATATACTTCATAAATTTCCTAATTTCCTATTTTAGGAGCAAAAGGAGGAGAATCATATTGAAGAGCGCAAGATCAAGACACATATTTGGAAAGTCTTATTTCAATTAGGACTAAATATTTCAAGGAATGACTCTTCTCTAATTGTTTCCTAATCTTGATAGATGACTTCCCCAAGCAATCCTAGTCCTAAAAGAAGTGTAAAAACGTGCTCATCACTTGCCCCTTTATTATTTCCTATTTTGAGAGTGATTCCCTTGTTTTTAGGAAGTTTTTGTGCCCCAAACCTTTCCTATATGCTTTGGGCATTCAATTTTGGAAATCCTAGGTCAATTAGGATGGTTTTGAGTCATCTTTTATGCTACATAAGGGGGGAGCACGAAAATACTATAAAAGTTCATTCTCCAAGCAATCTTCCTTCCATTTTAGGAAAGTATTATCTCTTTTAGGCAATTCTTGGTCCCAACTCTTTCCTATTGGCTTTGAGCACTTAATTTGGGAAATTCTTGTTCTCCAAGCATGGTTTACGATCACTTATTATATAAGGAATGGAGGAGCACGAATTTGAGAGACAACAACCATTCACCACACAACATCCTTTCATTCATCCACCATTCCACACCCCATACACAATTCACTTCATCTCATTCCACCCTCCATTCACCATACACCATATATCTTCTTCCCTCATCTTCTTGAGCACGAATTTCATCCCTTAGCTTCCTCCATTGTCCACCATCACTTTCAACCTTCAACCATTAATTCCATGACATCCACATCCATTGATTATGTGTTCGTGCTTTGTTCGATGAGCGGCTAAACCATTGGTGGGGAGTTCGATGGATGAAAACAATCAGAGCTTCTAGTTCTTCAAGGGGGAGTTACTTAGTTTTAATTGTTCAATTCATATATGTATTTCAATTCATATTGTTGTATGTGTGTGTATTGGAACAATTTCATACTATGGGTTTTGTTGGTCAATCATGTAATTTAGAGATTTCTATTATGTGTTTGAACCTTTGGTATTGTTTTCATGACTTAATGCTATAGATGTTCTTCATTCTAAATCTCCTTTAAATTTGTAGTATATGCCAATTATATGTGCGATTGTATGTGTAGTTGGACACAAGGTCCATAGTTAGGGAGTTTTCTTAACTAGAGTCTCTATGCATGTTTGTCTTGAATCAATACTACCAAGGTGGTTTCTAATACTTGCCATGTTAATTAACTGAATGAGTGATGCGCCACATTAATTAGTTGATTTGGTAAGTAGACTAGATGCGATTGCTCTAGGTTTCCTATTAGAACTTGGATTAATTACTCCCACATCATAAGTGAAGTTAGGAAGGTTGCTAAATCCATTGAATGACTCACTCTCATCTCATATAGTTCACATCTCATCTTTATTCGCTTTCTTATAAATCAAAAATACCAAAAATATAGTAGTTTAGTTTAGTAACCTAGGTAATCACACAAAAACCCCATCTTTATTGCTTTCTTGCATTCACTTAGTTAATTTAGGTAGTTAGTTAAAGACTCCGTAGAGAGACGATCCTGGAGAGTACACTTGCTACAATCCTTGGTAAATAATTATATTTGCATTTGAACCCCAAGGCATAAAGACTAAGGCTCAAATCAATGGCACCGTTGCCGGGGAGTCATTTTTGACTCCCTAGGTTAACTAAGTGTCAATTTTCATATTGACGAGGGGTTAGGAGTTTTCTAGGTTGCATTTAGTTCATATAATTGAATTTAGGATTTCATATAGTTTTAGGTTGCATTGATAAAAAAAACCAAAAATATTGTTCTTGTTATGTGCTCACATTTGATTGTTTGATTCTTTGGGACTAATTGAATTATCATGTCTTGGAATTATAGAAACTTTGATTATAACCATGATCCATTTGAGTGTCATTCTTTTGTAGGAAATACCACCATAAGGCATAAAGAACCTTCCTCATTTTGTGATGAGTTTTCTCATGTAGCGCCCAGTTTCAACTCTTCTCGTACATCCTGCGAATCAAGATGGCAAGACCAACCTTATTCTCCACCTAACCATCATCCATACTTTGAAAATTCATATCCACCAAATTATTCCCCTTACCAAAAGCCTTATTATCCTCCAAACCCTTCAGCGTATCATACTCCATATCAACCACCACCTCTTGACCCTGCACCTACACATTTGTATGAGTCTAATGAATGGACTAAATTAATGGAGATGGCGCAGGAGTTGAGTAATAAACTCGACACTAAATTGGATCAGCTTTGTGCTAGTTTTGGTCAAACGGAGGATGAATTCCAGATGCCAGAGATCAAAAGTTCTAATCTTGGAGATTTGTGTTCACCAATGGAAAATTCTTTTAGTAAGCCTCTTACACAAGTTGAAGAAACAAAGGAGGATACCCCACAACCTCAAGAGGAGATTCACTCCTCCACAGGTAATCCTCCTATTTATAATAAATCTATTCATCCTTTGATGTACCACTTGATTGAATATACTCACTCTAATGCTCCAATTAATAGTAATTCAATTGAGAATGTTGATTGCACTGTCATGCATTCTTCTTGTGATGAACATGCTTCACTCATTTCTTCTAGTCATGATGATATTGTTGATTTGAATGTGATAAAATCTTGTTCATGTATGGAATTTGAAACTTGTGTGCATTGCAATGATATAAAGAAACACTTGTTTGATGAATCTAATGAATTTGCCTTGGACACAATGAATGATTCTAATATTGAACATGATGCATCTACTAGTGTTGAGAGAGATGAGATTCTTGAGCATGAGATAGTTAAGAATGAAAATTGTGTTGTTGTTAAGAATGACCCTGATTTTTGTTCCATTGAACTAAATGATTTTGTGAGTGCAATTATGAAAGATTCTCCATGCATAAATGATAATGATGTTGTTGAAAGAGGATCTTTTGAGCAAATACTATCTTGTGACCTTCCACCAGACATATCTAGTGAAGATAGTGTTTGTTGTGCTTCTAATACCACTCATTCTTCTCCTACTTCTTCATCTACCCCTTCTTGTGCTGATGTGACCTATGTTTCATGTCCCAATCTTGAGTTGGACTTTGTGATTTCTAATACACATGCAATTGAGTGTTTTAAAACTGAAGATACTTGTTTTACTTCTATAAATGTGGGCATGATTGACTTCCTTGGTTGTGATACTTACATAGATAAAATGTCTCCTTTCCTAGAATTTGGTACTGCTGCATTTTTGGAAATTTTCCTGCAGGAAACAAAACAAACAACACCAAGGAAGGAGCGTGTGGGAGAAAGAGCTTATATGAAGACTTTCATGTTTCTAATTCGAGACGAGAACTTTTCCCACAAGAGTTTGAAGCGTTTTAAACGTCAGGTTGTCCCTTTCCTTTACCCTTTTTACTTATCACTACATATTTTTACTAGATATTGAATTGAATTGATGTGGTATAGTTTAAGTGTGGGGGAATGGGGAAAACCAGTAGGAAAGTTAGTTTAGTGTTAGTAGAGTCATTTTTTATTCTTTGAGTCTGCATTGATATCTAGACCCCTGATACTTTTTGGTGATAGTTGCTATGAGTTTTGATGTTGTCCGTGCTTATTAGATACATGTTACATTGAGGACAATGTGTTGTTTAAGTGTGGGGTGTGTGTTGAATTTTGGATAGGCATAGTAGTTTGACTTGCATATTTCTTATGATTAGTGGTATTGGGAGAATTTTTTCAAAACTTGTGCAAGAAATACCCATCTTGGATTACTTGTTTTCTTGGACTTTTGATAGGTGATGAGCAATGATTTTTAAAAATATTTAAGCTATGTATTGTGAATTGATTCTTGCTTAATTGGGTGTCAAATAGTATTGTGTGAGCTTTAGCCAGTCGTGAGGTATTTCTCGGCCTATTTCAATTTCCATATATATGAGTGCATGCTTGCTTGAATGTGTCAATTTCTAGAACTTATCTCAATTCTTGGTTGAAGCGGTATTAGTCACATGCATTGGACATGATAGAGGCCATCTTTCTAAACCCTTTGCCCCAAACACTTAGCCCCAATATTCATCCCTTTAGTCACCCCTTTGAGCCCATCGCTTGGTTGTTATGCACTATTTTTGATATGTAGCTTTTGTCACTTATATCATTTGAGACCAATTTTTATTATATGAAAGTTGATGTTATGGAAAGAAAAAAAGAAAAAAAAAGATTGAAGAAGAGTGAAAGAATGAATGAAAGTGTTAAAAAAAGTGAAAAAAAAAGAAAAAAAATTCAAGAATGAATAAGAAAGAAAGAAAGAAGAAAATGAAAAAAAAAGTTGTGAAGAAAAAGACATCTTGAGCAAAAGAAATATATGGCTAGTTTTGTAAAGGTGACAATCATTTTTTTGGCTACAAGTTACTCATCTATAGTGTATCTCAACCATATTGTTTTTTGGGCGAGGGCCCAAAAATGATACATAACTATTGGCCAAGGAAAAAAAATGATACATAACTATTGCAAGGTACACCAATGGTACCAACTTTTAACATGAGATCAAAAATGATATTTTCACTAATATGACAATAAGATTACACATGAAAAGTCCAAAATGCACTTATAAATTAAATAAATTTTCTTCCTCACCCTCTCCTCCCTTAGCTTCTTTCTTCTACCAACACTTCCTTCAATAAATAACTCGTCCACCGACGGCTTCAACTCTCAACAACTCGTTAGGGCGATCAGGCTGCAAAAACATGAAAACAAGTTGCATGTCTTGATCCTTTGTATGTGTTTAAATTAGTAGAGACTTTGAGAATTGTTACAAGCTTATGGTTAAATTGCATGTCTAGCAAGTTGAGAGAAAGAACCCTTTTGTGAGGATTGTGTGATTCAGAAAATATATATGCCTTCCCTTGAGTGTGCTCACATGTGCTGTTTGATTTCTAAATGATTAAATTATATTCACCTTATATGTCTTAAATATGTTTTGTTCCAACTTGAGATTTTGATTATTTAGACCTTTATCATTGTGAGTCTATGCTTTATCCAGGAGTACAAAGGTCTAAGTGTGGGGGAATGATTGTGCATGATATTTCTATGTTTTTATACAATTAAGTATGTGAAATTATCATGTCAATTGGTAAAAAATAATAGGAATTAGAGGTCATTTCATGTTGAGTCTAGTTTTGATGAGTTAGTTGCATTTTAATGATAATTGAGCATATTAGGCAATTGACTAAAGCATTTTATATTTTATGGACTTGATATACTTCACAAATTTCCTAATTTCCTATTTTAGGAGCAAAAGGAGGAGGATCATATTGAAGAGCGCAAGATCAAGACACATATTTGGAAAGTCCTATTTCAATTAGGACTAATTATTTCAAGGAATGACCCTTCTCCAATTGTTTCCTAATCTTGATAGATGACTTCCCCAAGCAATCCTAGTCCTAAAAGAAGTGTAAAAACGTGCTCATCACTTGCCCCTTCATTATTTCCTATTTTGAGAGTGTGATTGGACCGAAATTTATATGTTTAATCATGTGCATTTGAGCTTAATTAGTGTGATTTAATTGATATATTTGATCATTATTGGTATATTTTATTGCGCATGCTTATTGGAATTAATTGGTGAATATTAGCCTTTTTCTTGCATTATTAAGAAACCAAGGGTATTTTGGTCATTTTGACTATGTGATGATATTTTATTGTAGGGGGATCCCACGTGGGCCCCACACACCCTTGGAGGAGCTTCGGTGGAGATAATTTGGCAAGGAAGAAGGCTAGATGACAAGGCATGTGGCATAAAGCAACAATTACCATTTTTGGTAAAAGGACAAAGGCACTTTTGGAGCATCTTACTAAAAGAGGAAAAAATGGCTCCAAGTTCAAATTCAAATTTGGAGTTGATGGAGAGCTTCATTAAGGGCAAAAAGGGAAGCACAATCACTTGGAAAAAAAGGAGGAACCTTTAGAAATGCATGGAGTCAAGATCATGACCACATTCATCCTCACCTTTCACCAAATTCCGAAAATACCCCTTCCCCCTTCACTAACCTAACCCACGGCCTAACCTCCCTTCGTACCCATCAAAATATCTTCTTGACAACTCATTCACACCACTTGACAGCTCATTAACTCCCTAAGCCAACTCATCATCTAACTAACTCACTTACTTAATCCCAACTAACTTCACTTAGGGGAGATCCTTCCACTTCCATTTTCTCTCTCTTCTAACAAATTCTCTCAACTTCATCTTCATCTTCTTTACCTTATCCATTTCAGAAATCACCTCCATGGCCGCCATAACCTCACACCTTCCTCCATAATTGTGGCTTGGAATCTCTCTTTTGTGTTTAGCTCATGAAAACCTAAAGCTATACATTTGTAATTTCATGACATATATGTGTGCGATTAGCTTATATGTGTGATTGTGGAATGAATATTTTTCTTAGGTGCTTGATTAGTATCTAATGTTGCTTAAGGTATGAGTTCAACTTGAAAGAGCATTAGGCTTGGTTAACCTAATTAAACTCTTTTAGATCTCTTAGATTTAAGACATCTTGAGAATTTAGTTAGATTATATGAAGTGTAACAAATATATGAGGTCAGATTAACCAAAAGCACAAAGTACTTTGGAGAGGGAGGTACTTCTCATCTCATACTTTCACATTTTTAATTCGGCTAGTTGTTGTTTTTGTTAGATTTAATTAGTTGTAGACATAAAAATCACACTCCAACTGTTTGTTATATTGCGTGACTTAAATTGCTTTGAACTTGCAAGAATTCACCTAGACTGTGAGAAGACCTATACTCACCGCTATTCTCGTAGTGGATTAGAGTGTTGAATTGTATTGATTAAATCTTTTAGGCGACAAAAAGGTTAAATCAGAGTGATTCCCTTGTTTTTAGGAAGTATTTGTGCCCCAAACCTTTCCTATATGCTTTGGGCATTCAATTTTGGAAATCCTAGGTCAATTAGGATGGTTTTGAGTCATCTTTTATGCTACATAAGGGGGGAGCACGAAAATCCATAGAAAGATGACTCTTCACGCACAAAGCCTTTGCTCATCAAATTCAAATCTGGAGGCCTCATTAAGGGCCAAAAGGGAAGCACAATCACTTGGAGAAAAAGGAGGAACCTTTAGAAATGCATGGAGATGAGATCTAGTCCACATTCATCCTAACCTTTTACCAAATACCAAAAATACCCTTTGGGTGATAATCCCAAAGTTACTCACCACTATAAAAGCCCAAATGTAAATAACTTTCACAACAACTTCTTCTCTTACTTCACTTTCACTTTCTCTCTAGCTCCTCTAACAAACTCTCTCAACTCCATCTTCATCTTCTTCATCTCCTTCACTTCGCAAACCTCCACTATGTCCAGAACCTCACACCTACCTTCATCCACCTTCATCTCCATGTCAGGCTAGATCGCCTAGCCTTCTTCTCCAAGGAAATGTGCTTGTAGAATCAACCTATGGCTTCATATGCTTGTAATTTTCTCTTTTAGGTTTCAAGCTATATATAAATTTTTGCCTATGTATGTCTAGATCTAGGCTTATATAGGTTAGAGCATCTGTAATTTAGGTGTTCTACTTTATGTTAGCTTGTAACCTCTCTTTTACGTTAAGAACATGAAAACTGAGGCTTAATTCTTGTAGTTTCATACATGTATGTGTGTGCGATTAGCTCCTCCGACATTTGTGGAATGAATTTGTTTCCTAAATGCTAGATCTAGTGTTTAGAGTTGCTTTTGGTGTGTTCTTGGCTTGAAAGAGCTTAAGCCTTAATTAAATTAGTTAAACTCTTGTAGACTTCTTTGATTAAAGAGATCTCGAGAATTTAACTAGTTTATATTAAGAAGAACAAGTATATGAAGTCTGATTAAACGTAAGCACGAAGTACTTGGAGAAGGAGGTACCTTCCATTCCATACTTTCACACTTCTAATTCTGTTACTTGTAGTTTTTACTAGTTTTAATTAGTCTTAGATACAAAGCTTGCACACAACCTGTTTGATAATTTGTTTAACTTGTGATTATTTGACCTAAGCAAGAGATAAAACCGAACTGTGAATTGACCTAGGACTTGCTGCTACCTACTGTAGTTTAATTCTAGTTTTATTTGTTTTAGCTCTTTTTAGACGACGAAAAAGAGTTAAATCAAATTGGCGCCGTTGCCGGTTTGAGTTAAATCAACTTGTTTTGATGTGGCATTTGACAAACGTTTGATGTTTGTTGACCAAAACCACCACAGTTGAGATACTTTGAGCGCTAAAACCCAAAAAGGAGATTACAAAGATCAAAACCAAACTTGCGTTCCTTTAAGTGGCTAGAACGAGCAATTGCTCCTAAAACTTGTTTTGGTGGGGCATTTGACAAACATTTGGTGTTTGTTGACCAAAAGTACCACACTTGAGATACTTTGGGCGCTAAAACCCAAAAAGGAGATTACAAAGAACAAAAACCAAAGTTGTGTTTCTTTTGAGCCTAAAACGAGCAATTGGGATTAAAACTTGTTTTGTTGGGGCATTTGGTGTCTGTTGACCAAAAGTAACACACTTGAGATACTTTGGGCGCTAAAACCTAAAAAGGAGATTACAAAGATCAAAAACCAAACTTGCGTTCCTTTAAGTGGTTAAAACGAGCGATTGGGCTTAAAACCAGTTTTGGTGGGGCATTTGACAAACATTAGGTGTGTGTTGACCAAAAGTACCACACTTGAGATACTTTTGGCGCTAAAACCAGATTACAAAGAACAAAAACCAAACTTGTGTTTCTTTTGGGCTTAAAACGAGCAATTGAGATTAAAACTTGTTTTGCTAGGGCATTTGACAAGCATTTGAAGTCTTTTGACCAAAAGTAACACACTTGAGATACTTTGGGCGCTAAAACCTAAAAACGAGATTACAAAGATCAAAAGCCAAACTTGCGTTCCTTTAAGTGGCTAAACGAGCAATTGGGCTTCAAACTTGTTTTGATGTGGCATTTGACAAACTTTTGGTGTTTGTTAACCAAAAGTTCCACACTTGAGATACTTTGAGCGCTAAAACCCAAAAAGGAGATTACAAAGATCAAAAACCAAACTTGCGTTCCTTTAAGTGGCTAAAACGAGCTATTGGTCTTAAAACTTGTTTTGGTGGGGCATTTGACAAACATTTGGTGTTTGTTGACCAAAAGTACCACACTTGAGATACTTGGGTGATAAAACCCAAAAAGAAGATTACAAAGAACAAAAACCATAGTTGTGTTTCTTTTGAGCCTAAAACTAGCAATTGGGATTAAAACTTGTTTTGCTGGGGCATTTGACAAGCATTTAGTGTCTGTTGCCCAAAAGTAACACACTTGAGATACTTTAGGCGCTAAAACCTAAAAAGGAGATTACAAATATCAAAAACCAAACTTGCGTTCCTTTAAGTGGTTAAAACGAGCGATTGGGCTTAAAACCAGTTTTGGTGGGGCATTTGACAAACTTTTGGTGTTTGTTGACCAAAAGTACCACACTTGAGATACTTTGAGCGCTAAAACCCGAAAGGAGATTACAAAGAACAAAAACCAAACTTGCGTTCCTTTAAGTGGCTAAAACGAGCTATTGGTCTTAAAACTTGTTTTGGTGGGGCATTTGACAAACATTTGATGTTTGTTGACCAAAAGTACCACACTTGAGATACTTTGGGCGATAAAACCCAAAAAGAAGATTACAAAGAACAAAAACCATAGTTGTGTTTCTTTTGAGCCTAAAACTAGCAATTGGGATTAAAACTTGTTTTGCTGGGGCATTTGACAAGCATTTAGTGTCTGTTGCCCAAAAGTAACACACTTGAGATACTTTAGGCGCTAAAACCTAAAAAGGAGATTACAAAGATCAAAAACCAAACTTGCGTTCCTTTAAGTGGCTAAAACGTGCTATTGGTCTTAAAACTTGTTTTGGTGGGGCATTTGACAAACATTTGGTGTTTGTTGACCAAAAGTACCACACTTGAGATACTTTCGGCACTAAAACCCGAAAAGGAGATTACAAAGAACAAAAACCAAACTTGTGTTTCTTTTGGGCTTAAAACGAGCAATTGAGATTAAAACTTGTTTTGCTAGGGCATTTGACAAGCATTTGAAGTCTTTTGACCAAAAGTAACAACTTGAGATACTTTGGGCGCTAAAACCTAAAAACAAAATTTCAAAGATCAAAAGCCAAACTTGCGTTCCTTTAAGTGGCTAAACGAGCAATTGGGCTTCAAACTGGTTTTGATGTGGCATTTGACAAACTTTTGGTGTTTGTTAACCAAAAGTTCCACACTTGAGATACTTTGAGCACTAAAACCCAAAAAGGAGAATACAAAGATCAAAAACCAAACTTGCGTTCCTTTAAGTGGCTAAAACGTGCTATTGGTCTTAAAACTTGTTTTGGTGGGGCATTTGACAAACATTTGGTGTTTGTTGACCAAAAGTACCACACTTGAGATACTTTGGGCGATAAAACCCAAAAAGAAGATTACAAAGAACAAAAACCATAGTTGTGTTTCTTTTGAGCCTAAAACTAGCAATTGGGATTAAAACTTGTTTTGCTGGGGCATTTGACAAGCATTTAGTGTCTGTTGCCCAAAAGTAACACACTTGAGATACTTTAGGCGCTAAAACCTAAAAAGGAGATTACAAATATCAAAAACCAAACTTGCGTTCCTTTAAGTGGTTAAAACGAGCGATTGGGCTTAAAACCAGTTTTGGTGGGGCATTTGACAAACATTTGGTGTTTGTTGACCAAAAGTACCACACTTGAGATACTTTCGGCACTAAAACCCGAAAAGGAGATTACAAAGAACAAAAACCAAACTTGTGTTTCTTTTGGGCTTAAAACGAGCAATTGAGATTAAAACTTGTTTTGCTAGGGCATTTGACAAGCATTTGAAGTCTTTTGACCAAAAGTAACAACTTGAGATACTTTGGGCGCTAAAACCTAAAAACAAAATTTCAAAGATCAAAAGCCAAACTTGCGTTCCTTTAAGTGGCTAAACGAGCAATTGGGCTTCAAACTGGTTTTGATGTGGCATTTGACAAACTTTTGGTGTTTGTTAACCAAAAGTTCCACACTTGAGATACTTTGAGCACTAAAACCCAAAAAGGAGAATACAAAGATCAAAAACCAAACTTGCGTTCCTTTAAGTGGTTAAAACGAGCGATTGGGCTTAAAACCAGTTTTGGTGGGGCATTTGACAAACATTTGGTGTTTGTTGACCAAAAGTACCACACTTGAGATACTTTCGGCGCTAAAACCCGAAAAGGAGATTACGAAGAACAAAAACCAAACTTGTGTTTCTTTTGGGCTTAAAACGAGCAATTAAGATTAAAACTTGTTTTGCTAGGGCATTTGACAAGCATTTGAAGTCTTTTGACCAAAAGTAACACACTTGAGATACTTTGGGCGCTAAAACCTAAAAACGAGATTACAAAGATCAAAAGCCAAACTTGCGTTCCTTTAAGTGGCTAAACGAGCAATTGGGCTTCAAACTTGTTTTGATGTGGCATTTGACAAACTTTTGGTGTTTGTTAACCAAAAGTTCCACACTTGAGATACTTTGAGCGCTAAAACCCAAAAAGGAGATTACAAAGATCAAAAACCAAACTTGCGTTCCTTTAAGTGGCTAAAACGAGCTATTGGTCTTAAAACTTGTTTTGGTGGGGCATTTGACAAACATTTGGTGTTTGTTGACCAAAAGTACCACACTTGAGATACTTTGGGCGATAAAACCCAAAAAGAAGATTACAAAGAACAAAAACCATAGTTGTGTTTCTTTTGAGCCTAAAACTAGCAATTGGGATTAAAACTTGTTTTGCTGGGGCATTTGACAAGCATTTAGTGTCTGTTGCCCAAAAGTAACACACTTGAGATACTTTAGGCGCTAAAACCTAAAAAGGAGATTACAAAGATCAAAAACCAAACTTGCGTTCCTTTAAGTGGTTAAAAC
The DNA here is from genome assembly GCA_029929735.1 of Mimosa pudica. NCBI lineage: Eukaryota > Viridiplantae > Streptophyta > Magnoliopsida > Fabales > Fabaceae > Mimosa > Mimosa pudica. The sequence continues at coordinate 3,925,387 of JAKELP010000053.1, forward strand.
GAGCGATTGGGCTTAAAACCAGTTTTGGTGGGGCATTTGATAAACATTTGGTGTTTGTTGACCAAAAGTACCACACTTGAGATACTTTCAGCGCTAAAACCCGAAAAGGAGATTACAAAGAACAAAAACCAAACTTGTGTTTCTTTTGGGCTTAAAACGAGCAATTGAGATTAAAACTTGTTTTGCTAGGGCATTTGACAAGCATTTGAAGTCTTTTGACCAAAAGTAACAACTTGAGATACTTTGGGCGCTAAAACCTAAAAACGAGATTACAAAGATCAAAAGCCAAACTTGCGTTCCTTTAAGTGGCTAAACGAGCAATTGGGCTTCAAACTTGTTTTGATGTGGCATTTGACAAACTTTTGGTGTTTGTTAACCAAAAGTTCCACACTTGAGATACTTTGAGCACTAAAACCCAAAAAGGAGATTACAAAGATCAAAAACCAAACTTGCGTTCCTTTAAGTGGTTAAAACGAGCGATTGGGCTTAAAACCAGTTTTGGTGGGGCATTTGACAAACATTTGGTGTTTGTTGACCAAAAGTACCACACTTGAGATACTTTCGGCGCTAAAACCCGAAAAGGGGATTACAAAGAACAAAAACCAAAATTCCGTTTCTTTTGGGCCTAAAACGAGCAATTGGGCTTAAAACTTGTTTTGGTGGGGCAATTGACAAACTTTTGGTGTTTGTTGACCAAAAGTAACACACTTGAGATACTTTGGGCACTAAAACACAAAAAGGAGATTACAAAGATAAAAAACTAAACTTGTGTTCCTTTAAGTGGCTAAAACGAGCAATTGGGCTTAGCACTTGTTTTGATGTGCCATTTGACAAACGTTTGGTGTCTGTTGACCAAAAGTACCACACTTGAGATACTTTGAGCGCTAAAACCCAAAAAAAAGATTACAAAGATCAAAACCAAACTTGCGTTCCTTTAAGTGGCTAAAACGAGCAATTGGTCTTAAAACTTGTTTTAGTGGGGTATTTGACAAACATTTGGTGTTTGTTCACCAAAAGTACCAAACTTGAGATACTTTGGGCGCTAAAACCCGAAAAGGAGATTACAAAGAACAAAAACCAAACTTGTGTTCCTTTAAGTGGTTAAAACGAGCGATTGGGCTTAAAACCAGTTTTGGTGGGGCATTTGACAAACATTTGGTGTTTGTTGACCAAAAGTACCACACTTGAGATACTTTCGGCACTAAAACCCGAAAAGGAGATTACAAAGAACAAAAACCAAACTTGTGTTTCTTTTGGGCTTAAAACGAGCAATTGAGATTAAAACTTGTTTTGCTAGGGCATTTGACAAGCATTTGAAGTCTTTTGACCAAAAGTAACAACTTGAGATACTTTGGGCGCTAAAACCTAAAAACGAGATTACAAAGATCAAAAGCCAAACTTGCGTTCCTTTAAGTGGTGATTTAACCTAAATGTCGCCCTCTAGGTCAATCAAAATTCAATACAATACTAAACACACTAGTAGCTAGTGGTAGTAAGGGTCTTTTCACAATCTAGGTATGTCTTGCAAGTTCAAGTAGATATAGTCACACAAATTAACAATGAAGAAGGTTGAGGTTGATTTTATACTAAAACTACAATTATATCCTAACAAAAACTAAACTAACCGAATTGAAATGTAAAGAGATAGATGAGAAATAACCTCCCTCTCCAAAGTACTTTGTGCTTTTGGTTAATTCGGACCTCATATACTTGTTACACTTGATATAATCTAACTAAATTCTCAAGATCTCTTAAATCTAAGAAATCTAAAAGAATTTAATTAGGTTAACCAAGCCTAAAGCTCTTTCAAGTTTAGTTCATACCTTAAGCAACATTAAATTCTAATCAAGAACTTAAGAAAATTAATCATTCCACAAACACAAGAGGAGTTAATCACACACAAATGTATCTATGAAACTACAAACATATAAGCTTTAGGTTTTCATGAACTAAAAACAAAAGAGAATTTGTGAGCCAAAATAAAATAGAACACTTAAAGCTAAATGTCCTAACCTAATGTAACCTAAATCTAGGAAAACATTAAGCAAAAAGATAAGTCTAGCTCACAAACCTAAAAGATTACATCAACAAGTACATGAGGCCAAATATGAAGATCTACAAGCACATTCCTTTGGAGAGAGAGATGATGAAGCTTAGCTACACATGATTGAGGTGGAGAGGAGATGGAATTTCGTGGTCTTCCATGGAGAATAGTGGATTGGCCGTGAGTTTGGTGAAGGAGATGGAAAGAAGAGAGAAAATGGAGAGAAAGAAGATGAAGATGAAGTGGAAGTGAAGGAATGTGACAAATGAATGGGTTTTTGGGTTAAATAGGTGGTTAGTTGGTTGATGAGTTGGCAAGTGGTGGTGGTGAGTTGTCAAAAAGATATTTTGATGGTTAATGGAGGGTGTTATGTGAAATGGTGTTTATGAAAGGGAAGGAAGGGTAGTTTTGGTATTTAGGTAAAAGGTGAGTGAATGTGGTCCTAATGTGGTCTAGGTGCATTGTCAAAGTTCTCTCCTTTTTCTCCAATTGATTGTGCTCCCAAAAATGCCCTTAATGAAGCCTTCAACTTTGAATTTGAAGTTGGAGCCAATTTTGAAATTTGAATTTTGGGCTCCAATCCTCTAGTGCTTGCCTTTCCTCCAAGTCCCTCCTTTGAGGTGACAACTTGGTTTCATTTTCCCTCCAAAAATGCTCTTCCTTGCATTCCAAGCTTGTCCAAGGGTTGTGGGGCCCACGTGGGACCCCCCTACACATGAAGACACACAACTAGTCAAAAATGACCAAAATACCCTTGGTTACTTAAAATGCAAGTAATTAAGCTAATATTCTCTAAACTAATTCCAATAAGCATGCGCAATAAAATATCTCAATAATGATCAAATATAGCAAATAAACCACACTAATTAAGCTCAATTGCACATGCTTAGAGGGATAAATTTTGGTCCAATCAAATCCCCCACACTTAATCTTTGCACTCCGGGCAAAGTCATGTAAAAAGATTAACTCAATCATTAAGCATAGTGAAGACACTTGGAATTGTCATAGCATACAAGTTGATCTTTTTGAACCTTTCCCTAAAACGTAGAATGGGCCAAATCTAAGGATACAAAGCAAATGCAAGTTTAGCAAGCAACTAGAATCAAGGAGGAGTGCCAATTGAGATTTTTCCTCACCGGATTTAAGTGTTTAACTCATTCACTCAAGTTAGGAAAAATGCCTAACTAGGGACTTGTGATCACTCTTTGGCTCAATGCACTTAACCATCACCATAGGCTTGTAATAGCTCTAAGTTCTCCACCCATTATTATGCATGGCACAATCAAATCTAGAGGACTTTAGGGGTTGAATGGAAGGCTAATAATGAATGATGAATGATGGAAAGTAGTAAATGACCAATGATATAAACAAGTAATCACCACATATGCATGCAACACAATAAATCCAAGTCCAACAAACATGCTACATCTCACTTTTTTTTTCTAGCACTTTGTGCTTCTCTCATTTTTTTTTCTTTACACTCCTATGCCTTTGGCATCATAAGCACTTTGTGCTTTTCATTTTTTTTCATTTAGGCCTTCGGCCTTATTATTTTTTTTCTTTTTCTTGGCCTTTGGCCACACATTTCTTTTCTTTCTTTTCAATGTGGCTCTCGGCCATCTTTTATTTCTCACATATAGCATGCTTTTCACAAGATACAACAATACAGCACTAATATAAATGCAAGCATATGCTATAGTCACTTATTCACACATTGGTCAAGGTGGTAGAAAAGAAAAGTGAATGGCCCAAAGGGGTTAAATCAAAGGGTAATATTTGGTTGGCTTAGTGTTTGGGTCATGAGGGTTTAGAAATGAAACGCCCCTTTCATTTTCAATCATGCCATGCATTGTGATCTTGAACAAGAGCTAGGACAAGTTCTAGGAGGTCAAGTTGACTATTGGCCCACTCAATTCGATTGGAGGCTTCTCACTTTTATGGCTTACTCTAATTAGTCACTTCCTCCCTAAGAAAAGTTAAATGGGAAACTTACACCCTCTTTATACCTTAAAAGTGCCCCAAGCAATGCCCTAAGTAGTCATTCCAAAAATTCTACTCACACACTAGAGGACAATTCCATTTACTTTCAAGAGCCATGATCAAGTTAAATTTTTCAAGAAAATCATGCCAAATAAGTCCAAAAATTAAGTGTGTGAACTTTGAATTAAACCACTTTTAAGCACATAATACACCCCCCCACACTTAAAGCATTCATTGTCCTCAATGGACCAAGAAAATCAAGTAGGAAGATGCATTTCAAAGGCAAGGTAGCAAGATAAAAGGCCGGGCAGTCCAAGCATACAAATGGCCAATGCATGTATTATTCACAAAACTACACTAAACACAACCTAACACAAATTTATAATAATTTTTTTTTTTTTTTTGGTTTTGCTAACAACCTAAAACAACATACTAAAACATAAACCTAAACAAAATCCTATTTTCTTCTAACAAATATCTTCCCCCACACTTAGAATAAGAGCAATGTAAAGCAAGTAAGGGAAGGAAAGAAACAACCTTTAGGGCGGCTTGAAGTTATCCTTGAAAAATAAGAATTTATGGCCATGAAGTTGGTGAACTCGGCCAATTTGAAGCTTCTTCATTATGCTTTTACCAAAAGCATCGCATGAGGCTTGGAGCTTCCTAGTAAGTTCCCTTGCAGCCTTAATGAACTCCCAATATTCCTTGTGCATCCGAAAAGTGCCTACAACATGAAACAAACGTCCCTTGTGCAAGGGGTTGTAGGCAAACAAATATGGCATAGCAATGGTGGCTCCATGACAAAGAATAGGGAAATGGTTAGGGTTAGCATCAACAAAATCATGGAATGTATGCATAAGAAAATCATGAGACATGCTCTCAAGCTTAACACTTTCATCCAAATGATCAATCATGCAAACATTATCATGTACAAGAGAGCAAAAATCAAGAGTTGGCAATCGTGAAGTAACAAGATTATTTCCATGCATACGCAAAGTTCTAACATGTTGGCTTACCCAATCATCCATGAAGCCATCAATAAAGTTCAAGCCAAGCAAGGAATACCTCTCAAATGGATGTTGCATGGCTTCATAAACATTGAATGTGAACAATTGATCATCCACTTTCATTGTCATGAAGCCCTCATTAAAGTGGAGAAGTATGCTGGCTTCAATTGGCTTCCCGGGTTGTTGTGAACTCCCACTAATTTGTGAGAGGCTAGCGCTCCCCTTTAAACCATCGTGAACAAGTAGAAGTTCGTCAGAAGCACCTTGAGACTTAGGGTGCTTTTCATCATGCAATGCAACCCGACGCTCGGTCTCATCCATTGGAGCATCACAAAATACAACATCATCGCCAGCGGTTGTAACAAATTCGAGTGTTTCTTTGGATTCCATGTCAACAACCAAATGGCTAGAAACATCATCATCAATGAAATCTAAAAATTCATGAGTTAATGCACATGTATGGTCCGACAAAGAGGGAGTAGGAACATGCTTGACATCATCTAAAAATATATGATCATGATAAGGGAAAGTATCAAGCTCAATTGAATCAATAGGTATGTGCATGACATGAGTGAATGCATCATCAAGCAAAGAATTAGACATGATCAAAGAATCGTCAAGTAATGGTACATTAAACTCATGAAAGCATGCATTCTTGTTAGGTTTAAGATTCCCTTTCTCTTTTCTCCCACTCTCGGATGTGGGTGACGGATGCGGAGTCTCAACTTCTACCAAAATGGGCATATCATGTACCCTAGGATCGGCCTCATGGATCAATAGGAGTGCATCAACCGTCTCTTTACTAAATGAATTGGCCAATGAATCAAGAGAGGCGTTCATTCTATCCATCGTATCTAACATGCCTTTCAACTTGGCTATGAACTCCTCATTCATACTAGAAGAAGAAGAAGCTTGAGGAGCTTCATATAGTATAGAGGAATGGGGTGGTGGTTCATAGGGTGGGTGATCTATAGGAAAGGATGGGTCATGAGGTGGAAATGAGGTATATGGTCCATCATAATTATGAGGGGGAAATGGAGGAAGTGGTTCATCATAAGAAGCGAAAGGTGGATATGTAGAATATGATGGGGGATACTCATAATCATGATGGTATGGTTGAGGTGGAGGTGAATGGTATGCATGAAATGATTGTGGATAGGAAGATGTGTGTGAATGTGGAGGACACCCTAAGAACTCATCCTCTTGACAAGGCATATATGAATGTGAAGGCATGTTGTGAGGCAATTCATAAGAATCATGATATGATGCATGATATGCATTAGGAGAAGATTGAGATTGCATGGAAGGATGTTGTGCAAAATCATGATACGTAGCATGCCAATCCATGTTTCCTTCCTATATGCACAAGACAAGTACAACTTTGGTACCAAAACAATCCATTTTCTTGATGAATGATGTGTGAAAATGAATGCAATGAATGAGTGCACAATGTAGGCAAAAATTGCTCAAAGTGTGAGCACACTTCCAGCCAAGTCAGACACCTAAAATCCCTGCAAAACAAACCACCAAAACCAGCCAGCAAAAATACCAAACATTCCAGCACAGTCCAGAAAAATTAAGTCTAAGAAGCACTAAAGTGAGTGCTTTCAATAGGCTTAGCAATGTAGCTCAAAACAAGCTTGCAAAAGTCCAAAGAGATGGACACAAGACCAGCCAAGATTAAGGCTCCAGAATAGCCTCAAATATGCTCAATAAAGTCCTGCAAAGAGGTAGAAAAACCTGCACAAAGTCCAGCAAAACAAACCAAAATACAATGCAATTGTACAAAGTTCCGGTTAGAAAATGAAGGTAACTAGAGCACCTTCTTCACAATAAATTCTAACCAAATTTTTGAGAACAACCAGGCAGATTGAAAGTGCAATTAACCAGCTTTCAAACAAGTCAAACACTGGTCAAAACAGATAAGTACAATGCAAGCAGTTTTGGTTTAAAATTCAAGCAGCAAAAGGCACAATTACAGCAAGTTTTTAACCAAATGACAAACGAATACTGCACCAAAATTTCAGCACAATATATCAATCAAAAGCTTAGTCAAAACTGGTTAAAATGAGCCAAAGATCATGCAAAACAGCGCAGGATAAGATAAAACAGATTGGCTCCAAAGTCAGCAGTTCCGCATGCAAATTCCAGAAAAACAGGGCAATTTCAAAAATTCACCCCGGACAGTAGAAAACGAGTTTCCTGGCAAATTATATATCACATTAAAGCTTGAATCTTCTAGTTTTACCAGTTAAAACAGTTTCAGAAAATTCGTTGTACGTTGTTCCCAGTTTTGAAAACACTGAACCTAGAATTTCAGGATGCACAGAGCAGAATCCAGGAAAACAATGCAACTTCAAAAATTAATTCCAGGCAGCACAGAATGAGTTAAGCAACAAGTAATATGTCCCTGGAAAGCTTAAAATGTGTAGTTTAACCACAAGAAACAGTTTGGTCAAATTCCAGCTACACAAGTTACAGTCGCAACAGCAAGCAAACTGGTCACACAGTGACTTTCCAGCAAACAGTCTAACTTCACCGAATTGTTTCAGACAGCACAGAAGGAGTTTAGGTACATACAATATATCAATAGAAAGCTTATAACCTGTAGTTGAAGCACCTAAAACCGTTTTTCCAGATTCGGCACAGATTATTCCCAGTTTACAAAACAAACACGCTGCACAAACAGGATTTCCAGACAGAATTTCCAGCAACTAAACAAAATGTCCAGCAAGCTTCCTAGCAATATTTTGGCTATCTAGAGCAGCCAATACACCTCCAAACAAGTCTAATATTCAGCTAAAAGTGATGCAAACACAAGATTTCAACAATTATCACAAAATGCACACTTTAGCCAATTATACACAATGAAGAACAAGAAATTAAAATGTGACTTCTAACACCTAAACTAGCAAGATTCAACCTAAATCGGCAACGGCGCCACTTGATTTAACCTAAATGTCGCCCTCTAGGTCAATCAAAATTCAATACAATACTAAACACACTAGTAGCTAGTGGTAGTAAGGGTCTTTTCACAATCTAGGTATGTCTTGCAAGTTCAAGTAGATATAGTCACACAAATTAACAATGAAGAAGGTTGAGGTTGATTTTATACTAAAACTACAATTATATCCTAACAAAAACTAAACTAACCGAATTGAAATGTAAAGAGATAGATGAGAAATAACCTCCCTCTCCAAAGTACTTTGTGCTTTTGGTTAATTCGGACCTCATATACTTGTTACACTTGATATAATCTAACTAAATTCTCAAGATCTCTTAAATCTAAGAAATCTAAAAGAATTTAATTAGGTTAACCAAGCCTAAAGCTCTTTCAAGTTTAGTTCATACCTTAAGCAACATTAAATTCTAATCAAGAACTTAAGAAAATTAATCATTCCACAAACACAAGAGGAGTTAATCACACACAAATGTATCTATGAAACTACAAACATATAAGCTTTAGGTTTTCATGAACTAAAAACAAAAGAGAATTTGTGAGCCAAAATAAAATAGAACACTTAAAGCTAAATGTCCTAACCTAATGTAACCTAAATCTAGGAAAACATTAAGCAAAAAGATAAGTCTAGCTCACAAACCTAAAAGATTACATCAACAAGTACATGAGGCCAAATATGAAGATCTACAAGCACATTCCTTTGGAGAGAGAGATGATGAAGCTTAGCTACACATGATTGAGGTGGAGAGGAGATGGAATTTCGTGGTCTTCCATGGAGAATAGTGGATTGGCCGTGAGTTTGGTGAAGGAGATGGAAAGAAGAGAGAAAATGGAGAGAAAGAAGATGAAGATGAAGTGGAAGTGAAGGAATGTGACAAATGAATGGGTTTTTGGGTTAAATAGGTGGTTAGTTGGTTGATGAGTTGGCAAGTGGTGGTGGTGAGTTGTCAAAAAGATATTTTGATGGTTAATGGAGGGTGTTATGTGAAATGGTGTTTATGAAAGGGAAGGAAGGGTAGTTTTGGTATTTAGGTAAAAGGTGAGTGAATGTGGTCCTAATGTGGTCTAGGTGCATTGTCAAAGTTCTCTCCTTTTTCTCCAATTGATTGTGCTCCCAAAAATGCCCTTAATGAAGCCTTCAACTTTGAATTTGAAGTTGGAGCCAATTTTGAAATTTGAATTTTGGGCTCCAATCCTCTAGTGCTTGCCTTTCCTCCAAGTCCCTCCTTTGAGGTGACAACTTGGTTTCATTTTCCCTCCAAAAATGCTCTTCCTTGCATTCCAAGCTTGTCCAAGGGTTGTGGGGCCCACGTGGGACCCCCCTACACATGAAGACACACAACTAGTCAAAAATGACCAAAATACCCTTGGTTACTTAAAATGCAAGTAATTAAGCTAATATTCTCTAAACTAATTCCAATAAGCATGCGCAATAAAATATCTCAATAATGATCAAATATAGCAAATAAACCACACTAATTAAGCTCAATTGCACATGCTTAGAGGGATAAATTTTGGTCCAATCAAATCCCCCACACTTAATCTTTGCACTCCGGGCAAAGTCATGTAAAAAGATTAACTCAATCATTAAGCATAGTGAAGACACTTGGAATTGTCATAGCATACAAGTTGATCTTTTTGAACCTTTCCCTAAAACGTAGAATGGGCCAAATCTAAGGATACAAAGCAAATGCAAGTTTAGCAAGCAACTAGAATCAAGGAGGAGTGCCAATTGAGATTTTTCCTCACCGGATTTAAGTGTTTAACTCATTCACTCAAGTTAGGAAAAATGCCTAACTAGGGACTTGTGATCACTCTTTGGCTCAATGCACTTAACCATCACCATAGGCTTGTAATAGCTCTAAGTTCTCCACCCATTATTATGCATGGCACAATCAAATCTAGAGGACTTTAGGGGTTGAATGGAAGGCTAATAATGAATGATGAATGATGGAAAGTAGTAAATGACCAATGATATAAACAAGTAATCACCACATATGCATGCAACACAATAAATCCAAGTCCAACAAACATGCTACATCTCACTTTTTTTTTCTAGCACTTTGTGCTTCTCTCATTTTTTTTTCTTTACACTCCTATGCCTTTGGCATCATAAGCACTTTGTGTTTTTCATTTTTTTTCATTTAGGCCTTCGGCCTTATTATTTTTTTTCTTTTTCTTGGCCTTTGGCCACACATTTCTTTTCTTTCTTTGGCTAAAACGAGCAATTGGGCTTAGCACTTGTTTTAATGTGGCATTTGACAAACGTTTGGTGTCTGTTGACAAAAAGTAGCACACTTGAGATACTTTGAGCGCTAAAACCCAAAAAGGAGATTACAAAGATCAAAACCAAACTTGCGTTCCTTTAAGTGGCTAAAACGAGCAATTGGTCTTAAAACTTGTTTTAGTGGGGCATTTGACAAACATTTGGTGTTTGTTTACCAAAAGTACTACACTTGAGACACTTTGGGCTCTAAAACCTAAAAAGGAGATTAGAAAGAACAAATACCAAACTTCCGTTTCTTTTGGGCCTAAAACGAGCAATTGGGCTTAAAACTTGTTTTGGTGGGGCATTTGACAAACTTTTGCTGTTTGTTGACCAAAAGTAACACACTTGAGATACTTTGGGCACGAAAACACAAAAAGGAGATTACAAAGATAAAAAACTAAACTTGTGTTCCTTTAAGTGGCTAAAACGAGCAATTGGGCTTAGCTCTTGTTTTGATGTGGCATTTGACAAACGTTTGGTGTCTGTTGACCAAAAGTACCACACTTGAGATACTTTGAGCGCTAAAACCCAAAAAGGAGATTACAAAGATCAAAACCAAACTTGCGTTCCTTTAAGTGGCTAAAACGAGCAATTGGTCTTAAAACTTGTTTTAGTGGGGCATTTGACAAACATTTGGTGTTTGTTGACCAAAAGTAACACACTTGAGATACTTTGGGCACTAAAACACAAAAAGGAGATTACAAAGATAAAAAACTAAACTTGCGTTCCTTTAAGTGGCGAAAACGAGCAATTGGTCTTAAAAGTTGTTTTGCTAGGGCATTTGACAAGCATTTGAAGTCTTTTGACCAAAAGTAAGACACTTGAGATACTTTGGGCGCTAAAACCTAAAAACGAGATTACAAAGATCAAAAGCCAAACTTGCGTTCCTTTAAGTGGCTAAACGAGCAATTGGGCTTCAAACTTGTTTTGATGTGGCATTTGACAAACTTTTGGTGTTTGTTAACCAAAAGTTCCACACTTGAGATACTTTGAGCACTAAAACCCAAAAAGGAGATTACAAAGATCAAAAACCAAACTTGCGTTCCTTTAAGTGGCTAAAACGAGCTATTGGTCTTAAAACTTGTTTTGGTGGGGCATTTGACAAACATTTGGTGTTTGTTGACCAAAAGTACCACACTTGAGATACTTTGGGCGATAAAACCCAAAAAGAAGATTACAAAGTACAAAAACCATAGTTGTGTTTCTTTTGAGCCTAAAACTAGCAATTGGGATTAAAACTTGTTTTGCTGGGGCATTTGACAAGCATTTAGTGTCTGTTGCCCAAAAGTAACACACTTGAGATACTTTAGGCGCTAAAACCTAAAAAGGAGATTACAAAGATCAAAAACCAAACTTGCGTTCCTTTAAGTGGTTAAAACGAGCGATTGGGCTTAAAACCAGTTTTGGTGGGGCATTTGATAAACATTTGGTGTTTGTTGACCAAAAGTACCACACTTGAGATACTTTCAGCGCTAAAACCCGAATAGGAGATTACAAAGAACAAAAACCAAACTTGTGTTTCTTTTGGGCTTAAAACGAGCAATTGAGATTAAAACTTGTTTTGCTAGGGCATTTGACAAGCATTTGAAGTCTTTTGACCAAAAGTAACAACTTGAGATACTTTGGGCGCTAAAACCTAAAAACGAGATTACAAAGATCAAAAGCCAAACTTGCGTTCCTTTAAGTGGCTAAACGAGCAATTGGGCTTCAAACTTGTTTTGATGTGGCATTTGACAAACTTTTGGTGTTTGTTAACCAAAAGTTCCACACTTGAGATACTTTGAGCACTAAAACCCAAAAAGGAGATTACAAAGATCAAAAACCAAACTTGCGTTCCTTTAAGTGGTTAAAACGAGCGATTGGGCTTAAAACCAGTTTTGGTGGGGCATTTGATTGTTGACCAAAAGTACCACACTTGAGATACTTTCGGCGCTAAAACCCGAAAAGGGGATTACAAAGAACAAAAACCAAAATTCCGTTTCTTTTGGGCCTAAAACGAGCAATTGGGCTTAAAACTTGTTTTGGTGGGGCAATTGACAAACTTTTGGTGTTTGTTGACCAAAAGTAACACACTTGAGATACTTTGGGCACTAAAACACAAAAAGGAGATTACAAAGATAAAAAACTAAACTTGTGTTCCTTTAAGTGGCTAAAACGAGCAATTGGGCTTAGCACTTGTTTTGATGTGCCATTTGACAAACGTTTGGTGTCTGTTGACCAAAAGTACCACACTTGAGATACTTTGAGCGCTAAAACCCAAAAAGGAGATTACAAAGATCAAAACCAAACTTGCGTTCCTTTAAGTGGCTAAAACGAGCAATTGGTCTTAAAACTTGTTTTAGTGGGGTATTTGACAAACATTTGGTGTTTGTTCACCAAAAGTACCAAACTTGAGATACTTTGGGTGCTAAAACCCGAAAAGGAGATTACAAAGAACAAAAACCAAACTTGCGTTCCTTTAAGTGGTTAAAACGAGCGATTGGGCTTAAAACCAGTTTTGGTGGGGCATTTGACAAACATTTGGTGTGTGTTGACCAAAAGTACCACACTTGAGATACTTTCAGCGCTAAAACCCGAAAAGGAGATTACAAAGAACAAAAACCAAACTTGTGTTTCTTTTGGGCTTAAAACGAGCAATTGAGATTAAAACTTGTTTTGCTAGGGCATTTGACAAGCATTTGAAGTCTTTTGACCAAAAGTAACAACTTGAGATACTTTGGGCGCTAAAACCTAAAAACGAGATTACAAAGATCAAAAGCCAAACTTGCGTTCCTTTAAGTGGCTAAACGAGCAATTGGGCTTCAAACTTGTTTTGATGTGGCATTTGACAAACTTTTGGTGTTTGTTAACCAAAAGTTCCACACTTGAGATACTTTGAGCACTAAAACCCAAAAAGGAGATTACAAAGATCAAAAACCAAACTTGCGTTCCTTTAAGTGGTTAAAACGAGCGATTGGGCTTAAAACCAGTTTTGGTGGGGCATTTGACAAACATTTGGTGTTTGTTGACCAAAAGTACCACACTTGAGATACTTTGAGCGCTAAAACCAAAAAAGGAGATTACAAAGATCAAAACCCAAAATTCCGTTTCTTTTGGGCCTAAAACCAGCAATTGGGGTTAAAACTTGTTTTGCTGGGGCATTTGACAAGCATTTGGTGTCTGTTGACCAAAAGTAACACACTTGAGATACTTTGGGCGCTAAAACCTAAAAAGGAGATTAGAAAGAACAAAAACCAAACTTCTGTTTCTTTTGGGCCTAAAACGGGCAATTGGGCTTAAAACTTGTTTTGGTGGGGCATTTGACAAACTTTTGGTGTTTGTTGACCAAAAGTAACACACTTGAGATACTTTGGGCACTAAAACACAAAAAGGAGATTACAAAGATAAAAAACTAAACTTGCGTTCCTTTAAGTTGCTAAAACGAGCAATTGGGCTTAAAACTTGTTTTGGTGGGGCATTTGACAAACTTTTGGTGTTTGTTGACCAAAAGTAATACAATTGAGATACTTTGGGCACTAAAACACAAAAAGAGATTACAAATATAAAAAACTAAACTTGCGTTCCTTTAAGTGGCTAAAACGAGCAATTGGTCTTAAAACTTGTTTTAGTGGGGCATTTGACAAACATTTGGTGCTTGTTGACCAAAAGTAACACACTTGAGATACTTTGGGCACTAAAACACAAAAAGGAGATTACAAAGACAAAAAATTAAACTTGCGTTCCTTTAAGTGGCTAAAACGAGCAATTGGTCTTAAAACTTGTTTTGATGTGGCATTTGACAAACATTTGGTGTTTGTTCACCAAAAGTACCACACTTGAGATACTTTGGGCGCTAAAACCCTAAAAGGAGATTACAAAGAACAAAAACCAAACTTGTGTTTCTTTTGGGCCTAAAACGAGCAATTGAGATTAAAACTTGTTTTGCTGGGGCATTTGACAAGCATTTGGTGTCTGTTGACCAAAAGTAACACACTTGAGATACTTTGGGCGCTAAAACCTAAAAAGGAGATTAGAAAGAACAAAAAACAAACTTCCATTTCATTTGGGCCTAAAACGAGCAATTGGGCTTAAAACTTGTTTTGGTGGGGCATTTGACAAACTTTTGGTGTTTGTTGATCAAAAGTACCACACTTGAGATACTTTGAGCGCTAAAACCCAAAAAGGAGATTACAAAGATTAAAACCAAACTTGCGTTCCTTTAAGTGGCTACAACGAGCAATTGGTCTTAAAACTTGTTTTAGTGGGGCATTTGACAAACATTTGGTGTTTGTTGACCAAAAGTAACACACTTGAGATACTTTGGGCACTAAAACACAAAAAGGAGATTACAAAGATAAAAAACTAAACTTGTGTTCCTTTAAGTGGCTAAAACGAGCAATTGGGCTTAGCAGTTGTTTTAATGTGGCATTTGACAAACGTTTGGTGTCTGTTGACAAAAAGTAGCACACTTGAGATACTTTGAGCGCTAAAACCCAAAAAGGAGATTACAAAGATCAAAAACCAAAGTTGTGTTTCTTTTGAGCCTAAAACGAGCAATTGGGATTAAAACTTGTTTTGCTGGGGCATTTGACAAGCACTTGGTGTCTGTTGACCAAAAGTAACACACTTGAGATACTTTGGGCGCTAAAACCTAAAAAGGAGATTAGAAAGAACAAAAACCAAACTTCCATTTCTTTTGGGCCTAAAACGAGCAATTGGGCTTAAAACTTGTTTTGGTGGGGCATTTGACAAACTTTTGGTGTTTGTTGACCAAAAGTACCACACTTGAGATACTTTGAGCGCTAAAACCCAAAAAGGAGATTACAAAGATTAAAACCAAACTTGCGTTCCTTTAAGTGGCTACAACGAGCAATTGGTCTTAAAACTTGTTTTAGTGGGGCATTTGACAAACATTTGGTGTTTGTTGACCAAAAGTAACACACTTGAGATACTTTGGGCACTAAAACACAAAAAGGAGATTACAAAGATAAAAAACTAAACTTGTGTTCCTTTAAGTGGCTAAAACGAGCAATTGGGATTAAAACTTGTTTTGATGTGGCATTTGACAAACGTTTGGTGTTTGTTGACCAAAAGTACCACAATTGAGATACTTTGAGCGCTAAAACCCAAAAAGGAGATTACAAAGAACAAAAACCAAAGTTGTGTTTCTTTTGAGCCTAAAATGAGCAATTGGGATTAAAACTTGTTTTGCTGGGGCATTTGACAAGCACTTGGTGTCTGTTGACCAAAAGTAACACACTTGAGATACTTTGGGCGCTAAAACCTAAAAAGGAGATTACAAAGATGAAAAACCAAACTTGCGTTCCTTCAAGTGGTTAAAACGAGCGATTGGGCTTAAAACCAGTTTTGGTGGGGCATTTGACAAACATTTGGTGCTTGTTGACCAAAAGTACCACACTTGAGATACTTTCGGCGCTAAAACCCGAAAAGGAGATTACAAAGAACAAAAACCAAACTTCCGTTTCTTTTGGGCCTAAAACGAGCAATTGGGCTTAAAACTTGTTTTGGTGGGGCAATTGACAAACTTTTGGAGTTTGTTGACCAAAAGTAACACACTTGAGATACTTTGGGCACTAAAACACAAAAAGGAGATTACAAAGATAAAAAACTAAACTTGTGTTCCTTTAAGTGGCTAAAACGAGCAATTGGGCTTAGCACTTGTTTTAATGTGGCATTTGACAAACGTTTGGTGTCTGTTGACAAAAAGTAGCACACTTGAGATACTTTGAGCGCTAAAACCCAAAAAGGAGATTACAAAGATCAAAACCAAACTTGCGTTCCTTTAAGTGGCTAAAACGAGCAATTGGTCTTAAAACTTGTTTTAGTGGGGCATTTGACAAACATTTGGTGTTTGTTTACCAAAAGTACTACACTTGAGACACTTTGGGCTCTAAAACCTAAAAAGGAGATTAGAAAGAACAAATACCAAACTTCCGTTTCTTTTGGGCCTAAAACGAGCAATTGGGCTTAAAACTTGTTTTGGTGGGGCATTTGACAAACTTTTGCTGTTTGTTGACCAAAAGTAACACACTTGAGATACTTTGGGCACGAAAACACAAAAAGGAGATTACAAAGATAAAAAACTAAACTTGTGTTCCTTTAAGTGGCTAAAACGAGCAATTGGGCTTAGCTCTTGTTTTGATGTGGCATTTGACAAACGTTTGGTGTCTGTTGACCAAAAGTACCACACTTGAGATACTTTGAGCGCTAAAACCCAAAAAGGAGATTACAAAGATCAAAACCAAACTTGCGTTCCTTTAAGTGGCTAAAACGAGCAATTGGTCTTAAAACTTGTTTTAGTGGGGCATTTGACAAACATTTGGTGTTTGTTGACCAAAAGTAACACACTTGAGATACTTTGGGCACTAAAACACAAAAAGGAGATTACAAAGATAAAAAACTAAACTTGCGTTCCTTTAAGTGGCGAAAACGAGCAATTGGTCTTAAAAGTTGTTTTGCTGGGGCATTTGACAAGCACTTGGTGTCTGTTGACCAAAAGTAACACACTTGAGATACTTTGGGCGCTAAAACCTAAAAAGGAGATTACAAAGATCAAAAACCAAACTTGTGTTTCTTTTGGGCCTAAAATCAGCAATTGGGATTAAAACTTGTTTTGCTGGGGCATTTGATAAGCATTTGGTGTCTGTTGACCAAAAGTAACACACTTGAGATACTTTGGGCGCTAAAACCTAAAAAGGAGATTACAAAGATCAAAAACCAAACTTGCGTTCGCTTAAGTGGTTAAAACGAGCGATTTGTCTTAAAACTTGTTTTGGTGGGGCATTTGACAAACATTTGGTGTTTGTTGACCAAAAGTACGACACTTGAGATACTTTGGGCGCTAAAACCTAAAAAGGAGATTACAAAGATCAAAAACCAAACTTGCGTTCCTTCAAGTGGTTAAAACGAGCGATAGGGCTTAAAACTAGTTTTGGTGGGGCATTTGACAAACATTTGGTGCTTGTTGACCAAAAGTACCACACTTGAGATACTTTCGGCGCTAAAACCCGAAAAGGAGATTACAAAGAACAAAAACCAAACTTCCGTTTCTTTTGGGCCTAAAACGAGCAATTGGACTTAAAACTTGTTTTGCTGAGGCATTTGACAAGCACTTGGTGTCTGTTGACCAAAAGTAACACACTTGAGATACTTTGGGCGCTAAAACCTAAAAAGGAGATTACAAAGATCAAAAACCAAACTTGCGTTCCTTCAAGTGGTTAAAACGAGCGATAGGGCTTAAAACTAGTTTTGGTGGGGCATTTGACAAACATTTGGTGCTTGTTGACCAAAAGTACCACACTTGAGATACTTTCGGCGCTAAAACCCGAAAAGGAGATTACAAAGAACAAAAACCAAACTTCCGTTTCTTTTGGGCCTAAAACGAGCAATTGGGCTTAAAACTTGTTTTGGTGGGGCATTTGACAAACCTTTGGTGTTTGTTGACCAAAAGTAACACACTTGAGATACTTTGGGCACGAAAACACAAAAAGGAGATTACAAAGATAAAAAACTAAACTGGTGTTCCTTTAAGTGGCTAAAACGAGCAATTGGGCTTAGCTCTTGTTTTGATGTGGCATTTGACAAACGTTTGGTGTCTGCTGACCAAAAGTACCACACTTGAGATACTTTGAGCCCTAAAACCAAAAAGGAGATTACAAAGATCAAAACGAAACTTGCGTTCCTTTACGTGGCTAAAACGAGCAATTGGTCTTAAAACTTGTTTTAGTGGGGCATTTGACAAACATTTGGTGTTTGTTCACCAAACGTACCACACTTGAGATACTTTGGGCGCTAAAACCCTAAAAGGAGATTACAAAGAACAAAAACCAAACTTGTGTTTCTTTTGGGCCTAATACCAGCAATTGGGATTAAAACTTGTTTTTCTGGGGCATTTGACAAGCATTTGGTGTCTGTTGACCAAAAGTAACACACTTGAGATACTTTGGGCGCTAAAACCTAAAAAGGAGATTACAAAGATCAAAAACCAAACTTGTATTCCTTCAAGTGGTTAAAACGAGCGATTGGGCTTAAAACTTGTTTTGGTGGGGCAATTGACAAACATTTGGTGCTTGTTGACCAAAAGTATGACACTTGAGATACTTTCGGCGCTAAAACCCGAAAAGGAGATTACAAAGAACAAAAACCAAACTTCCGTTTCTTTTGGGCCTAAAACGAGCAATTGGACTTAAAACTTGTTTTGCTGAGGCATTTGACAAGCACTTGGTGTCTGTTGACCAAAAGTAACACACTTGAGATACTTTGGGCGCTAAAACCTAAAAAGGAGATTACAAAGATCAAAAACCAAACTTGCGTTCCTTCAAGTGGTTAAAACGAGCGATAGGGCTTAAAACTAGTTTTGGTGGGGCATTTGACAAACATTTGGTGCTTGTTGACCAAAAGTACCACACTTGAGATACTTTCGGCGCTAAAACCTAAAAAGGAGATTACAAAGAACAAAAACCAAACTTCCGTTTCTTTTGGGCCTAAAACGAGCAATTGGGCTTAAAACTTGTTTTGGTGGGGCATTTGACAAACCTTTGGTGTTTGTTGACCAAAAGTAACACACTTGAGATACTTTGGGCACGAAAACACAAAAAGGAGATTACAAAGATAAAAAACTAA
Source organism: Mimosa pudica (assembly GCA_029929735.1). Taxonomy (NCBI): domain Eukaryota; kingdom Viridiplantae; phylum Streptophyta; class Magnoliopsida; order Fabales; family Fabaceae; genus Mimosa; species Mimosa pudica. Next base: position 3,944,268 of record JAKELP010000053.1, read on the forward strand.
ACTGGTGTTCCTTTAAGTGGCTAAAACGAGCAATTGGGCTTAGCTCTTGTTTTGATGTGGCATTTGACAAACGTTTGGTGTCTGCTGACCAAAAGTACCACACTTGAGATACTTTGAGCCCTAAAACCCAAAAAGGAGATTACAAAGATCAAAACGAAACTTGCGTTCCTTTAAGTGGCTAAAACGAGCAATTGGTCTTAAAACTTGTTTTAGTGGGGCATTTGACAAACATTTGGTGTTTGTTCACCAAACGTACCACACTTGAGATACTTTGGGCGCTAAAACCCTAAAAGGAGATTACAAAGAACAAAAACCAAACTTGTGTTTCTTTTGGGCCTAATACCAGCAATTGGGATTAAAACTTGTTTTTCTGGGGCATTTGACAAGCATTTGGTGTCTGTTGACCAAAAGTAACACACTTGAGATACTTTGGGCGCTAAAACCTAAAAAGGAGATTACAAAGATCAAAAACCAAACTTGTGTTTCTTTTGGGCCTAAAATCAGCAATTGGGATTAAAACTTGTTTTGCTGGGGCATTTGACAAGCATTTGGTGTCTGTTGACCAAAAGTAACACACTTGAGATACTTTGGGCGCTAAAACCTAAAAAGGAGATTACAAAGATCAAAAACCAAACTTGCGTTCTCTTAAGTGGTTAAAACGAGCGATTTGTCTTAAAACTTGTTTTGGTGGGGCATTTGACAAACATTTGGTGTTTGTTGACCAAAAGTACGACACTTGAGATACTTTGGGCGCTAAAACCTAAAAAGGAGATTAGAAAGAACAAAAACCAAACTTCCGTTTCTTTTGGGCCTAAAACGAGCAATTGGGCTTAAAACTTGTTTTGGTGGGGCATTTGACAAACTTTTGGTGTTTGTTGACCAAAAGTAACACACTTGAGATACTTTGGGCACTAAAACACAAAAAGGAGATTACAAAGATAAAAAACTAAACTTGCGTTCCTTTAAGTGGCTAAAACGAGCAATTGGGCTTAAAACTTGTTTTGATGTGGCATTTGAAAAACGTTTGGTGTTTGTTGACCAAAAGTACCACAGTTGAGATACTTTGAGCGCTAAAACCAAAAAAGGAGATTACAAAGATCAAAAACCAAACTTGCGTTCCTTTAAGTGGCTAAAACGAGCAATTGGTATTAAAACTTGTTTTGGTGGGGCATTTGACAAACATTTGGTGTTTGTTGACCAAAAGTACCACACTTGAGATACTTTACTCGCTAAAACCCAAAAAGAAGATTACAAAGAACAAAAACTAAAGTTGTGTTTCTTTTGAGCCTAAAACGAGCAATTAGGATTAAAACTTCTTTTGCTGGGGCATTTGACAAGCAGTTGGTGTCTGTTGACCAAAAGTAACACACTTGAGATACTTTGGGCGCTAAAACCTAAAAAGGAGATTACAAAGATCAAAAACCAAACTTGTATTCCTTCAAGTGGTTAAAACGAGCGATTGGGCTTAAAACTTGTTTTGGTGGGGCAATTGACAAACATTTGGTGCTTGTTGACCAAAAGTACGACACTTGAGATACTTTCGGCGCTAAAACACGAAAAGGAGATTACAAAGAACAAAAACCAAACTTCCGTTTCTTTTGGGCCTAAAACGAGCAATTGGACTTAAAACTTGTTTTGCTGGGGCATTTGACAAGCACTTGGTGTCTGTTGACCAAAAGTAACACACTTGAGATACTTTGCGCGCTAAAACCTAAAAAGGAGATTACAAAGATCAAAAACCAAACTTGCGTTCCTTCAAGTGGTTAAAACGAGCGATTGGGCTTAAAACCAGTTTTGGTGGGGCATTTGACAAACATTTGGTGCTTGTTGACCAAAAGTACCACACTTGAGATACTTTCGGCGCTAAAACCCGAAAAGGAGATTACAAAGAACAAAAACCAAACTTCCGTTTCTTTTGGGCCTAAAACGAGCAATTGGGCTTAAAACTTGTTTTGGTGGGGCATTTGACAAACTTTTGGTGTTTGTTGACCAAAAGTAACACACTTGAGATACTTTGGGCACGAAAACACAAAAAGGAGATTACAAAGATAAAAAACTAAACTTGTGTTCCTTTAAGTGGCTAAAACGAGCAATTGGGCTTAGCTCTTGTTTTGATGTGGCATTTGACAAACGTTTGGTGTCTGCTGACCAAAAGTACCACACTTGAGATACTTTGAGCGCTAAAACCCAAAAAGGAGATTACAAAGATCAAAACGAAACTTGCGTTCCTTTAAGTGGCTAAAACGAGCAATTGGTCTTAAAACTTGTTTTAGTGGGGCATTTGACAAACATTTGGTGTTTGTTCACCAAACGTACCACACTTGAGATACTTTGGGCGCTAAAACCCTAAAAGGAGATTACAAAGAACAAAAACCAAACTTGTGTTTCTTTTGGGCCTAATACCAGCAATTGGGATTAAAACTTGTTTTGCTGGGGCATTTGACAAGCATTTGGTGTCTGTTGACCAAAAGTAACACACTTGAGATACTTTGGGCGCTAAAACCTAAAAAGGAGATTACAAAGAACAAAAACCAAACTTCCGTTTCTTTTGGGCCTAAAACGAGCAATTGGGCTTAAAACTTGTTTTGGTGGGGCATTTGACAAACCTTTGGTGTTTGTTGACCAAAAGTAACACACTTGAGATACTTTGGGCACGAAAACACAAAAAGGAGATTACAAAGATAAAAAACTAAACTGGTGTTCCTTTAAGTGGCTAAAACGAGCAATTGGGCTTAGCTCTTGTTTTGATGTGGCATTTGACAAACGTTTGGTGTCTGCTGACCAAAAGTACCACACTTGAGATACTTTGATCCCTAAAACCCAAAAAGGAGATTACAAAGATCAAAACGAAACTTGCGTTCCTTTAAGTGGCTAAAACGAGCAATTGGTCTTAAAACTTGTTTTAGTGGGGCATTTGACAAACATTTGGTGTTTGTTCACCAAACGTACCACACTTGAGATACTTTGGGCGCTAAAACCCTAAAAGGAGATTACAAAGAACAAAAACCAAACTTGTGTTTCTTTTGGGCCTAATACCAGCAATTGGGATTAAAACTTGTTTTGCTGGGGCATTTGACAAGCATTTGGTGTCTGTTGACCAAAAGTAACACACTTGAGATACTTTGGGCGCTAAAACCTAAAAAGGAGATTACAAAGATCAAAAACCAAACTTGCGTTCCTTCAAGTGGTTAAAACGAGCGATTGGGCTTAAAACCAGTTTTGGTGGGGCATTTGACAAACATTTGGTGCTTGTTGACCAAAAGTACCACACTTGAGATACTTTCGGCGCTAAAACCCGAAAAGGAGATTACAAAGAACAAAAACCAAACTTCCGTTTCTTTTGGGCCTAAAACGAGCAATTGGGCTTAAAACTTGTTTTGGTGGGGCATTTGACAAACTTTTGGTGTTTGTTGACCAAAAGTAACACACTTGAGATACTTTGGGCACGAAAACACAAAAAGGAGATTACAAAGATAAAAAACTAAACTTGTGTTCCTTTAAGTGGCTAAAACGAGCAATTGGGCTTAGCTCTTGTTTTGATGTGGCATTTGACAAATGTTTGGTGTCTGCTGACCATAAGTACCACACTTGAGATACTTTGAGCGCTAAAACCCAAAAAGGAGATTACAAAGATCAAAACGAAACTTGCGTTCCTTTAAGTGGCTAAAGCGAGCAATTGGTCTTAAAACTTGTTTTAGTGGGGCATTTGACAAACATTTGGTGTTTGTTCACCAAACGTACCACACTTGAGATACTTTGGGCGCTAAAACCCTAAAAGGAGATTACAAAGAACAAAAACCAAACTTGTGTTTCTTTTGGGCCTAATACCAGCAATTGGGATTAAAACTTGTTTTGCTGGGGCATTTGACAAGCATTTGGTGTCTGTTGACCAAAAGTAACACACTTGAGATACTTTGGGCGCTAAAACCTAAAAAGGAGATTACAAAGAACAAAAACCAAACTTCCGTTTCTTTTGGGCCTAAAACGAGCAATTGGGCTTAAAACTTGTTTTGGTGGGGCATTTGACAAACCTTTGGTGTTTGTTGACCAAAAGTAACACACTTGAGATACTTTGGGCACGAAAACACAAAAAGGAGATTACAAAGATAAAAAACTAAACTGGTGTTCCTTTAAGTGGCTAAAACGAGCAATTGGGCTTAGCTCTTGTTTTGATGTGGCATTTGACAAACGTTTGGTGTCTGCTGACCAAAAGTACCACACTTGAGATACTTTGATCCCTAAAACCCAAAAAGGAGATTACAAAGATCAAAATGAAACTTGCGTTCCTTTAAGTGGCTAAAACGAGCAATTGGTCTTAAAACTTGTTTTAGTGGGGCATTTGACAAACATTTGGTGTTTGTTCACCAAACGTACCACACTTGAGATACTTTGGGCGCTAAAACCCTAAAAGGAGATTACAAAGAACAAAAACCAAACTTGTGTTTCTTTTGGGCCTAATACCAGCAATTGGGATTAAAACTTGTTTTGCTGGGGCATTTGACAAGCATTTGGTGTCTGTTGACCAAAAGTAACACACTTGAGATACTTTGGGCGCTAAAACCTAAAAAGGAGATTACAAAGATCAAAAACCAAACTTGCGTTCCTTCAAGTGGTTAAAACGAGCGATTGGGCTTAAAACCAGTTTTGGTGGGGCATTTGACAAACATTTGGTGCTTGTTGACCAAAAGTACCACACTTGAGATACTTTCGACGCTAAAACCCGAAAAGGAGATTACAAAGAACAAAAACCAAACTTCCGTTTCTTTTGGGCCTAAAACGAGCAATTGGGCTTAAAACTTGTTTTGGTGGGGCATTTGACAAACTTTTGGTGTTTGTTGACCAAAAGTAACACACTTGAGATACTTTGGGCACGAAAACACAAAAAGGAGATTACAAAGATAAAAAACTAAACTTGTGTTCCTTTAAGTGGCTAAAACGAGCAATTGGGCTTAGCTCTTGTTTCGATGTGGCATTTGACAAATGTTTTGGTGTCTGCTGACCAAAAGTACCACACTTGAGATACTTTGAGCGCTAAAACCCAAAAAGGAGATTACAAAGATCAAAACGAAACTTGCGTTCCTTTAAGTGGCTAAAGCGAGCAATTGGTCTTAAAACTTGTTTTAGTGGGGCATTTGACAAACATTTGGTGTTTGTTCACCAAACGTACCACACTTGAGATACTTTGGGCGCTAAAACCCTAAAAGGAGATTACAAAGAACAAAAACCAAACTTGTGTTTCTTTTGGGCCTAATACCAGCAATTGGGATTAAAACTTGTTTTGCTGGGGCATTTGACAAGCATTTGGTGTCTGTTGACCAAAAGTAACACACTTGAGATACTTTGGGCGCTAAAACCTAAAAAGGAGATTACAAAGAACAAAAACCAAACTTCCGTTTCTTTTGGGCCTAAAACGAGCAATTGGGCTTAAAACTTGTTTTGGTGGGGCATTTGACAAACCTTTGGTGTTTGTTGACCAAAAGTAACACACTTGAGATACTTTGGGCACGAAAACACAAAAAGGAGATTACAAAGATAAAAAACTAAACTGGTGTTCCTTTAAGTGGCTAAAACGAGCAATTGGGCTTAGCTCTTGTTTTGATGTGGCATTTGACAAACGTTTGGTGTCTGCTGACCAAAAGTACCACACTTGAGATACTTTGATCCCTAAAACCCAAAAAGGAGATTACAAAGATCAAAACGAAACTTGCGTTCCTTTAAGTGGCTAAAACGAGCAATTGGTCTTAAAACTTGTTTTAGTGGGGCATTTGACAAACATTTGGTGTTTGTTCACCAAACGTACCACACTTGAGATACTTTGGGCGCTAAAACCCTAAAAGGAGATTACAAAGAACAAAAACCAAACTTGTGTTTCTTTTGGGCCTAATACCAGCAATTGGGATTAAAACTTGTTTTGTTGGGGCATTTGACAAGCATTTGGTGTCTGTTGACCAAAAGTAACACACTTGAGATACTTTGGGCGCTAAAACCTAAAAAGGAGATTACAAAGATCAAAAACCAAACTTGCGTTCCTTCAAGTGGTTAAAACGAGCGATTGGGCTTAAAACCAGTTTTGGTGGGGCATTTGACAAACATTTGGTGCTTGTTGACCAAAAGTACCACACTTGAGATACTTTCGGCGCTAAAACCCGAAAAGGAGATTACAAAGAACAAAAACCAAACTTCCGTTTCTTTTGGGCCTAAAACGAGCAATTGGGCTTAAAACTTGTTTTGGTGGGGCATTTGACAAACTTTTGGTGTTTGTTGACCAAAAGTAACACACTTGAGATACTTTGGGAACGAAAACACAAAAAGGAGATTACAAAGATAAAAAACTAAACTTGTGTTCCTTTAAGTGGCTAAAACGAGCAATTGGGCTTAGCTCTTGTTTTGATGTGGCATTTGACAAACGTTTGGTGTCTGCTGACCATAAGTACCACACTTGAGATACTTTGAGCGCTAAAACCAAAAAGGAGATTACAAAGATCAAAACGAAACTTGCGTTCCTTTAAGTGGCTAAAGCGAGCAATTGGTCTTAAAACTTGTTTTAGTGGGGCATTTGACAAACATTTGGTGTTTGTTCACCAAACGTACCACACTTGAGATACTTTGGGCGCTAAAACCCTAAAAGGAGATTACAAAGAACAAAAACCAAACTTGTGTTTCTTTTGGGCCTAATACCAGCAATTGGGATTAAAACTTGTTTTGCTGGGGCATTTGACAAGCATTTGGTGTCTGTTGACCAAAAGTAACACACTTGAGATACTTTGGGCGCTAAAACCTAAAAAGGAGATTACAAAGAACAAAAACCAAACTTCCGTTTCTTTTGGGCCTAAAACGAGCAATTGGGCTTAAAACTTGTTTTGGTGGGGCATTTGACAAACTTTGGTGTTTGTTGACCAAAAGTAACACACTTGAGATACTTTGGGCACGAAAACACAAAAAGGAGAGTACAAAGATAAAAAACTAAACTGGTGTTCCTTTAAGTGGCTAAAACGAGCAATTGGGCTTAGCTCTTGTTTTGATGTGGCATTTGACAAACGTTTGGTGTCTGCTGACCAAAAGTACCACACTTGAGATACTTTGATCCCTAAAACCCAAAAAGGAGATTACAAAGATCAAAACGAAACTTGCGTTCCTTTAAGTGGCTAAAACGAGCAATTGGTCTTAAAACTTGTTTTAGTGGGGCATTTGACAAACATTTGGTGTTTGTTCACCAAACGTACCACACTTGAGATACTTTGGGCGCTAAAACCCTAAAAGGAGATTACAAAGAACAAAAACCAAACTTGTGTTTCTTTTGGGCCTAATACCAGCAATTGGGATTAAAACTTGTTTTTCTGGGGCATTTGACAAGCATTTGGTGTCTGTTGACCAAAAGTAACACACTTGAGATACTTTGGGCGCTAAAACCTAAAAAGGAGATTACAAAGATCAAAAACCAAACTTGTGTTTCTTTTGGGCCTAAAATCAGCAATTGGGATTAAAACTTGTTTTGCTGGGGCATTTGACAAGCATTTGGTGTCTGTTGACCAAAAGTAACACACTTGAGATACTTTGGGCGCTAAAACCTAAAAAGGAGATTACAAAGATCAAAAACCAAACTTGTGTTCTCTTAAGTGGTTAAAACGAGCGATTTGTCTTAAAACTTGTTTTGGTGGGGCATTTGACAAACATTTGGTGTTTGTTGACCAAAAGTACGACACTTGAGATACTTTGGGCGCTAAAACCTAAAAAGGAGATTAGAAAGAACAAAAACCAAACTTCCGTTTCTTTTGGGCCTAAAACGAGCAATTGGGCTTAAAACTTGTTTTGGTGGGGCATTTGACAAACTTTTGGTGTTTGTTGACCAAAAGTAACACACTTGAGATACTTTGGGCACTAAAACACAAAAAGGAGATTACAAAGATAAAAAACTAAACTTGCGTTCCTTTAAGTGGCTAAAACGAGCAATTGGGCTTAAAACTTGTTTTGATGTGGCATTTGAAAAACGTTTGGTGTTTGTTGACCAAAAGTACCACAGTTGAGATACTTTGAGCGCTAAAACCAAAAAGGAGATTACAAAGATCAAAAACCAAACTTGCGTTCCTTTAAGTGGCTAAAACGAGCAATTGGTCTTAAAACTTGTTTTGGTGGGGCATTTGACAAACATTTGGTGTTTGTTGACCAAAAGTACCACACTTGAGATACTTTACTCGCTAAAACCCAAAAAGAAGATTACAAAGAACAAAAACTAAAGTTGTGTTTCTTTTGAGCCTAAAACGAGCAATTAGGATTAAAACTTCTTTTGCTGGGGCATTTGACAAGCAGTTGGTGTCTGTTGACCAAAAGTAACACACTTGAGATACTTTGGGCGCTAAAACCTAAAAAGGAGATTACAAAGATCAAAAACCAAACTTGTATTCCTTCAAGTGGTTAAAACGAGCGATTGGGCTTAAAACTTGTTTTGGTGGGGCAATTGACAAACATTTGGTGCTTGTTGACCAAAAGTACGACACTTGAGCTACTTTCGGCGCTAAAACACGAAAAGGAGATTACAAAGAACAAAAACCAAACTTCCGTTTCTTTTGGGCCTAAAACGAGCAATTGGACTTAAAACTTGTTTTGCTGGGGCATTTGACAAGCACTTGGTGTCTGTTGACCAAAAGTAACACACTTGAGATACTTTGGGCGCTAAAACCTAAAAAGGAGATTACAAAGATCAAAAACCAAACTTGCGTTCCTTCAAGTGGTTAAAACGAGCGATTGGGCTTAAAACCAGTTTTGGTGGGGCATTTGACAAACATTTGGTGCTTGTTGACCAAAAGTACCACACTTGAGATACTTTCGGCGCTAAAACCCGAAAAGGAGATTACAAAGAACAAAAACCAAACTTCCGTTTCTTTTGGGCCTAAAACGAGCAATTGGGCTTAAAACTTGTTTTGGTGGGGCATTTGACAAACTTTTGGTGTTTGTTGTCCAAAAGTAACACACTTGAGATACTTTGGGCACGAAAACACAAAAAGGAGATTACAAAGATAAAAAACTAAACTTGTGTTCCTTTAAGTGGCTAAAACGAGCAATTGGGCTTAGCTCTTGTTTTGATGTGGCATTTGACAAACGTTTGGTGTCTGCTGACCAAAAGTACCACACTTGAGATACTTTGAGCGCTAAAACCCAAAAAGGAGATTACAAAGATCAAAACGAAACTTGCGTTCCTTTAAGTGGCTAAAACGAGCAATTGGTCTTAAAACTTGTTTTAGTGGGGCATTTGACAAACATTTGGTGTTTGTTCACCAAACGTACCACACTTGAGATACTTTGGGCGCTAAAACCCTAAAAGGAGATTACAAAGAACAAAAACCAAACTTGTGTTTCTTTTGGGCCTAATACCAGCAATTGGGATTAAAACTTGTTTTGCTGGGGCATTTGACAAGCATTTGGTGTCTGTTGACCAAAAGTAACACACTTGAGATACTTTGGGCGCTAAAACCTAAAAAGGAGATTACAAAGAACAAAAACCAAACTTCCGTTTCTTTTGGGCCTAAAACGAGCAATTGGGCTTAAAACTTGTTTTGGTGGGGCATTTGACAAACCTTTGGTGTTTGTTGACCAAAAGTAACACACTTGAGATACTTTGGGCACGAAAACACAAAAAGGAGATTACAAAGATAAAAAACTAAACTGGTGTTCCTTTAAGTGGCTAAAACGAGCAATTGGGCTTAGCTCTTGTTTTGATGTGGCATTTGACAAACGTTTGGTGTCTGCTGACCAAAAGTACCACACTTGAGATACTTTGATCCCTAAAACCCAAAAAGGAGATTACAAAGATCAAAACGAAACTTGCGTTCCTTTAAGTGGCTAAAACGAGCAATTGGTCTTAAAACTTGTTTTAGTGGGGCATTTGACAAACATTTGGTGTTTGTTCACCAAACGTACCACACTTGAGATACTTTGGGCGCTAAAACCCTAAAAGGAGATTACAAAGAACAAAAACCAAACTTGTGTTTCTTTTGGGCCTAATACCAGCAATTGGGATTAAAACTTGTTTTTCTGGGGCATTTGACAAGCATTTGGTGTCTGTTGACCAAAAGTAACACACTTGAGATACTTTGGGCGCTAAAACCTAAAAAGGAGATTACAAAGATCAAAAACCAAACTTGTGTTTCTTTTGGGCCTAAAATCAGCAATTGGGATTAAAACTTGTTTTGCTGGGGCATTTGACAAGCATTTGGTGTCTGTTGACCAAAAGTAACACACTTGAGATACTTTGGGCGCTAAAACCTAAAAAGGAGATTACAAAGATCAAAAACCAAACTTGCGTTCTCTTAAGTGGTTAAAACGAGCGATTTGTCTTAAAACTTGTTTTGGTGGGGCATTTGACAAACATTTGGTGTTTGTTGACCAAAAGTACGACACTTGAGATACTTTGGGCGCTAAAACCTAAAAAGGAGATTAGAAAGAACAAAAACCAAACTTCCGTTTCTTTTGGGCCTAAAACGAGCAATTGGGCTTAAAACTTGTTTTGGTGGGGCATTTGACAAACTTTTGGTGTTTGTTGACCAAAAGTAACACACTTGAGATACTTTGGGCACTAAAACACAAAAAGGAGATTACAAAGATAAAAAACTAAACTTGCGTTCCTTTAAGTGGCTAAAACGAGCAATTGGGCTTAAAACTTGTTTTGATGTGGCATTTGAAAAACGTTTGGTGTTTGTTGACCAAAAGTACCACAGTTGAGATACTTTGAGCGCTAAAACCAAAAAAGGAGATTACAAAGATCAAAACCAAACTTGCGTTCCTTTAAGTGGCTAAAACGAGAAATTGGTCTTAAAACTTGTTTTGGTGGGGCATTTGACAAACATTTGGTGTTTGTTGACCAAAAGTACCACACTTGAGATACTTTACTCGCTAAAACCCAAAAAGAAGATTACAAAGAACAAAAACTAAAGTTGTGTTTCTTTTGAGCCTAAAACGAGCAATTAGGATTAAAACTTCTTTTGCTGGGGCATTTGACAAGCAGTTGGTGTCTGTTGACCAAAAGTAACACACTTGAGATACTTTGGGCGCTAAAACCTAAAAAGGAGATTACAAAGATCAAAAACCAAACTTGTGTTTCTTTTGGGCCTAAAATCAGCAATTGGGATTAAAACTTGTTTTGCTGGGGCATTTGACAAGCATTTGGTGTCTGTTGACCAAAAGTAACACACTTGAGATACTTTGGGCGCTAAAACCTAAAAAGGAGATTACAAAGATCAAAAACCAAACTTGCGTTCTCTTAAGTGGTTAAAACGAGCGATTTGTCTTAAAACTTGTTTTGGTGGGGCATTTGACAAACATTTGGTGTTTGTTGACCAAAAGTACGACACTTGAGATACTTTGGGCGCTAAAACCTAAAAAGGAGATTAGAAAGAACAAAAACCAAACTTCCGTTTCTTTTGGGCCTAAAACGAGCAATTGGGCTTAAAACTTGTTTTGGTGGGGCATTTGACAAACTTTTGGTGTTTGTTGACCAAAAGTAACACACTTGAGATACTTTGGGCACTAAAACACAAAAAGGAGATTACAAAGATAAAAAACTAAACTTGCGTTCCTTTAAGTGGCTAAAACGAGCAATTGGGCTTAAAACTTGTTTTGATGTGGCATTTGAAAAACGTTTGGTGTTTGTTGACCAAAAGTACCACAGTTGAGATACTTTGAGCGCTAAAACCAAAAAAGGAGATTACAAAGATCAAAAACCAAACTTTCGTTCCTTTAAGTGGCTAAAACGAGCAATTGGTATCAAAACTTGTTTTGGTGGGGCATTTGACAAACATTTGGTGTTTGTTGACCAAAAGTACCACACTTGAGATACTTTGTGCGCTAAAACCCAAAAAGAAGATTACAAAGAACAAAAACCAAAGTTGTGTTTCTTTTGAGCCTAAAACGAGCAATTAGGATTAAAACTTGTTTTGCTGGGGCATTTGACAAGCATTTGGTGTCTGTTGACCAAAAGTAACACACTTGAGATACTTCGGGCGCTAAAACCTAAAAAGGAGATTACAAAGATCAAAAACCAAACTTGTATTCCTTCAAGTGGTTAAAACGAGCGGTTGGGCTTAAAACTTGTTTTGGTGGGGCAATTGACAAACATTTGGTGCTTGTTGACCAAAAGTACGACACTTGAGATACTTTCGGCGCTAAAACACGAAAAGGAGATTACAAAGAACAAAAACCAAACTTCCGTTTCTTTTGGGCCTAAAACGAGCAATTGGACTTAAAACTTGTTTTGCTGGGGCATTTGACAAGCACTTGGTGTCTGTTGACCAAAAGTAACACACTTGAGATACTTTGGGCGCTTAAACCTAAAAAGGAGATTACAAAGATCAAAAACCAAACTTGCGTTCCTTCAAGTGGTTAAAACGAGCGATTGGGCTTAAAACCAGTTTTGGTGGGGCATTTGACAAACATTTGGTGCTTGTTGACCAAAAGTACCACACTTGAGATACTTTCGGCGCTAAAACCCGAAAAGGAGATTACAAAGAACAAAAACCAAACTTCCGTTTCTTTTGGGCCTAAAACGAGCAATTGGGCTTAAAACTTGTTTTGGTGGGGCATTTGACAAACTTTTGGTGTTTGTTGACCAAAAGTAACACACTTGAGATACTTTGGGCACGAAAACACAAAAAGGAGATTACAAAGATAAAAAACTAAACTTGGGTTCCTTTAAGTGGCTAAAACTAGCAATTGGGCTTAGCTCTTGTTTTGATGTGGCATTTGACCAACGTTTGGTGTCTGCTGACCAAAAGTACCACACTTGAGATACTTTGAGCGCTAAAACCCAAAAAGGAGATTACAAAGATCAAAACGAAACTTGCGTTCCTTTAAGTGGCTAAAACGAGCAATTGGTCTTAAAACTTGTTTTAGTGGGGCATTTGACAAACATTTGGTGTTTGTTCACCAAACGTACCACACTTGAGATACTTTGGGCGCTAAAACCCTAAAAGGAGATTACAAAGAACAAAAACCAAACTTGTGTTTCTTTTGGGCCTAATACCAGCAATTGGGATTAAAACTTGTTTTGCTGGGGCATTTGACAAGCATTTGGTGTCTGTTGACCAAAAGTAACACACTTGAGATACTTTGGGCGCTAAAACCTAAAAAGGAGATTACAAAGATCAAAAACCAAACTTGTGTTTCTTTTGGGCCTAAAATCAGCAATTGGGATTAAAACTTGTTTTGCTGGGGCATTTGACAAGCATTTGGTGTCTGTTGACCAAAAGTAACACACTTGAGATACTTTGGGCGCTAAAACCTAAAAAGGAGATTACAAAGATCAAAAACCAAACTTGCGTTCTCTTAAGTGGTTAAAACGAGCGATTTGTCTTAAAACTTGTTTTGGTGGGGCATTTGACAAACATTTGGTGTTTGTTGACCAAAAGTACGACACTTGAGATACTTTGGGCGCTAAAACCTAAAAAGGAGATTAGAAAGAACAAAAACCAAACTTCCGTTTCTTTTGGGCCTAAAACGAGCAATTGGGCTTAAAACTTGTTTTGGTGGGGCATTTGACAAACTTTTGGTGTTTGTTGACCAAAAGTAACACACTTGAGATACTTTGGGCACTAAAACACAAAAAGGAGATTACAAAGATAAAAAACTAAACTTGCGTTCCTTTAAGTGGCTAAAACGAGCAATTGGGCTTAAAACTTGTTTTGATGTGGCATTTGAAAAACGTTTGGTGTTTGTTGACCAAAAGTACCACAGTTGAGATACTTTGAGCGCTAAAACCAAAAAAGGAGATTACAAAGATCAAAAACCAAACTTGCGTTCCTTTAAGTGGCTAAAACGAGCAATTGGTCTTAAAACTTGTTTTGGTGGGGCATTTGACAAACATTTGGTGTTTGTTGACCAAAAGTACCACACTTGAGATACTTTACTCGCTAAAATCCAAAAAGAAGATTACAAAGAACAAAAACCAAAGTTGTGTTTCTTTTGAGCCTAAAACGAGCAATTAGGATTAAAACTTGTTTTGCTGGGGCATTTGACAAGCATTTGGTGTCTGTTGACCAAAAGTAACACACTTGAGATACTTTGGGCGCTAAAACCTAAAAAGGAGATTACAAAGATCAAAAACCAAACTTGTATTCCTTCAAGTGGTTAAAACGAGCGATTGGGCTTAAAACTTGTTTTGGTGGGGCAATTGACAAACATTTGGTGCTTGTTGACCAAAAGTACGACACTTGAGATACTTTCGGCGCTAAAACACGAAAAGGAGATTACAAAGAACAAAAACCAAACTTCCGTTTCTTTTGGGCCTAAAACGAGCAATTGGACTTAAAACTTGTTTTGCTGGGGCATTTGACAAGCACTTGGTGTCTGTTGACCAAAAGTAACACACTTGAGATACTTTGAGCGCTAAAACCTAAAAAGGAGATTACAAAGATCAAAAACCAAACTTGCGTTCCTTCAAGTGGTTAAAACGAGCGATTGGGCTTAAAACCAGTTTTGGTGGGGCATTTGACAAACATTTGGTGCTTGTTGACCAAAAGTACCACACTTGAGATACTTTCGGCGCTAAAACCCGAAAAGGAGATTACAAAGAACAAAAACCAAACTTCCGTTTCTTTGGGCCTAAAACGAGCAATTGGGCTTAAAACTTGTTTTGGTGGGGCATTTGACAAACTTTTGGTGTTTGTTGACCAAAAGTAACACACTTGAGATACTTTGGGCACGAAAACACAAAAAGGAGATTACAAAGATAAAAACCTAAACTTGTGTTCCTTTAAGTGGCTAAAACGAGCAATTGGGCTTAGCTCTTGTTTTGATGTGGCATTTGACAAACGTTTGGTGTCTGCTGACCAAAAGTACCACACTTGAGATACTTTGAGCGCTAAAACCCAAAAAGGAGATTACAAAGATCAAAACGAAACTTGCGTTCCTTTAAGTGGCTAAAACGAGCAATTGGTCTTAAACCTTGTTTTAGTGGGGCATTTGACAAACATTTGGTGTTTGTTCACCAAACGTACCACACTTGAGATACTTTGGGCGCTAAAACCCTAAAAGGAGATTACAAAGAACAAAAACCAAACTTGTGTTTCTTTTGGGCCTAATACCAGCAATTGGGATTAAAACTTGTTTTGCTGGGGCATTTGACAAGCATTTGGTGTCTGTTGACCAAAAGTAACACACTTGAGATACTTTGGGCGCTAAAACCTAAAAAGGAGATTACAAAGATCAAAAACCAAACTTGTGTTTCTTTTGGGCCTAAAATCAGCAATTGGGATTAAAACTTGTTTTGCTGGGGCATTTGACAAGCATTTGGTGTCTGTTGACCAAAAGTAACACACTTGAGATACTTTGGGCGCTAAAACCTAAAAAGGAGATTACAAAGATCAAAAACCAAACTTGCGTTCTCTTAAGTGGTTAAAACGAGCGATTTGTCTTAAAACTTGTTTTGGTGGGGCATTTGACAAACATTTGGTGTTTGTTGACCAAAAGTACGACACTTGAGATACTTTGGGCGCTAAAACCTAAAAAGGAGATTAGAAAGAACAAAAACCAAACTTCCGTTTCTTTTGGGCCTAAACGAGCAATTGGGCTTAAAACTTGTTTTGGTGGGGCATTTGACAAACTTTTGGTGTTTGTTGACCAAAAGTAACACACTTGAGATACTTTGGGCACTAAAACACAAAATGGAGATTGCAAAGATAAAAAACTAAACTTGCGTTCCTTTAAGTGGCTAAAACGAGCAATTGGGCTTAAAACTTGTTTTGATGTGGCATTTGAAAAACGTTTGGTGTTTGTTGACCAAAAGTACCACAGTTGAGATACTTTGAGCGCTAAAACCAAAAAAGGAGATTACAAAGATCAAAAACCAAACTTGCGTTCCTTTAAGTGGCTAAAACGAGCAATTGGTCTTAAAACTTGTTTTGGTGGGGCATTTGACAAACATTTGGTGTTTGTTGACCAAAAGTACCACACTTGAGATACTTTGTGCGCTAAAACCCAAAAAGAAGATTACAAAGAACAAAAACCAAAGTTGTGTTTCTTTTGAGCCTAAAACGAGCAATTAGGATTAAAACTTGTTTTGCTGGGGCATTTGACAAGCATTTGGTGTCTGTTGACCAAAAGTAACACACTTGAGATACTTTGGGCGCTAAAACCTAAAAAGGAGATTACAAAGATCAAAAACCAAACTTGTATTCCTTCAAGTGGTTAAAACGAGCGATTGGGCTTAAAACTTGTTTTGGTGGGACAATTGACAAACATTTGGTGCTTGTTGACCAAAAGTACGACACTTGAGATACTTTCGGCGCTAAAACACGAAAAGGAGATTACAAAGAACAAAAACCAAACTTCCGTTTCTTTTGGGCCTAAAACGAGCAATTGGACTTAAAACTTGTTTTGCTGGGGCATTTGACAAGCACTTGGTGTCTGTTGACCAAAAGTAACACACTTGAGATACTTTGGGCGCTAAAACCTAAAAAGGAGATTACAAAGATCAAAAACCAAACTTGCGTTCCTTCAAGTGGTTAAAACGAGCGATTGGGCTTAAAACCAGTTTTGGTGGGGCATTTGACAAACATTTGGTGCTTGTTGACCAAAAGTACCACACTTGAGATACTTTCGGCGCTAAAACCCGAAAAGGAGATTACAAAGAACAAAAACCAAACTTCCGTTTCTTTTGGGCCTAAAACGAGCAATTGGGCTTAAAACTTGTTTTGGTGGGGCATTTGACAAACTTTTGGTGTTTGTTGACCAAAAGTAACACACTTGAGATACTTTGGGCACGAAAACACAAAAAGGAGATTACAAAGATAAAAAACTAAACTTGTGTTCCTTTAAGTGGCTAAAACGAGCAATTGGGCTTAGATCTTGTTTTGATGTGGCATTTGACAAACGTTTGGTGTCTGCTGACCAAAAGTACCACACTTGAGATACTTTGAGCGCTAAAACCCAAAAAGGAGATTACAAAGATCAAAAGGAAACTTGCGTTCCTTTAAGTGGCTAAAACGAGCAATTGGTCTTAAAACTTGTTTTAGTGGGGCATTTGAAAAACATTTGGTGTTTGTTCACCAAACGTACCACACTTGTGATACTTTGGGCGCTAAAACCCTAAAAGGAGATTACAAAGAACAAAAACCAAACTTGTGTTTCTTTTGGGCCTAATACCAGCAATTGGGATTAAAACTTGTTTTGCTGGGGCATTTGACAAGCATTTGGTGTCTGTTGACCAAAAGTAACACACTTGAGATACTTTGGGCGCTAAAACCTAAAAAGGAGATTAGAAAGAACAAAAACCAAACTTCCGTTTCTTTTGGGCCTAAAACGAGCAATTGGGCTTAAAACTTGTTTTGGTGGGGCATTTGACAAACTTTTGGTGTTTGTTGACCAAAAGTAACACACTTGAGATACTTTGGGCACTAAAACACAAAAAGGAGGTTACAAAGATAAAAAACTAAACTTGCGTTCCTTTAAGTGGCTAAAACGAGCAATTGGGCTTAAAACTTGTTTTGATGTGGCATTTGACAAACGTTTGGTGTTTGTTGACCAAAAGTAACACACTTGAGATACTTTGGGCGCTAACACCTAAAAAGGAGATTACAAAGATCAAAAACCTAACTTGCATTCCTTTAAGTGGTTAAAACGAGCAATTGGGCTTAAAACTTGTTTTGGTGGGGCATTTGACAAACATTTGGTGTTTGTTGACCAAAAGTACTACACTTGAGATACTTTGGGCGCTAAAACCTAAAAAGGAGATTACAAAGAACAAAAACCAAACTTCCGTTTCTTTTGGGCCGAAAACGAGCAATTGGGGTTAAAACTTGTTTTGGTGGGGCATTTGACAAACATTTGGTGTTTCTTGACCACATGTACCACACTTGAGATACTTTGGGCGCTAAAACCCAAAAAGAAGATTACAAAGAACAAAAACCAAAGTTGTGTTTCTTTTGAGCCTAAAACGAGCAATTAGGATTAAAACTTGTTTTGCTGGGGTATTTGACAAGCATTTGGTGTCTGTTGACCAAAAGTAACACACTTGAGATACTTTGGGTGCTAAAACCTAAAAAGGAGATTACAAAGATCAAAAACCAAACTTGCGTTCCTTCAAGTGGTTAAAACGAGCGATTGGGCTTAAAACCAGTTTTGGTGGGCATTTGACAAACATTTGGTGCTTGTTGACCAAAAGTACCACACTTGAGATACTTTCGGCGCTAAAACCCGAAAAGGAGAGTACAAAGAACAAAAACCAAACTTTCGTTTCTTTTGCGCCTAAAACGAGCAATTGGGCTTAAAACTTGTTTTGGTGGGGCAATTGACAAACTTTTGGTGTTTGTTGTGTTAGAATCTTAAGTTTTGATGGTGACTTAGGTATGATATGGTCTAGTACTTAAAAGAACATAATTAACACTTAGGAAGGATTAGATGACATGGTTAGAACCCTGAGTTAGATCACTTGTGAATGCAAGATCATTTCCGGAAGTATTAGCACTAGAGTCACAACCGGATGCGGATTCACTTCCGAATGAATTAAGACTAGCGCTCACGGATGAAAGACTCATCCCACAGCGGAATCACAACCGGATGCGGAATCACTTCCGGATAGACTAGGACTCGCGCACGCGGATAAATGTGTCATCCCCCAGCGGCAGCGAGTAACTCACTAGGGATTTAACTTAGTCCATGAACATTAGGTACACAAACCTTAAGACTAAGCTATGACTCAACCGGAAGTGAGTTTACTTCCTGTTAGACTTAGACTGGCGCAGAGCGATGGAATAGATTTCACCCCAAGCGTCAGTGAGTCTACTTCGCCAAGTGAAAGCACTTCCTGTTAGATTTAGACTGGCGCAGACTGATAGAATAGAATGACCCCAAGCGTCAATGAATCAGCCTCGTCAAGTGAAATTACTTCCTGTTGGATTTAGACTGGCACAGGCTGATAAAAGAAGTATAACCCTAAGCGTCAGTGAGTTCACTACGTCAAGTGAAAGTGCTTCCGATAGCTCAGTGACTAGCGCTGACTGTTAGGAATGAAATAGACTAAGCGAGAGTGAGTGATAGTGAACAAAATCCTTCATCCAGTAGTTTTACTTCCGGATGTGGAAGTGCTTCCGGATACATCCTAGACTAAGTAAACTCCCACTTCATGTGATTGTGTGTTGACTTAATATACATAGCATGAACAAATGACACACTGAGTCACTTAGGAAGACTTAGAGTAAACTAACGAGACTTAAGCTGACTATTGGAATAGAGATCCCTTAGAGTCAGTAGACATTACACTAAGTCAGAACATAGTCTAAGTAAGACTACTTCCCATAGCAAACTTCCCACAACATGTATAGTTTTACTATATCTGATTATATATATTGCTATGTTGGACTAACCAGTATGTGCAGAACTTAATCACACTTCCGGATGCAACTGAGCTTCCGGATGCAAAGACTCTTGGCATTGGATTTCAGAGATTAACACTTGCAGAGCAAGATTGCCACTTCCGGATGAACGATGATCATCCGTCAGCAAGAGTACAAGAGTAAATGTCACATACTCAGAAGTCAGAATGCTTTTGTCAGAGCAGAGGTGTCAAGACTACTTTTCAGAGATAAAGCAAGTCAACCCTGCTGAGCATTTAAGAAGATGTTCCTTCCAACGGTAACAAGAGGATAACAGATATTCAAACAACATTGTTACCTACCAAGCATGAGGAGTATGAGAGATAAGGAGAACATAATCTGAAGATTCTTTCATGGTGACAAAGCTCATACTACCCACAAGAGTCGGAGTCCATAAGAGAGCTTCTGATAGCAAGAGAGCATCCAATAGCAAAGCACTCTTATCATTCATGGACAAGTGCTTGGAAGACAAAGTTCCTCTATGATAGCAAGCAGAATGTTAGAGTCCACGAGCTTCACTTCAGTTAGCAAGAGAGCTTCCGATAGTAAGTCTCTTAGCATCCTGGACTTATGCTTGAGGAACGAAGTCCTCATCTGACGACAAGCAAGAGTCAGACCGTACAGTGTATAGATGTCAGAACGACTTTTGCCAGAACAGTGTTGTCAGAACAGTGTTGACAGAACAGCTGGACAAAGCACCCTATTCAGATAAAGCAAAGTCAACTCTGCTGTGCATTAATGAGGACAACGTAAACAAGGGCCCAACGGCTATATTCAAACGGCCTTATTGCCTCTCCAACGGTTGGATAATCAGAGGCTGGTATAAAAGGAGATATTCTTCATTTCTGAAGATTATGCGAGAGAGAGAGCTTCATGAGTTTGATAAGCAAGAGAAATAGAATGAAGAAGCTCAAGCCTACTATCTGAAATATCCTTCTCATCTCCTACTCTCTGATTATGAAGTTGTAATACTCTTAGAGAAAATTAGTGGAGAGCAATCATTGTACTTAAGTGAGTAACATAATCTGTTCATTGAGTGAACCCACTTAGTTGAGCTTAAGTGTTTAGCACAATCAGTTCATAGAGTGAACATAGTTGTTATCTTACATTTGTAAGGGGGAGCATTTAGAGCTTGTCTAAATCTCCATAGGTTGCAAGTGAGCCCGCAAAACTTGTGGTTGTAAAGGTTGCAAGTAATCCCGTAAAACTTGCGGTAAGGTTTGCAGGTTAGCCCGTGATAAAACCTGTGGGTTGTTAGGTGAACCCGTGCTCGTAAAACCTAAAGTGTAAAGGCTTCTCTTGTGCCCGGTTTAAACAAGAATAGTGGATTGGAAATCTCAAGTGTAGTTTGGGGACTGGATGTAGGTCTGGGTGACCGAACCAGGATAAATTCATGTGTGCATAAATTTACATTTAATCAATCTATTTTGCATCACATAACATACTGACTTGTGCATACCATTACCTATTAACATCATCACCAAGCACAAGCTGTCTTTCGGAAAAGAAATAAAGTTTTTATTCCCTCACCCAATTCACCCCCCCTCTTGGGTGACAGCCACGCATTTCATTTGGTATCAGAGCAGGTCACTTGTTTAAAGGATCCAACGATCTCAAGTGTAAAGACCTTGGCTGATTTGGGTTAAAATGTTTTCCAAAGGCTTTGATCATACCATTCCACCTGTGTTAGAAAATATTGATTTTTGTTTGTGGAAAGCAAGAATGGAAAGTTTTATACAATCCACTAGTTTGAAAATGTGGGATATTTTTGAAAATGATTTTGATTTCAAACCCAGAGGAAACTGGACTGAAACGGAGAAAAATTGTTTTCCTTAAACATTAGAGCAATGCAAATTTTATACAAAAGCTTAACTGAAAATGATTTCCAGAAAATCAAACATTGCTCTAGTGCTAAAGATATTTGGAATACTCTTGATGTGATATATGCTTCTAACCCATCTCTTGAAAGCTTAATTGTCCAAAGCTCAACTCGTGCTCTTTGTGGATCATCTACTGATGAGCTTCTGGAAGCTGATATTGAGGGAGCAGGCTTCAGTGAAGAGAGTATCCATTTCTGCCTAGAAGATTCAGAAAGTGAGGTATCTGGATCTGAACTTGAACCTTCTGAATTGCAAGATGCATACAATGAGTTATATACCGAATACTGTAAACTTGCAAAAGAACTTCTAGGCTTAAAAGAAAAAGATAGAAAACTTGAAAAACTAATTTCTTCTTCTACGTCCAAAGTTTCCGAGGTTTCTTTTAAAGAACTAGAGGTTCCGATAGTTAGCCCACGATCGGCAGGGAAAACTTCAACATGTCTTGAAAAATGTTCTGATTGTAAACACTTGTTGAAGGAAAAAGAAAAGTTTTCAAAAGAAAATGAGATTTCAAAGGAACAAAAAACTTTTCTAAAGAAAACTAATCATGATAATGATAGAAAACCCCATTTTGATTATCATTCCATTATCTGTCATTATTGTGGTAGATTAGGACATATTTCTCACACATGCAGTCTTAGAAGAAATTCAAATGTGAGAAATAAGTTTGTATGGATTCCTAAAGGACAAGTAAGGTCCAGTGCTAACCAAGTAGGACCCAAGTACAAATGGGTACCAAAACATCCTCCTAGTGCCTTACTTGTGCAGGAAAGATCAAGAGTTCCTCTTACCCCAATGGAGAGAACTCGTGGCGATGCAACTGCTGAAAACCCCTGGTACAATCATAAGAAGCAATGCGCAACCACCAGGAACAATGGTTCTGTCTCAAGGATGAGCTATCACAAAGTTCCATTCAACTATCCTGAGAAGAACAAGAGAGAGTGGATTCCTCGATCAACATTGGAAAGGCACTTGAATCCTACATCTCAGAAGAAAGTGCTTCGAACCAAGGATAAGTATAGAAGATCTCCTTGGGAAAGGCAATTTCGAGGTTCAGCAAGACTCAGGACTGTACCTCATCTGAACAATCAGTCAAGTCTTGATAAGCATTCGTCACGCATAGATTTTGGTGCTGCTCTGAAAATATAATCCTTGCATTACCAACCAAAATCAAGCGAGCTACTACTTGATGCGAATGGAGCTATGGTGATATCATTCCTACCTTCCTCTTTACTTGAATAATCACTTGGGTAGTAAATGCATGATAGGCTTAACAGTTTTACTCATATATGCTTAGCGAATCTTTTTAAGAGCGCCTTTCATGAAAGAAAATAGTTTATGCATTCACCTTGATTTTTGAAAGATCATTTTTGAAATGCAAACTTTCAAAACAGATTCCGATCTTTTTTTAAAAAACTTACATAACAACCATACCTCATGATAGCATTCAAAAGTTATTTCTGATTTTCCTTTTCATGTGGTATCCCTTGCATCAAGCTTTTCAATGCATAAGCAGCTATGGCTTCGAGAACAATACATCCCTCTTAATTAGATCTTTAAGTTCTCAACCTACTAATGATCTCGGTTCAAGTCTGTGGTTTAAGAATGTTGACACAGATTATTGAAGCTTGAACAATGAGAATAACCAAGAGAGAATGACAACGAAAATGCCCCTTATCAAGATGTGTGGAATGGCTATACTAAACCGGAGAAACTCTCGCCAATACACATGAGCATTTCTATCCCTTACACATTCTGTTGTGAAATTTAATGGATAGTCTCTCTCTTGTCTGACATGCATTAGAAATCTTAGGAAATGCCTTGAATTAAACTCTGCTGGATCTGTAAAACATGGCATAGTATCACAAGCATGCTATAATCTGTATTAATTTCAAGCTTGTTGATATCCTAAGAACAATGAAATCACACTGAGCATATCTAGAAGAACTTGAGCAAAAATTTGGAAATTATTCTCGTAATCATATGCTGAAATTTGGTTGTCTTTTTAAACCGGATTTAGTTTTAAAATCAAACTATTCTGTGAGCATGAAGATTTCCAGTATTTCATTTTTGTGAGGATGAAGATTTTTCAAAATTTCATTATGTTAATAATTCACATGTCTTCATGATCTAACATGAACATCCTTGAGGCATATTTATTGAACTATATTTGCTTATGAAACTCTGAAAATATGCCACCTGTTTGATATTCTCTGTACTATCACATTGATATTTATCTATGAGAGTATAAGTAGAGTTCATGTCTTGATAGTGAAACTATGTGAACATATAGACAATTTCAAAATTAGTTTTCACATAATCATTACTCATATTTGCTTAAACCAATTAGGAAGCATGATTTCTTAAAATTATTAACTTGTGCTGATTAACACAGATTGACTTGAATGTCCAGAGGATGGTCTCCAATGTTAAATCTTAAGTTCTTTCACTGACCATCAGAAAAGCACTTGTTTCCTCAAGCACATGCAGGACCAATCATCAAGTTTAAGCAAGAATGCTTTCACAACAATCAGCGCCTTCGATAGCAGGCCAACTATTGAACCATGGGAAAAGTAGAGTGACTGCTCAGTCATGTCTGCTTGTGGTTATAGCTCAGCTTGCCGAGGCGAATCATCAAAGCACTTGCGCTAACGATTTTCCACTTGAGATAGCACATCTCTTGAAGATGTCAGGAAGCATGCTTATCTGCATATGATTAAGATTCATGAGTCTAATAGAGTCTGGAGATTCCTCATCTGTGGTAACATCTACACCTTACCATCTCTTATATATGATGCATACATGGCATTGGTAAGGGTGTCAATTTAGGATTTCTTTTCTCAATCTGCATTGACTTCAAAATCATTCACTGTCTTAGAAAATCATCCTAGCTCACACATCTGTATCCTCTATATGACATGCTGGAAAGTAAATTGATAACATACCTCTCTTATATGCTTCCTTTCTTGATTCAGTAATTATTAACCTTAATATAGAAGAGAAGTAAAGGACATTACTCGATAATGATCCCTTGAAAATAGAGAGTTACATGCTGTCATAGATAATAAACTCTTGAGATGCTGTGATGCAATTATTTGGAAATTATTTTTGGCACTTTAAACTCACAAATTTCATTTGATTTGGTTTCATTTCATATGGTATCACAAATTTCACTTGGCATTCAATCATTTCATTTGATATCACAAATTCAAACTCACATAATTCAAACTCACAAATTTTCAATTGATATCATAATCATCATTTTAAACGCATCAAAATTATTTTGATATCATGTTAATTATTTCGAGAGGGTCAAAATTACTTTTGATGTCTTTTATATTTAAAAAGAACTTTCACCTTCAAAAAGAGAACTGTTTTTGTATGTTTTGATCTAGACTTAATCCTTGCAAAACATGTTCTGTTATCTTGCATAATGGTTAGGGAGAGTAAACACACTTAGAATACTGAATCAATATTTTCTTCCTTCTGTCTCACACTGTTTAGTTATCCTACATAATATTTAGGGAGAATAGGGAGAAATATTAGGTAGAAAGCCCATTCCTAGGAGAACGATAGAAGTATCCCCATCCCTAAGGCTAGCTTGCACTTGTTGAATTTTGATGAAGCCAAAAGGGGGAGAGAAATGAGAAGAAATGAGACACGAGATGTCTAGAGATGAGACATGAGATGTCTAGAGCTGAAAGATAAGATATCTGGGGAGAGAACTGGGAATGAAATATAGCTCTGGAAGTGATCTAAGTTTAATTATGTTCTCTAGTCATCTATGGGTTGTCATCATCAAAAAGGGGGAGAATGTTAGAATCTTAAGTTTTGATGGTGACTTAGGTATGATATGGTCTAGTACTTAAAAGAACATAATTAACACTTAGGAAGGATTAGATGACATGGTTAGAACCCTGAGTTAGATCACTTGTGAATGCAAGATCATTTCCGGAAGTATTAGCACTAGAGTCACAACCGGATGCGGATTCACTTCCGAATGAATTAAGACTAGCGCTCACGGATGAAAGACTCATCCCACAGCGGAATCACAACCGGATGCGGAATCACTTCCGGATAGACTAGGACTCGCGCACGCGGATAAATGTGTCATCCCCCAGCGGCAGCGAGTAACTCACTAGGGATTTAACTTAGTCCATGAACATTAGGTACACAAACCTTAAGACTAAGCTATGACTCAACCGGAAGTGAGTTTACTTCCTGTTAGACTTAGACTGGCGCAGAGCGATGGAATAGATTTCACCCCAAGCGTCAGTGAGTCTACTTCGCCAAGTGAAAGCACTTCCTGTTAGATTTAGACTGGCGCAGACTGATAGAATAGAATGACCCCAAGCGTCAATGAATCAGCCTCGTCAAGTGAAATTACTTCCTGTTGGATTTAGACTGGCACAGGCTGATAAAAGAAGTATAACCCTAAGCGTCAGTGAGTTCACTACGTCAAGTGAAAGTGCTTCCGATAGCTCAGTGACTAGCGCTGACTGTTAGGAATGAAATAGACTAAGCGAGAGTGAGTGATAGTGAACAAAATCCTTCATCCAGTAGTTTTACTTCCGGATGTGGAAGTGCTTCCGGATACATCCTAGACTAAGTAAACTCCCACTTCATGTGATTGTGTGTTGACTTAATATACATAGCATGAACAAATGACACACTGAGTCACTTAGGAAGACTTAGAGTAAACTAACGAGACTTAAGCTGACTACTGGAATAGAGATCCCTTAGAGTCAGTAGACATTACACTAAGTCAGAACATAGTCTAAGTAAGACTACTTCCCATAGCAAACTTCCCACAACATGTATAGTTTTACTATATCTGATTATATATATTGTTATGTTGGACTAACCAGTATGTGCAGAACTTAATCACACTTCCAGATGCAACTGAGCTTCCGGATGCAAAGACTCTTGGCATTGGATTTCAGAGATTAACACTTGCAGAGCAAGATTGCCACTTCCGGATGAACGATGATCATCCGTCAGCAAGAGTACAAGAGTAAATGTCACATACTCAGAAGTCAGAATGCTTTTGTCAGAGCAGAGGTGTCAAGACTACTTTTCAGAGATAAAGCAAGTCAACCCTGCTGAGCATTTAAGAAGATGTTCCTTCCAACGGTAACAAGAGGATAACAGATATTCAAACAACATTGTTACCTACCAAGCATGAGGAGTATGAGAGATAAGGAGAACATAATCTGAAGATTCTTTCATGGTGACAAAGCTCATACTACCCACAAGAGTCGGAGTCCATAAGAGAGCTTCTGATAGCAAGAGAGCATCCAATAGCAAAGCACTCTTATCATTCATGGACAAGTGCTTGGAAGACAAAGTTCCTCTATGATAGTAAGTCTCTTAGCATCCTGGACTTATGCTTGAGGAACGAAGTCCTCATCTGACGACAAGCAAGAGTCAGACCGTACAGTGTATAGATGTCAGAACGACTTTTGCCAGAACAGTGTTGTCAGAACAGTGTTGACAGAACAGCTGGACAAAGCACCCTATTCAGATAAAGCAAAGTCAACTCTGCTATGCATTAATGAGGACAACGTAAACAAGGGCCCAACGACTATATTCAAACGGCCTTATTGCCTCTCCAACGGTTGGATAATCAGAGGCTGGTATAAAAGGAGATATTCTTCATTTCTGAAGATTATGCGAGAGAGAGAGCTTCATGAGTTTGATAAGCAAGAGAAATAGAATGAAGAAGCTCAAGCCTACTATCTGAAATATCCTTCTCATCTCCTACTCTCTGATTATGAAGTTGTAATACTCTTAGAGAAAATTAGTGGAGAGCAATCATTGTACTTAAGTGAGTAACATAATCTGTTCATTGAGTGAACCCACTTAGTTGAGCTTAAGTGTTTAGCATAATCAGTTCATAGAGTGAACATAGTTGTTATCTTACATTTGTAAGGGGGAGCATTTAGAGCTTGTCTAAATCTCCATAGGTTGCAAGTGAGCCCGCAAAACTTGTGGTTGTAAAGGTTGCAAGTAATCCCGTAAAACTTGCGGTAAGGTTTGCAGGTTAGCCCGTGATAAAACCTGTGGGTTGTTAGGTGAACCCGTGCTCGTAAAACCTAAAGTGTAAAGGCTTCTCTTGTGCCCGGTTTAAACAAGAATAGTGGATTGGAAATCTCAAGTGTAGCTTGGGGACTGGATGTAGGTCTGGGTGACCGAACCAGGATAAATTCATGTGTGCATAAATTTACATTTAATCAATCTATTTTGCATCACATAACATACTGACTTGTGCATACCATTACCTATTAACATCATCACCAAGCACAAGCTGTCTTTCGGAAAAGAAATAAAGTTTTTATTCCCTCACCCAATTCACCCCCCCCTCTTGGGTGACAGCCACGCATTTCATGTTGACCAAAAGTAACACACTTGAGATACTTTGGGCACTAAAACACAAAAAGGAGATTACAAAGATAAAAAACTAAACTTGTGTTCCTTTAAGTGGCTAAAACGAGCAATTGGGCTTAGCACTTGTTTTAATGTGGCATTTGACAAACGTTTGGTGTCTGTTGACCAAAAGTAGCACACTTGAGATACTTTGAGCGCTAAAACCCAAAAAGGAGATTACAAAGATCAAAACCAAACTTGCGTTCCTTTAAGTGGCTAAAACGAGCAATTGGTCTTAAAACTTGTTTTAGTTGGGCATTTGACAAACATTTGGTGTTTGTTGACCAAAAGTACTACACTTGAGATACTTTGGGCTCTAAAACCTAAAACGGAGATTAGAAAGAACAAATACCAAACTTCCGTTTCTTTTGGGCCTAAACGAGGAATTGGGCTTAAAACTTGTTTTGGTGGGGCATTTGACAAACTTTTGGTGTTTGTTGACCAAAAGTAACACATTTGAGATACTTTGGGCACGAAAACACAAAAAGGAGATTACAAAGATAAAAAACTAAACTTGTGTTCCTTTAAGTGGCTAAAACGAGCAATTGGGGTTAGCTCTTGTTTTGATGTGGCATTTGACAAACGTTTGGTGTCTGTTGACCAAAAGTACCACAGTTGAGATACTTTGAGCGCTAAAACCAAAAAAGGAGATTACAAAGATCAAAAACCAAACTTGCGTTCCTTTAAGTGGCTAAAACGAGCAGTTGGTCTTAAAACTTGTTTTGGTGGGGCATTTGACAAACATTTGGTGTTTGTTGACCAAAAGTACCACACTTGAGATACTTTGTGCGCTAAAACCCGAAAAGAAGATTACAAAGAACAAAAACCAAAGTTGTGTTTCTTTTGAGCCTAAAACGAGCAATTAGGATTAAAACTTGTTTTGCTGGGGCATTTGACAAGCATTTGGTGTCTGTTGACCAAAAGTAACACACTTGAGATACTTTGGGCGCTAAAACCTAAAAAGGAGATTACAAAGATCAAAAACCAAACTTGCGTTCTCTTAAGTGGTTAAAACGAGCGATTTGTCTTAAAACTTGTTTTGGTGGGGCATTTGACAAACATTTGGTGTTTGTTGACCAAAAGTACGACACTTGAGATACTTTGGGCGCTACAACCTAAAAAGGAGATTAGAAAGAACAAAAACCAAACTTCCGTTTCTTTTGGGCCTAAAACGAGCAATTGGGCTTAAAACTTGTTTTGGTGGGGCATTTGACAAACTTTTGGTGTTTGTTGACCAAAAGTAACACACTTGAGATACTTTGGGCACTAAAACACAAAAAGGAGATTACAAAGATAAAAAACTAAACTTGCGTTCCTTTAAGTGGCTAAAACGAGCAATTGGGCTTAAAACTTGTTTTGATGTGGCATTTGAAAAACGTTTGGTGTTTGTTGACCAAAGTACCACAGTTGAGATACTTTGAGCGCTAAAACCAAAAAAGGAGATTACAAAGATCAAAAACCAAACTTGCGTTCCTTTAAGTGGCTAAAACGAGCAGTTGGTCTTAAAACTTGTTTTGGTGGGGCATTTGACAAACATTTGGTGTTTGTTGACCAAAAGTACCACACTTGAGATACTTTGTGCGCTAAAACCCGAAAAGAAGATTACAAAGAACAAAAACCAAAGTTGTGTTTCTTTTGAGCCTAAAACGAGCAATTAGGATTAAAACTTGTTTTGCTGGGGCATTTGACAAGCATTTGGTGTCTGTTGACCAAAAGTAACACACTTGAGATACTTTGAGCGCTAAAACCAAAAAGGAGATTACAAAGATCAAAAACCAAACTTGCGTTCCTTTAAGTGGCTAAAACGAGCAGTTGGTCTTAAAACTTGTTTTGGTGGGGCAATTGACAAACATTTGGTGCTTGTTGACCAAAAGTACGACACTTGAGATACTTTCGGCGCTAAAACCCGAAAAGGAGATTACAAAGAACAAAAACCAAACTTCCGTTTCTTTTGGGCCTAAAACGAGCAATTGGACTTAAAACTTGTTTTGCTGGGGCATTTGACAAGCACTT
This sequence comes from Mimosa pudica, assembly GCA_029929735.1. NCBI lineage: Eukaryota > Viridiplantae > Streptophyta > Magnoliopsida > Fabales > Fabaceae > Mimosa > Mimosa pudica. Next base: position 3,973,945 of record JAKELP010000053.1, read on the forward strand.
GGTGTCTGTTGACCAAAAGTAACACACTTGAGATACTTTGGGCGCTAAAACCTAAAAAGGAGATTACAAAGATCAAAAACCAAACTTGCGTTCCTTCAAGTGGTTAAAACGAGCGATTGGGCTTAAAACCAGTTTTGGTGGGGCATTTGACAAACATTTGGTGCTTGTTGACCAAAAGTACCACACTTGAGATACTTTCGGCGCTAAAACCCGAAAAGGAGATTACAAAGAACAAAAACCAAACTTCCGTTTCTTTTGGGCCTAAAACGAGCAATTGGGCTTAAAACTTGTTTTGGTGGGGCATTTGACAAACTTTTGGTGTTTGTTGACCAAAAGTAACACACTTGAGATACTTTGGGCACGAAAACACAAAAAGGAGATTACAAAGATAAAAAACTAAACTTGTGTTCCTTTAAGTGGCTAAAACGAGCAATTGGGCTTAGCTCTTGTTTTGATGTGGCATTTGACAAACGTTTGATGTCTGCTGACCAAAAGTACCACACTTGAGATACTTTGAGCGCTAAAACCCAAAAAGGAGATTACAAAGATCAAAACGAAACTTACGTTCCTTTAAGTGGCTAAAACGAGCAATTGGTCTTAAAACTTGTTTTAGTGGGCCATTTGACAAACATTTGGTGTTTGTTCACCAAACGTACCACACTTGAGATACTTTGGGCGCTAAAACCCTAAAAGGAGATTACAAAGAACAAAAACCAAACTTGTGTTTCTTTTGGGCCTAATACAAGCAATTGGGATTAAAACTTGTTTTGCTGGGGCATTTGACAAGCATTTGGTGTCTGTTGACCAAAAGTAACACACTTGAGATACTTTGGGCGCTAAAACCTAAAAAGGAGATTAGAAAGAACAAAAACCAAACTTCCGTTTCTTTTGGGCCTAAAACGAGCAATTGGGCTTAAAACTTGTTTTGGTGGGGCATTTGACAAACTTTTGGTGTTTGTTGACCAAAAGTAACACACTTGAGATACTTTGGGCACTAAAACACAAAAAGGAGGTTACAAAGATAAAAAACTAAACTTGCATTCCTTTAAGTGGCTAAAACGAGCAATTGGGCTTAAAACTTGTTTTGATGTGGCATTTGACAAACGTTTGGTGTTTGTTGACCAAAAGTACCACAGTTGAGATACTTTGAGCGCTAAAACCAAAAAAGGAGATTACAAAGATCAAAAATCAAACTTGCGTTCCTTTAAGTGGCTAAAACAAACAATTGGTCTTAAAACTTGTTTTGGTGGGGCATTTGACAAACATTTGGTGTTTCTTGACCACATGTACCACACTTGAGATACTTTGGGCGCTAAAACCCAAAAAGAAGATTACAAAGAACAAAAACCAAAGTTGTGTTTCTTTTGAGCCTAAAACGAGCAATTAGGATTAAAACTTGTTTTGCTGGGGTATTTGACAAGCATTTGGTGTCTGTTGACCAAAAGTAACACACTTGAGATACTTTGGGAGCTAAAACCTAAAAAGGAGATTACAAAGATCAAAAACCAAACTTGCATTCCTTCAAGTGGTTAAAACGAGCGATTGGGCTTAAAACTTGTTTTGGTGGGGCAATTGACAAACATTTGGTGCTTGTTGACCAAAAGTACGACACTTGAGATACTTTCGGCGCTAAAACCCGAAAAGGAGATTACAAAGAACAAAAACCAAACTTCCGTTTCTTTTGGGCCTAAAACGAGCAATTGGGCTTAAAACTTGTTTTGGTGGGGCATTTGACAAACTTTTGGTGTTTGGTGACCAAAAGTAACACACTTGAGATACTTTGGGCACTAAAACACAAAAATTAGATTACAAAGATAAAAAACTAAACTTGCGCTCCTTTAAGTGGCTAAAACGAGCAATTGGGCTTAGCTCTTGTTTTCATGTGGCATTTGACAAACGTTTGGTGTCTGTTGACCAAAAGTACCACACTTGAGATACTTTGAGCGCTAAAACCCAAAAAGGAGATTACAAAGATCAAAACGAAACTTGCGTTACTTTAAGTGGCTAAAATGAGCAATTGGTCTTAAAACTTGTTTTAGGGGGGCATTTGACAAACATTTGGTGTTTGTTCACCAAAAGTACCACACTTGAGATACTTTGGGCGCTAAAACCCTAAAAGGAGATTACAAAGAACAAAAACCAAACTTGTGTTTCTTTTGGGCCTAAAATCAGCAATTGGGATTAAAACTTGTTTTGCTGGGGCATTTGACAAGCATTTGGTGTCTGTTGACCAAAAGTAACACACTTGAGATACTTTGGGCGCTAAAACCCAAAAAGGAGATTACAAAGATCAAAAACCAAACTTGCGTTCTCTTAAGTGGTTAAAACGAGCGATTGGTCTTAAAACTTGTTTTGGTGGGGCATTTGACACACATTTGGTGTTTGTTGACCAAAAGTACGACACGTGAGATACTTTGGGCGCTAAAACCTAAAAAGGAGATTAGAAAGAACAAAAACCAAACTTCCGTTTCTTTTGGGCCTAAAACGAGCAATTGGGCTTAAAACTTGTTTTGGTGGGGCATTTGACAAACTTTTGGTGTTTGTTGACCAAAAGTAACACACTTGAGATACTTTGGGCACTAAAACACAAAAAGGAGATTACAAAGATAAAAAACTAAACTTGCGTTCCTTTAAGTGGCTAAAACGAGCAATTGGGCGTAAAACTTGTTTTGATGTGGCATTTGACAAACGTTTGGTGTTTGTTGACCAAAAGTAACACACTTGAGATACTTTGGGCACGAAAACACAAAAAGGAGATTACAAAGATAAAAAACTAAACTTGCGCTCCTTTAAGTGGCTAAAACGAGCAATTGGGCTTAGCTCTTGTTTTGATGCGGCATTTGACAAACGTTTGGTGTCTGTTGACCAAAAGTACCACACTTGAGATACTTTGAGCGCTAAAACCCAAAAAGGAGATTACAAAGATCAAAACGAAACTTGCGTTACTTTAATTGGCTAAAACGAGCAATTGGTCTTAAAACTTGTTTTAGTGGGGCATTTGACAAACATTTGGTGTTTGTTCACCAAAAGTACCACACTTGAGATACTTTGGGCGCTAAAACCCTAAAAGGAGATTACAAAGAACAAAAACCAAACTTGTGTTTCTTTTGGGCCTAAAACCAGCAATTGGGACTAAAACTTGTTTTGCTGGGGCATTTGACAAGCATTTGGTGTCTGTTGACCAAAAGTAACACACTTGAGATACTTTGGGCGCTAAAACCTAAAAAGGAGATTAGAAAGAACAAAAACCAAACTTCCGTTTCTTTTGGGCCTAAAACGAGCAATTGGGCTTAAAACTTGTTTTGGTGGGGCATTTGACAAACTTTTGGTGTTTGTTGACCAAAAGTAACACACTTGAGATACTTTGGGCACTAAAACACAAAAAGGAGATTACAAAGATAAAAAACTAAACTTGCGTTCCTTTAAGTGGCTAAAACGAGCAATTGGGCTTAAAACTTGTTTTGATGTGGCATTTGACAAACGTTTGGTGTTTGTTGACCAAAAGTAACACACTTGAGATACTTTGGGCACGAAAACACAAAAAGGAGATTTCAAAGATAAAAAACTAAACTTGCGCTCCTTTAAGTGGCTAAAACGAGCAATTGGGCTTAGCTCTTGTTTTGATGCGGCATTTGACAAACGTTTGGTGTCTGTTGACCAAAAGTACCACACTTGAGATACTTTGAGCGCTAAAACCCAAAAAGGAGATTACAAAGATCAAAACGAAACTTGCGTTACTTTAAGTGGCTAAAACGAGCAATTGGTCTTAAAACTTGTTTTAGTGGGGCATTTGACAAACATTTGGTGTTTGTTCACCAAAAGTACCACACTTGAGATACTTTGGGCGCTAAAACCCTAAAAGGAGATTACAAAGAACAAAAACCAAACTTGTGTTTCTTTTGGGCCTAAAACCAGCAATTGGGACTAAAACTTGTTTTGCTGGGGCATTTGACAAGCATTAGGTGTCTGTTGACCAAAAGTAACACACTTGAGATACTTTGGGCGCTAAAACCTAAAAAGGAGATTAGAAAGAACAAAAACCAAACTTCCGTTTCTTTTGGGCCTAAAACGAGCAATTGGGCTTAAAACTTGTTTTGGTGGGGCATTTGACAAACTTTTGGTGTTTGTTGACCAAAAGTAACACACTTGAGATACTTTGGGCACTAAAACACAAAAAGGAGATTACAAAGATAAAAAACTAAACTTGCGTTCCTTTAAGTGGCTAAAACGAGCAATTGGTCTTAAAACTTGTTTTGGTGGGGCATTTGACAAACTTTTGGTGTTTGTTGACCAAAAGTAACACACTTGAGATACTTTGGGCACTAAAACACAAAAAGGAGATTACAAAGATAAAAAACTAAACTTGCGTTCCTTTAAGTGGCTAAAACGAGCAATTGGGCTTAAAACTTGTTTTGATGTGGCATTTGACAAACGTTTGGTGTTTGTTGACCAAAAGTAACACACTTGAGATACTTTGGGCACGAAAACACAAAAAGGAGATTTCAAAGATAAAAAACTAAACTTGCGCTCCTTTAAGTGGCTAAAACGAGCAATTGGGCTTAGCTCTTGTTTTGATGCGGCATTTGACAAACGTTTGGTGTCTGTTGACCAAAAGTACCACACTTGAGATACTTTGAGCGCTAAAACCCAAAAAGGAGATTACAAAGATCAAAACGAAACTTGCGTTACTTTAAGTGGCTAAAACGAGCAATTGGTCTTAAAACTTGTTTTAGTGGGGCATTTGACAAACATTTGGTGTTTGTTCATCAAAAGTACCACACTTGAGATACTTTGGGCGCTAAAACCCTAAAAGGAGATTACAAAGAACAAAAACCAAACTTGTGTTTCTTTTGGGCCTAAAACCAGCAATTGGGACTAAAACTTGTTTTGCTGGGGCATTTGACAAGCATTTGGTGTCTGTTGACCAAAAGTAACACACTTGAGATACTTTGGGTGCTAAAACCTAAAAAGGAGATTAGAAAGAACAAAAACCAAACTTCCGTTTCTTTTGGGCCTAAAACGAGCAATTGGGCTTAAAACTTGTTTTGGTGGGGCATTTGACAAACTTTTGGTGTTTGTTGACCAAAAGTAACACACTTGAGATACTTTGGGCACTAAAACACAAAAAGGAGATTACAAAGATAAAAAACTAAACTTGCGTTCCTTTAAGTGGCTAAAACGAGCAATTGGGCTTAAAACTTGTTTTGATGTGGCATTTGACAAACGTTTGGTGTTTGTTGACCAAAAGTAACACACTTGAGATACTTTGGGCACGAAAACACAAAAAGGAGATTACAAAGATAAAAAACTAAACTTGTGTTCCATTAAGTGGCTAAAACGAGCAATTGGGCTTAGCTCTTGTTTTGATGGGGCATTTGACAAACGTTTGGTGTCTGTTGACCAAAAGTACCACACTTGAGATACTTTGAGCGCTAAAACCCAAAAAGGAGATTACAAAGATCAAAACGAAACTTGCGTTCCTTTAAGTGGCTAAAACGAGCAATTGGTCTTAAAACTTGTTTTAGTGGGGCATTTGACAAACATTTGGTGTTTGTTCACCAAAAGTACCCCACTTGAGATACTTTGGGCGCTAAAACCCTAAAAGGAGATTACAAAGAACAAAAACCAAACTTGTGTTTCTTTTGGGCCTAAAACCAGCGATTGGGTTAAAACTTGTTTTGGTGGGGCATTTGACAAGCATTTGGTGTCTGTTGACCAAAAGTAACACACTTGAGATACTTTGGGCGCTAAAACCTAAAAAGGAGATTAGAAAGAACAAAAACCAAACTTCCGTTTCTTTTGGGCCTAAAACGAGCAATTGGGCTTAAAACTTGTTTTGGTGGGGCATTTGACAAACTTTACGTGTTTGTTGACCAAAAGTAACACACTTGAGATACTTTGGGCACTAAAACACAAAAAGGAGATTACAAAGATAAAAAACTAAACTTGCGTTCCTTTAAGTGGCTAAAACGAGCAATTGGGCTTAAAACTTGTTTTGATGTGGCATTTGACAAACGTTTGGTGTTTGTTGACCAAAAGTAACACACTTGAGATACTTTGGGCGCTAAAACCTAAAAGGAGATTAGAAAGAACAAAAACCAAACTTCCGTTTCTTTTGGGCCTAAAACGAGCAATTGGGCTTAAAACTTGTTTTGGTGGGGCATTTGACAAACTTTTGGTGTTTGTTGACCAAAAGTAACACACTTGAGATACTTTGGGCACTAAAACACAAAAAGGAGATTACAAAGATAAAAAACTAAACTTGCGTTCCTTTAAGTGGCTAAAACGAGCAATTGGGCTTAAAACTTGTTTTGATGTGGCATTTGACAAACGTTTGGTGTTTGTTGACCAAAAGTAACACACTTGAGATACTTTGGGCACGAAAACACAAAAAGGAGATTTCAAAGATAAAAAACTAAACTTGCGCTCCTTTAAGTGGCTAAAACGAGCAATTGGGCTTAGCTCTTGTTTTGATGCGGCATTTGACAAACGTTTGGTGTCTGTTGACCAAAAGTACCACACTTGAGATACTTTGAGCGCTAAAACCCAAAAAGGAGATTACAAAGATCAAAACGAAACTTGCGTTACTTTAAGTGGCTAAAACGAGCAATTGGTCTTAAAACTTGTTTTAGTGGGGCATTTGACAAACATTTGGTGTTTGTTCACCAAAAGTACCACACTTGAGATACTTTGGGCGCTAAAACCCTAAAAGGAGATTACAAAGAACAAAAACCAAACTTGTGTTTCTTTTGGGCCTAAAACCAGCAATTGGGACTAAAACTTGTTTTGCTGGGGCATTTGACAAGCATTAGGTGTCTGTTGACCAAAAGTAACACACTTGAGATACTTTGGGCGCTAAAACCTAAAAAGGAGATTAGAAAGAACAAAAACCAAACTTCCGTTTCTTTTGGGCCTAAAACGAGCAATTGGGCTTAAAACTTGTTTTGGTGGGGCATTTGACAAACTTTTGGTGTTTGTTGACCAAAAGTAACACACTTGAGATACTTTGGGCACTAAAACACAAAAAGGAGATTACAAAGATAAAAAACTAAACTTGCGTTCCTTTAAGTGGCTAAAACGAGCAATTGGTCTTAAAACTTGTTTTGGTGGGGCATTTGACAAACTTTTGGTGTTTGTTGACCAAAAGTAACACACTTGAGATACTTTGGGCACTAAAACACAAAAAGGAGATTACAAAGATAAAAACTAAACTTGCGTTCCTTTAAGTGGCTAAAACGAGCAATTGGGCTTAAAACTTGTTTTGATGTGGCATTTGACAAACGTTTGGTGTTTGTTGACCAAAAGTAACACACTTGAGATACTTTGGGCACGAAAACACAAAAAGGAGATTTCAAAGATAAAAAACTAAACTTGCGCTCCTTTAAGTGGCTAAAACGAGCAATTGGGCTTAGCTCTTGTTTTGATGCGGCATTTGACAAACGTTTGGTGTCTGTTGACCAAAAGTACCACACTTGAGATACTTTGAGCGCTAAAACCCAAAAAGGAGATTACAAAGATCAAAACGAAACTTGCGTTACTTTAAGTGGCTAAAACGAGCAATTGGTCTTAAAACTTGTTTTAGTGGGGCATTTGACAAACATTTGGTGTTTGTTCATCAAAAGTACCACACTTGAGATACTTTGGGCGCTAAAACCCTAAAAGGAGATTACAAAGAACAAAAACCAAACTTGTGTTTCTTTTGGGCCTAAAACCAGCAATTGGGACTAAAACTTGTTTTGCTGGGGCATTTGACAAGCATTTGGTGTCTGTTGACCAAAAGTAACACACTTGAGATACTTTGGGTGCTAAAACCTAAAAAGGAGATTAGAAAGAACAAAAACCAAACTTCCGTTTCTTTTGGGCCTAAAACGAGCAATTGGGCTTAAAACTTGTTTTGGTGGGGCATTTGACAAACTTTTGGTGTTTGTTGACCAAAAGTAACACACTTGAGATACTTTGGGCACTAAAACACAAAAAGGAGATTACAAAGATAAAAAACTAAACTTGCGTTCCTTTAAGTGGCTAAAACGAGCAATTGGGCTTAAAACTTGTTTTGATGTGGCATTTGACAAACGTTTGGTGTTTGTTGACCAAAAGTAACACACTTGAGATACTTTGGGCACGAAAACACAAAAAGGAGATTACAAAGATAAAAAACTAAACTTGTGTTCCATTAAGTGGCTAAAACGAGCAATTGGGCTTAGCTCTTGTTTTGATGGGGCATTTGACAAACGTTTGGTGTCTGTTGACCAAAAGTACCACACTTGAGATACTTTGAGCGCTAAAACCCAAAAAGGAGATTACAAAGATCAAAACGAAACTTGCGTTCCTTTAAGTGGCTAAAACGAGCAATTGGTCTTAAAACTTGTTTTAGTGGGGCATTTGACAAACATTTGGTGTTTGTTCACCAAAAGTACCCCACTTGAGATACTTTGGGCGCTAAAACCCTAAAAGGAGATTACAAAGAACAAAAACCAAACTTGTGTTTCTTTTGGGCCTAAAACCAGCGATTGGGGTTAAAACTTGTTTTGGTGGGGCATTTGACAAGCATTTGGTGTCTGTTGACCAAAAGTAACACACTTGAGATACTTTGGGCGCTAAAACCTAAAAAGGAGATTAGAAAGAACAAAAACCAAACTTCCGTTTCTTTTGGGCCTAAAACGAGCAATTGGGCTTAAAACTTGTTTTGGTGGGGCATTTGACAAACTTTACGTGTTTGTTGACCAAAAGTAACACACTTGAGATACTTTGGGCACTAAAACACAAAAAGGAGATTACAAAGATAAAAAACTAAACTTGCGTTCCTTTAAGTGGCTAAAACGAGCAATTGGGCTTAAAACTTGTTTTGATGTGGCATTTGACAAACGTTTGGTGTTTGTTGACCAAAAGTAACACACTTGAGATACTTTGGGCACGAAAACACAAAAGGAGATTACAAAGATAAAAAACTAAACTTGCGCTCCTTTAAGTGGCTAAAACGAGCAATTGGGCTTAGCTCTTGTTTTGATGCGGCATTTGACAAACGTTTGGTGTCTGTTGACCAAAAGTACCACACTTGAGATACTTTGAGCGCTAAAACCCAAAAAGGAGATTACAAAGATCAAAACGAAACTTGCGTTACTTTAAGTTGCTAAAACGAGCAATTGGTCTTAAAACTTGTTCTAGTGGGGCATTTGACAAACATTTGGTGTTTGTTCACCAAAAGTACCACACTTGAGATACTTTGGGCGCTAAAACCCTAAAAGGAGATTACAAAGAACAAAAACCAAACTTGTGTTTCTTTTGGGCCTAAAACCAGCAATTGGGACTAAACTTGTTTTGCTGGGGCATTTGACAAGCATTTGGTGTCTGTTGACCAAAAGTAACACACTTGAGATACTTTGGGCGCTAAAACCTAAAAAGGAGATTAGAAAGAACAAAAACCAAACTTCCGTTTCTTTTGGGCCTAAAACGAGCAATTGGGCTTAAAACTTGTTTTGGTGGGGCATTTGACAAACTTTTGGTGTTTGTTGACCAAAGTAACACACTTGAGATACTTTGGGCACTAAAACACAAAAAGGAGGTTACAAAGATAAAAAACTAAACTTGCGTTCCTCTAAGTGGCTAAAACGAGCAATTGGGCTTAAAACTTGTTTTGATGTGGCATTTGACAAACGTTTGGTGTTTGTTGATCAAAAGTACCACAGTTGAGATACTTTGAGCGCTAAAACCAAAAAAGCAGATTACAAAGATCAAAAATCAAACTTGCGTTCCTTTAAGTGGCTAAAACAAGCAATTGGTCTTAAAACTTGTTTTGGTGGGGCATTTGACAAACATTGGTGTTTCTTGACCACATGTACCACACTTGAGATACTTTGGGCGCTAAAACCCAAAAAGAAGATTACAAAGAACAAAAACCAAAGTTGTGTTTCTTTTGAGCCTAAAACGAGCAATTAGGATTAAAACTTGTTTTGCTGGGGTATTTGACAAGCATTTGGTGTCTGTTGACCAAAAGTAACACACTTGAGATACTTTGGGCGCTAAAACCTAAAAAGGAGATTACAAAGATAAAAACTAAACTTGCGTTCCTTTAAGTGGCTAAAACGAGCAATTGGGCTTAAAACTTGTTTTGATGTGGCATTTGACAAACGTTTGGTGTTTGTTGATCAAAAGTACCACAGTTGAGATACTTTGAGCGCTAAAACCAAAAAAGCAGATTACAAAGATCAAAAATCAAACTTGCGTTCCTTAAGTGGCTAAAACAAGCAATTGGTCTTAAAACTTGTTTTGGTGGGGCATTTGACAAACATTTGGTGTTTGTTGACCACATGTACCACACTTGAGATACTTTGGGCGCTAAAACCCAAAAAGAAGATTACAAAGAACAAAAACCAAAGTTGTGTTTCTTTTGAGCCTAAAACGAATAATTAGGATTAAAACTTGTTTTGCTGGGGTATTTGACAAGCATTTGGTGTCTGTTGACCAAAAGTAACACACTTGAGATACTTTGGGCGCTAAAACCTAAAAAGGAGATTACAAAGATCAAAAACCAAACTTGCCTTCCTTCAAGTGGTTAAAACGAGCGATTGGGCTTAAAACTTGTTTTGGTGGGGCAATTGACAAACATTTGGTGCTTGTTGACCAAAAGTACGACACTTGAGATACTTTCGGCGCTAAAACCCGAAAAGGAGATTACAAAGAACAAAAACCAAACTTCCGTTTCTTTTGGGCCTAAAACGAGCAATTGGGCTTAAAACTTGTTTTGGTGGGGCATTTGACAAACTTTTGGTGTTTGGTGACCAAAAGTAACACACTTGAGATACTTTGGGCGCTAAAACCTAAAAGGAGATTACAAAGATAAAAAACTAAACTTGCGTTCCTTTAAGTGGCTAAAACGAGCAATTGGGCTTAGCTCTTGTTTCATGTGGCATTTGACAAACGTTTGGTGTCTGTTGACCAAAAGTACCACACTTGAGATACTTTGAGCGCTAAAACCCAAAAAGGAGATTACAAAGATCAAAACGAAACTTGCGTTACTTTAAGTGGCTAAAACGAGCAATTGGTCTTAAAACTTGTTTTAGGGGGGCATTTGACAAACATTTGGTGTTTGTTCACCAAAAGTACCACACTTGAGATACTTTGGGCGCTAAAACCCTAAAAGGAGATTACAAAGAACAAAACCAAACTTGTGTTTCTTTTGGGCCTAAAATCAGCAATTGGGATTAAAACTTGTTTTGTTGGGGCATTTGACAAGCATTTGGTGTCTGTTGACCAAAAGTAACACACTTGAGATACTTTGGGCGCTAAAACCCAAAAAGGAGATTACAAAGATCAAAAACCAAACTTGCGTTCTCTTAAGTGGTTAAAAACGAGCGATTGGTCTTAAAACTTGTTTTGGTGGGGCATTTGACACACATTTGGTGTTTGTTGACCAAAAGTACGACACGTGAGATACTTTGGGCGCTAAAACCTAAAAAGGAGATTAGAAAGAACAAAAACCAAACTTCCGTTTCTTTTGGGCCTAAAATGAGCAATTGGGCTTAAAACTTGTTTTGATGTGGCATTTGACAAACGTTTGGTGTTTGTTGATCAAAAGTACCACAGTTGAGATACTTTGAGCGCTAAAACCAAAAAAGCAGATTACAAAGATCAAAAATCAAACTTGCGTTCCTTTAAGTGGCTAAAACAAGCAATTGGTCTTAAAACTTGTTTTGGTGGGGCATTTGACAAACATTTGGTGTTTCTTGACCACATGTACCACACTTGAGATACTTTGGGCGCTAAAACCCAAAAAGAGATTACAAAGAACAAAAACCAAAGTTGTGTTTCTTTTGAGCCTAAAACGAGCAATTAGGATTAAACTTGTTTTGCTGGGGTATTTGACAAGCATTTGGTGTCTGTTGACCAAAAGTAACACACTTGAGATACTTTGGGCGCTAAAACCTAAAAGGAGATTACAAGATCAAAAACCAAACTTGCCTTCCTTCAAGTGGTTAAAACGAGCGATTGGGCTTAAAAATTGTTTTGGTGGGGCAATTGACAAACATTTGGTGCTTGTTGACCAAAAGTACGACACTTGAGATACTTTCGGCGCTAAAACCCGAAAAGGAGATTACAAAGAACAAAAACCAAACTTCCGTTTCTTTTGGCCTAAAACGAGCAATTGGGCTTAAAACTTGTTTTGGTGGGGCATTTGACAACTTTTGGTGTTTGGTGACCAAAAGTAACACACTTGAGATACTTTGGGCGCTAAAACCTAAAAAGGAGATTACAAAGATAAAAAACTAAACTTGCGTTCCTTTAAGTGGCTAAAACGAGCAATTGGGCTTAGCTCTTGTTTTCATGTGGCATTTGACAAACGTTTGGTGTCTGTTGACCAAAAGTACCACACTTGAGATACTTTGAGCGCTAAAACCCAAAAAGGAGATTACAAAGATCAAAACGAAACTTGCGTTACTTTAAGTGGCTAAAACGAGCAATTGGTCTTAAAACTTGTTTTAGGGGGGCATTTGACAAACATTGGTGTTTGTTCACCAAAAGTACCACACTTGAGATACTTTGGGCGCTAAACCCTAAAAGGAGATTACAAAGAACAAAAACCAAACTTGTGTTTCTTTTGGGCCTAAAATCAGCAATTGGGATTAAAACTTGTTTTGTTGGGGCATTTGACAAGCATTTGGTGTCTGTTGACCAAAAGTAACACACTTGAGATACTTTGGGCGCTAAAACCCAAAAAGGAGATTACAAAGATCAAAAACCAAACTTGCGTTCTCTTAAGTGGTTAAAACGAGCGATTGGTCTTAAAACTTGTTTTGGTGGGGCATTTGACACACATTTGGTGTTTGTTGACCAAAAGTACGACACGTGAGATACTTTGGGCGCTAAAACCTAAAAAGGAGATTAGAAAGAACAAAAACCAAACTTCCGTTTCTTTTGGGCCTAAAACGAGCAATTGGGCTTAAAACTTGTTTTGATGTGGCATTTGACAAACGTTTGGTGTTTGTTGATCAAAAGTACCACAGTTGAGATACTTTGAGCGCTAAAACCAAAAAAGCAGATTACAAAGATCAAAATCAAACTTGCGTTCCTTTAAGTGGCTAAAACAAGCAATTGATCTTAAAACTTGTTTTGGTGGGGCATTTGACAAACATTGGGTGTTTCTTGACTGTTAGAATCTTAAGTTTTGATGGTGACTAAGGTATGATATGGTCTAGTACTAAAGAGAACATAATTAACACTTAGGAAGGATTAGATGACATGGTTAGAATCCTGAGTTAGATCACTTGAGAATGTAAGACCACCTCCGGATAGATTAGGACTTGCGCATGCGGATGAATGCTTTCATCCCCCAGCGTCAGCAAGTAAATAACTAGGGATTTAACTTAATCCATGAACCTTAGGTGCACAAACCCTAAGACTAAGCTATGGTTCAATCGGAAGCGAAGTTGCTTCCTGTTAGACTTAGACTGGCGCAGAGCGATAGAATAGATATTACCCAAAGCGTCAGTAAGTCTACTTCCCCAAGTGAAAGCGCTTCCTGTTAGAATTAACTGGCGCAGAGCAATAGAATAGTTATTACCCAAGCGTCAGTAAGTCTACTTCGCCGAGTGAAAGCACTTCCTATTAGATTTAGACTGGCGCAGGTTGATAGACTAGATATAACCCCGAGCGTCAGCGGAAATGCAACATCAAGTGAAGTTGCTTCCTGTTAGATCTTGACTGCGCAGACTGATAGAATAGATTTCACCCTAAGCGTCAGTGAATTCACCACGTCAAGTAAAAGTGCTTCCGATAGCTCAGTGACTAGCGCTGAGTGGTGGAATGAAATAGACTAAGCGAGAGCAAGTCATGGTGAACTAAAATCCCATCAAGTGAATTCACTTCCGGATGGAGAAGTGCTTTCGGATACATCCTAGACTAAGTAAACTCCCACTTCATGTGATTGTGTGTGACTAATATACATAGCATGAATGACACACTGAGTCACTTAGGAAGACTTAGAGTAAACTAACGAGACTTAAGCTGACTATTGGAATAAGAGATCCCTTAGAGTCAGTAGACATTACACTAAGTCAGAACATAGTCTAAGTAAGACTACTTCCCATAGCAAACTTCCCACAACATGTGTAGTTTTACTATATCTGATTATATATATTGCTATGTTGACTAACCAGTATGTGCAGAACTTAGTTACACTTGCGGATGCAAATGAGCTTCCGGATGCAAAGGACTTGGCATTGGATTTCAGAGATTAACACTTGCAGAGCAAGATTGCCACTTCGGATGAACGATGATCATCCGTCAGCAGAGTACAAGAGAAAATGTCACATACTCAGAAGTAAGAATGCTTTGTCAGAGCAGAGGTATCAGGACTACTTTTCAGTGATAAAGCAAGTCAACCCTGCTGAGCATTTAAGAAGAGGTTCCTTCCAACGGTAACAAGAGGATAACAGATATTCAAACAACATTGTTACCTACCAAGCATGAGGAGTATGAGAGATAAGGAGAATATAATCTGAAGATTCATTCAAAGTGTCAAAGCTCATACTGCCCACAAGAGTCAGAGTCCATAAGAGAGCTTCTGATAGCAAGAGAGCATCCAATAGCAAAGCACTCTTATCATTTGGACAAGTGCTTGGAAGACAAAGTTCCTCTATGATAGCAAGCAGAATGTTAGAGTCCACGAGCTTCACTTCAGTTAGCAAGAGAGCTTCCGATAGTAAGTCTCTTAGCATCCTGGACTTATGCTTGAGGAACGAAGTCCTCATCTGACAACAAGCAAGAGTCAGACCGTACAGTGTATAGATTGTCAGAACGACTTTTGCCAGAACAGTGTTGTCAGAACAGTGTTGACAGAACAGCGACAAAAGCACCCTATTCAGATAAAGCAAAGTCAACTCTGCTGTGCATAATGAGGACAACGTAAACAAGGCCCAACGGCTATATTCAAACGGCCTTATTGCCTCTCCAACGGTTGGATATTCAGAGGCTGGTATAAAGGAACATCTACATTCAGAAGAAAAATGGAGGAGAGAGAGAGAACAGAGCTTATTGTCTGAAACACTATTCTACATTCCTCTCATCTTCTACTCTCGGACTTAGATATGTAATATTCTTAGAGAGTGATTCATTTGTACTTAAGTGAGTAACATCATCCACTCTTTGAGAGAGTTAGTTTTGAGCTTAAGTGTTTAACAAAATCAGTTCATAGAGTGAAACATAATTGTAATCTGACATTTTGTAAGGGGGAGCATTAGAAGGTTTTCTAAATCTCCATAGGTTGCAAGTTAGCCCGTAAAACTTGCGTTTGAGGTTGCAAGTGATCCCGTAAAACTTGCGGTAAGTTGCAGGTGAACCCGTTGTAAAACCTGGGGTTGTTAGGTGAACCCGTGCTCGTAAAACCTAAAGTGTAAAGGCTTCTCTTGTGCCCGTGGTTTTAAACAAGAATAGTGGATTGGAAATCTCAGGTGTAGCTGGGGACTGGATGTAGGTCTGGGTGACAGAACCAGGATAAATTATGTGTGCATATACTTATACTTGAATCATTCTATTTTGCATCACATAGCATACTGACTTGTGCATAGCATCATTTATTATCATCATCACCGAGCACAAGCCGCCTTTCGGAAAGAGTTTAAGTTTGTTTTATTCCCTCACCCAATTCACCCCCCCTCTTGGGTGACAGCCACGAATTTCATTTGGTATCAGAGCGGGTCACTTGTTTAAAGGATCAAACGATCTCAAGTGCAAAGACCTTGGCTGATTTGGGTTAAAATGTTTTCAAAGGCTTTGATCATACCATTCCACCTGTGTTAGAAAAATTGATTTTTTGTTGGTGGAAAGCAAGAATGGAAAGTTTTATAAAATCCACTAGTTTGAAAATGTGGGTATTTTTGAAAATGACTTTGATTTCAAACCAAGAGGAAACTGGACTGATAGGGAGAAAAAATTTGTTTTCCTTAAACATTAGAGCAATGCCA